>CM060251.1:63100690-63670690 GCA_030684275.1 Acipenser oxyrinchus oxyrinchus
GTGGTGAAGTACAGTGAATGGTGAACAGTGGTGAAGTACAGTGAATGGTGAACAGTGGTGACGTGTTGTCCGGGTGTAGAGCGGGCCTCGTAGCTACAGCTCCCGGTGATTAGCCGCTAACAATAACAAACAAGTAACAATTATTAGACAGACAGAATACGCGACGTAAACTCACAGTTCACTTTTACTCCTTCCTGGTCCTTTCGTGAAACCATAACAAAGGAACAGATCACTTCGTCACATCCCTGAAATACCCTTAGTCACGCCCCCTTCGGTAGTGAGTGCAATCGCATATCCTCCAATGCATGACTGACATATCGCCTACCGTATTAAGGCGATGACATCTGGTATTGTGACTCCACCCCCTTCCTGGATGGCCAAGGTTTTCGATTTTGTACTCATTCATAAAACAACTAAAAAGAAATACAACGAGCCTATAGTGTTCACGATCTAAGGTGGGACTGCTGCATGATCTGAAAATAAAAAGTAAAAAAAGACTATATGGAAGTGATTATTTTTTGTCAAAAAAAAATGTTAAAGGATGGATAAAGGTGTCTGCTAAGCAATTAATAATATTTATAATAATAATAATTATTAATAATAACAACAACAATAATTATTACTAAGACAAAATATCATAATTAATAATAATAATAACAATAAAGCAAGCTGCATTTGAATTTATTGGGGGCCATAATATTCATTCTGCTGAATGGTTCAATTTGGACACTCGATTCAAGAAAAATGTGGAGTGCTGCTTTTGAGCATACACATTCTAACCCCTTTCATGAAAGCACAAGTTACTAGCTAAAAAACAACTACTGTGTTTTGATTTACCAGTGTTCTCTCCAACTCGTTCATAACGCATGTCATAGCTACTAGCTCCTTGTGTAAGAATGTGAACAAAATGAATTATTATTTACTTATTGTGTTCATATTTAGTCTGGGTGTTTCGGAGGAATAACCAGCAACGGTCATTGAAGTGTCCATATAAATTAGCAATTTATATACGCTGAAGATCCAAAAGGAATTATAATGTGTATTGCATGTTGCGTTTGAAAGTATTGCAATTTTAAGCATAGAATCAGATCTCATACCACATATGATCATAGAATATATTTGTGTAATGTGATATACGATAGGTGATTTTTACTAAGCTGTAAATTAAAATATATACGGTATATATATTTGAAGGATATTCACAAAACCATATACAGATCGCTTTACTTCATTTAGAATAATGTGGTCCTATGGAGCATTCTGATTTATATATACTGTGGTAATTTGCTTTATTCATTAACATTAAAACTGTATATTTCTTTTATGTACTGTATAAATAAACAGCTACCGGACCAAATTCTCACTACTTAAACATCTGAGAGGGGACTGGGAGGGGGTGAAATAGCGGTTATTATTATTATTATTTGATGTTAGTATTGGGGAACGAATTGTTGTACACCCATTTCCTACCTGAACATCACATCAATTCTGGAACACTTATCTGCCGCTTCAGCCAGCTCTTCTTCCTTCTTTATTTTAATTTGCTGCTGGTTTGGCATTGCTCACGGTAGGGAAAAACCATGCAACTGCAGTGACACTGCCAGACAATAACTCTGTGGCTGAAATCCCTGGAACTTTAGTGCGGTCAAATTCAGATCAGTCTTACAACTAATAGCGCCCCTCCTTCTGTTAACCCCGTATTAACCAATGATACATCCTTCTCGTGGCTTAGCGCTGGGAGGGGTATAGTAAAAAGAATGGCAACAATAGTACATCATAATAATGAGTCATTTTCTTGCATGACGAGATTAGACGAGACAGAATTGAATTGTGACAGAACGGGTCAGCTGACATTGAGCAAGTTTGTGAATAGGTTGTAGATCAGATGTGCTGGTGACGGACACTGGCGGCAATGACGGCCGGCACGGAGGCAACTTTTGCCGTAAGTTTTTTTTAATTTGGAGAGACATTGTGACAAAACAGGTTGGGCAGTACGGCAATTGCCGTTGGTTATTTCGCGCCCTGCTGTTATACAGCGCCCTCACAGATCAGGAGGGAGATTGTTGACTAGGATTCATTCACTCTCTGTCACACCAAGTAATTCAGCAAGATGTATTTATTTTGCGTTAGTGAATCAGTGAATCAAAGTAACAAATCTGTTGAATCGATTCATTAACGGAAGAATCAAGCGAATCGAGTCAGTAAAAATAATCTGCACATCACTAGTTTTCAGGCCAGAAAAAGAGGTTTAAATAGCGCGCCTATCAGTGGTTAAAGCCTGGTTTCCATATGCACTAATAAATGATCGCTTTAATGCACACACTAAAATTAACATCCTTTAGTAAATACCACGTGAATATAACTCCTCTCAATATTCTGAGCTGAATGTTCATTTAAATACATCAGCATGCATTGCATTAAAAATCACATATTCATTCTGATTACTATAGTGTGAAGCACTAAATTTAGTGCGTGCTATAATTTGCCAAGTATCGCACGCGATAATTAATAAAATTGTAATAGTAAATACGGAAATCATGAAAGTACACACTAATTGCAATTATCATGTACCATAAAGTTTAGCGCCCTCTCATAAATGAGGCCCAATGAACCTTAACTGCATACATGTTTTGTAATAGTCTCTGATATCTCATATAATACAGTTACACTGTGTGCTTTACTGCAATTTTACAAAATAAGCACAAGCACCAAAATAAATGCTGGGGAAAAACTATTTTATTGCAAGTATTACATATAAAACAAAAAGGCACATATACATTTAATGATGTACCATTTGGGTAAAATGGGTAACTTTGGGAATATATAACATTACAAATATTAATAATACACATAACAATACCCTATCCAAATGTTGTATGGTTATTTTATTCTTGAAAAACTATCTCCTGAAATAGCTTCAGAAGTAGGGTTACTGTATTCCCAGAGTGAGAAACTGGGACATTTTCTTTAATTCATTGAAGCTTTACTCTTCCAAATGCTCTGCCAAAAGTAGAATATCTGTGGTGTCTGTGCTGTTACTCTATTTCTGCAATGCGCCTCAATTCCGGGCTGTGCCCAGAAAATAGCATTTTTCATAATAATTATGTACTGTCATAATTTGACAATGTGTATATATAACATAAGTGGGAGTCGAGTATCTTGGTATACAGAATATCTTTGCTGCAGGGTCTGGAAGGAGGTTTAATTAGTTCAATTAAACAATTTAGAAAATGGCTGGAACAAAGACCAGGAGCAGAAAGGCCAACTTTGAACACCCCTGCAGTATACTGTGCAGCACAAAATGCATTATACAGGCACTTGTAGAATTTAGGAAGAGAATAAAAGTAGCAGAGAGTGGGAAAATTATTGGCAAAAGGTATCAACATATATATGTACCTAAAAGTTTCTATTTTATGTACTGTACAGTAACCCTTTCACGCAGTAGATAACCCATATGCCCAGGGCAGAACCCCATTTTTGATACAAAATGGAAAGGTTGCCAGGTTGAGACATATTCTGTACAGTACTGTACCTTCAGGAAAACAACAACTGATTTGCAAAATCCCATTGCTGAATTACATTAAAGGTCATATGCCAATGAAAACAACTGACAGGAGTCAATCTATTTCCACAACAGTTCAATGCAGGAGTGAATTCAATGAATCTGTTGACACCTATATACAGTCTCATTGAGTTCTGGGTTGTCACTGGGAGTGAATAATAGCGTTTTTTAATTAAAAGGTTAAAAAAAGAGAAATGGGACACAGCGGCTATGAACGTGCATGGAAATGAACTGATTTACATAGATCACCCACAGAAGGAAAATTAGATTAGGAGAATTATCAGACGACTGTGTAGTATCTCATTTGCTGACAAAAATATGTTTATAATATGTTTATATGTTTATAAGTATGTCATCTAAAATGAACCCACTCTTGAAGGTACAATACTGATTACATTAAATGGGAGTTCTGCTTGATAATACCCAAGCTTGGCTAGCTGGACTTGTTTTTTGAAATGATGGCAGTTATTTACCCAATATTATGTCTTATCATAAATTATAATGTGAGGGGTCAAGAACACAGACGCTATGGGCCGGTAGATGGTGTCTGGGATTGACTATAATATTAAAATCATATTTTTCAGTGTAAAACATTTTCTGTGTATAATGTGCAGAATTTTGAAAAGACAGTCCCTGAGGTCTAAATACCTTTCAACTGCCCTGTGAGACAGATCGTCTTTGCCCCTGCATTTGTGTTTCCTTAATTTTCTGTGGGGTGTACTGTATGAGGAGATGCGTCACAGTACCGTATGAAATGGTGATTTATAAAAAGGAAAAAGGAACCAATAATCTTGGTTTGGCACACGTTGCAAATCTGTCTTTAAAAAAATAGAATGTGGATCTTAGTTTGCCATTCAGCCATAAAGAAACTACATGAGGAGATCCATACTAATTGCAGTTTGATCACATTGTTAATGAACCACCATGCTATGTAAAGCCTTTTTTTCCAGGGATAAATGCATTTTATGGTTTTCCAGAGATTACATTTAGGTGCATTCTGATTAATGGTTTCTGTTATTATTCCTGATTATGATGTGATTACCTAAATGAAGTGACATGTGGAAACCGGATTACATGCATTATTCTGAGAAAAGATCTGCTAATGGTTGGAAAATACCTGAACGCATTATACATGGTGCCACTTACAACCCTCCCGTTCCTAACAATCATGGCATTATGGCTCTATCTGATGCTTTAGGGGTAAGTTTACTGCTTCCTTTTTAATTAGATCGTATTTAATTAACCCCCCCCCTTCCACCCACCCCCCCACACACACACACACATGTTTTCACATTTATACCTCTTAAAATTTTGCAGTGGACTAAATTAAATTGATTTAATTGATTATTTTTTAATGTTCCGATTACTCATGTATAAAAAAATGCCAGTCAGCATGTCTAATGAAATTAACAAAGCACCTGGTTTTGTGTGTTAAACATCATATTAGATTATGCAATGTCACAGAGGAACACCTGCCATCCTGAAATATTGCACGTGGCCTCCTTGCAAAATTATGTTGTTTTGGCACTTCCCCATATAACATCAAAAATAAATAATTAAAAAAAAAAGTTTTACAGATTTGTGTCTTTTAACATATCTGATCTTTTTGTTTTACTTATGAATGTCATCTGGCAGATTAGCTCACTCCTGACATTATTCCATAATATAATTATGTTGTTCCAGAGTTCAGACGACTGTACTTAATCAGAAAGCAGTCTGGTATCTACCAGTGGAGTACTATACTAAACCCCTGAACCTACTTACCAGTTTGCCATGCAATGTGACAAAAGTGCACGCTCTTGCTATTTTATATATTTAAACTGATTAAAATCAAATTCAAAAGGTGACAAATGTTGTGTGCCTTGGTTTTCTTGGCATACCTTACTTTTAACCCAAGTTAATTGAGTTTAAGAAACCCAATGCGGACCAACTGCATTCAATCTGGCAGTGGTTATAGCATAATGCAGAAAAAAATGGTCGCTTTCATTTAAAATGAATGCCTGCGCAGATATCAGTAATCTTATTTTTATCAGTTACTGTCTACCTCAGAGCCAGGAACTCCTAATTTATGAAGAGCATACCAAGGTTCTGCAGGTCTAAGCCCTCTTCATGTGTGTGCAATCTCTCACTCTACTCCTTCCTGTATCCATGCCAAGACAGCATCCAGCATCAGAGTATAGTCAGCATATGTCAAGCTGGCTGTAGGCAACTCACGTTTTGCTTACATTGCTTACATTTGTCCGTCTATCAGAGTGCCTACATCCGTGATGTCATCACATGTATTTAGGGGTTTCCCGTGATCTGCTAAGCATGTGTTACATTTTTAAGCAGGAAAAAATGGAATTTCATGTTTTTTGTATACAGGCTTATTTGCATCTCATTTGTATTTAAAATAAAAAATAGTAATGTAATAATACAGCCAAGAAAACATAACAAATGAAGGGTACAAGAAAAGCCCACATAAAAGCCTGTCCATTTCCATTGCTTTCATGAGCACAATCTTCGCTCATCCTTGTTTGTTTGTTTGTTTGTTTGTTTACTAGACTAAAGCCTTCATTGTAAGCTGTGTGTGTGTAATTCTCAGAGATTTGATATAGGCTTTGTTTGTATTGTAAAACTTTAAGAAATGATATGCAAATAAAAGTAGTCAAAGGCTTCCCATTCCATCGTCATCATCTCAGCAGCGACAGTACAATCACTGTCCCTCTCTCTCAATATCTAATCTCCGTTTATACAATAACTTCACATATACCTTATACCAGTGTTTTTACCAGAAGCCTTTGCACCTCTTAGTAGATTTACCTGATCTACTAACTATGGTCAAACGTTTTGCATCACTCTATAGAATTAACTAATTTTGCTTCATAAAGTCAAATGAAACCTGTGGAATAATGCAACATTAACATATTAAATGACATACCGCTTTGTAGTTTTCCAAATACTTAACGCAAAACTGACAATATTTGAAAAATCGGACATTTTGAAATCTAACGTGATATACTGTACTACTGTTATGCCTTCCAATAGACTTTTGCGATATCATTTTGTAATATATTTGATTACCAGATGAAATAAAATATCTAAATTATATATATATATATATATATATATATATATATATATATATATATATATATATATATATATATATATATATATATATTTTTTAAAATTATGTTTCAATCCTAAAGGTGATGGAACACTTTTGGCCATAGCTATACTTGACTTAGGGCCCAGTTCAATTAACTTTTAACAGGGAGCAAGCCTTTGAAATCAGTAAACTTTTTTGTATTATTATTTTTTTTTTAAATGTTAAGATAAAATTTGAGCTCTTTATAAAGCGGCTTTGATGCAGCGGGTATGTGACACTACATTACCTTTAATTTATCAGAAAGAATTGTGCTATTGTTATTATTCATAAAGTAAACAGAAGGTTTGAATCCCCATCTGGTTTCTGTGCCTAAGTGCTGAGCTAATTGATGACATCATCGGAGCTCCCTGCAGCTGCTTCAGAGTGTTGGTGGTTTGCAAGAGGATGCCAAAAGCTTTTTTATATTGTGAAATGATTTTAAGCAAAATGCTACTGTAAATCATTTGTTGTCATTTCTTGTGTTTTGACACCCTGTGACGGTACCCCCAGCCCCTGGGTGTATTTGCTTTATTTTAAGTTTAGGTTATGTAGCACAGGTGCGGGTACGGGTGTGTCACAAAATAGTTCACGTGCAGACTGTGCTGGAGCCAGACTGAATGATTAGCAATAAAGTCCCGGCACAGCTGCATAAGCAGCGCAGATTTCTCAATCGGGCTGGGTGTTAAGGGAGGAAGAACAAGAAAAGTAAGAACTGAGAAATATACCATTTAAAACCAAAATGATACTTCTTTGGTTCAGTGTTTCGTGTTTGTCTGCTTATTTTGGCCACCGTGCCATTTTGTTTTGTAAAAGTCTTTTGTTTTGTTCAACCTTTTTTATTTTATTATTAAAACAGGCAAGAGTGCTTCATACCTCCCAGTACTGTGTGTGTCTCCTTCCTGGTCTGACATCACCCTCAAGCCGTCTTGCCACACACACACACAAACACAGATGGTGTTACTCTTACACTCTGAAAAGAACAGTGCAGCTTAGTAAGTGGACATGTCTTAAAGAGGAACATGCACTGCTGTTTCCATTGCTTTACTGGATGCTTTGGAAACAAGGTGCTTTTTTCATTGGGTGCTGCAGGATCTTTATAGAATGTAAGCAACTGAAGCAAATACATTACCTGGTTTATTTAAGAAGATTCAAAAAGTCTTCCTGTTAATTATTATTATTATTATTATTTGTTTATTTAGCAGACGCCTTTATCCAAGGCGACTTACAGAGACGTACTTAATCGCAAAGCCTATTAAATCTAAATTTTCTGTATATTGTATTACGTATGTAAATAATTTGATTATATTTGAGTTTATTGATAATGCTCTTAATAATAATAATAATAATAATAATAATAATAATAATAATAATAATAATAATAATATAAGAAATGAGGTACACCCAACTGTGCATAATAAGGGTGTGGAGTGATGATTCCTCATCACTAAGAGACTCTGCTTTCTGAGGGCCATCAGTCTGCACTGGCTGAGGTCATTTCTTACTAAATTAAATTTTTTTCTAAGCTTGCATTATTTTGCTCTTCCACAAAATGTCTCCCTGTCTTAAGCGGATAAAAAATAATAGCTGCAGGCCACTGGTTTGCAAAATGTCAGCTTCATAAGTGTGGGCTTGCATATAATCTCATGCGATCGGTTGATGCGAAACAGACATTTTAAGCTTATAGGATTGTACTGTTTATTTAGTGGTAGTAATGAGCAAACGTAAGCAGATACGTTTGGTGGAAGTTTGAAAAAGAGCTAAAATCTCTATGAGCCAGATGTCGGAGGGAAAAAATGAGTAAAAGCACTGAACTGTGTGTTTGTGGCACTAACAGTGGTGGAGTTGTAAGTACAGAAAATACAGTACTGTGCAAAAGTTTTAGGCAGGTGTGAAAAAATGCTGTAAAGTAAGAATGCTCTCAAAAATAGACATGTTAATAGATTATATTTATCAGTTAACTAAATGCAAAGTGAGTGAACAGAAGAAAAATCTAAATCAAATCCATATTTGGTGTGACCACCCTTTGCCTTCAAAACAGCATCAATTCTTCTAGGTACACTTGCACAAAGTCAGGGATTTTGTAGGCATATAGTCAGGTGTATGATTAAACAATTATACCAAACAGGTGCTAATGATCATCAATTCAATATGTAGGTTAAAACACAATCATTAACTGAAACAGAAACATCTGTGTAGGAGGAATAAAACTGGGTGAGGAACAGCCAAACTCAGCTAACAAGGTGAGGTTACTGAAGACAGTTTACTGTCAAAAGTCATACACCATGGCAAGACTGAGCACAGCAACAAGACATAAGGTAGTTATACTGCATCAGCAAGGTCTCTCCCAGGCAGAAATTTCAAGGCAGACAGGGGTTTCCAGATGTGCTGTCCAAGCTCTTTTGAAGAAGCACAAAGAAACGGGCAACGTTGAGGACCGTAGACGCAGTGGTCGGCCAAGGAAACTTACTGCAGCAGATGAAAGACACATCATGCTTACTTCCCTTCGCAATCGGAAGATGTCCAGCAGTGCCATCAGCTCAGAACTGGCAGAAAACAGTGGGACCCTGATACATCCATCTACTGTCCGGAGAGGTCTGATCAGAAGTGGCCTTCATGGAAGACTTGCGGCCAAAAAGCCATACCTCCGACGTGGAAACAAGGCCAAGCGACTCAACTATGCACGAAAACACAGGAACTGGGGTGCAGAAAAATGGCAGCAGGTGCTCTGGACTGATGAGTCAAAATTTGAAATATTTGGCTGTAGCAGAAGGCAGTTTGTTCGCCGAAGGGCTGGAGAGCGGTACACGAATGAGTGTCTGCAGGCAACAGTGAAGCATGGTGGAGGTTCCTTGCAAGTTTGGGGCTGCATTTCTGCAAATGGAGTTGGAGATTTGGTCAGAATTAATGGTCTCCTCAATGCTGAGAAGTACAGGCAGATACTTATCCATCATGCAATACCATCAGGGAGGCATCTGATTGGCCCCAAATTTATTCTGCAGCATGACAACGACCCCAAACATACAGCAAAAGTCATTAAGAACTATCTTCAGCGTAAAAAGAACAAGGAGTCCTGGAAGTGATGGTATGGCCCCACAGAGCCCTGATCTCAACATCATCGAGTCTGTCTGGGATTACATGAAGAGAGAGAAGCAACTGAGGCTGCCTAAATCCACAGAAGAACTGTGGTTAGTTCTCCAAGATGTTTGGGCCAACCTACCTCCCGAGTTCCTTCAAAAACTGTGTGCAAGTGTACCTAGAAGAATTGATGCTGTTTTGAAGGCAAAGGGTGGTCACACCAAATATTGATTTGATGTAGATTTTTCTTCTGTTCACTCACTTTGCATTTTGTTAATTGATAAATATAAACTATTAACATGTCTATTTTTGAAAGCATTCTTACTTTACAGCATTTTTTCACACCTGCCTAAAACTTTTGCACAGTACTGTACGTTGGCGGCATTGTATGTTAGTAGTGCGTCTGCATGATCTGAATTCTGCTGCTCTTCCAGGATTGAGCACAGTAAGTGCACGTTTATACAATTTTATAATTTATAAATGTGTCTTATATTAAAATTAATAATACACTTCTTAACAATTAACACATGGTGTGTTATTATTATTATTATTATTATTATTATTATTATTATTATTATTATTATTATTATTATTATTGCTAGTTTATTTTTTTTAACTCTGTTTTGACACAACGTGTAAGAGAAATGTTTATATGCCATGCTTAGGGGGTGAGTAATGATTACATTAGTTGTAGTGATTGTGAGAGTAATGGTGGAACCAGCATAACAGATTTGTGAGCTAGTTTTTCCCCTAGTTTAAGTCTGTATTTCAGTCAGGTTTATTTGTTGCTTTTATTGTTGTGAACTATTTGGCTGTCACTGTAGTTGCTGTTCTGTCTCGATGGCAGCACGCTGTGCTTATTCATTTTTAGAAATGAAACGGGGATGCATTTTGATTGCAGTTTTCTAATGTGGCAGACAGTGTAGGTGCTGTGAAATTCACGAAAGAACAAAAATGCAGCACTCTGATTGGCTGAAACACAGCATGTTGATGCAGAGTCGTTATTGGCATGAGATGGGATGTCGGTGTGGTTCAGTTTTGCGTACCATGTGAAAGATTTCTGGGGGCGCTCCTGGTTGGTGGTTTTTTTTTCTTTTTTTTAAATGGAGGTTAGCAGGTTCATCAACCTTATTATACACAGGCAATCTTATCATACATACTGTAGGTCTCGCGCCAGACTTACATGTGCATCAGGTGATGTAGGTCATGGTGATAAACCTTTTCACAACTGATGACTCTAATTTTGTATTTTAAATATTTTTTATAGATTTTTTTTAAATTTTTTTAAATGTTTCCCAAATGGAAATGTTGCCCATGTTAAAAACAAAAGAAAACAACTCCTGCTTCGTGGGTATCTGTGGTATAATGACAGAGTAACTTAGGACCTGATTGGCTGAGACAATCTGTAAAGACCATGCACTACAAGCAGGCTAAGACTACACAGACAGACAGAGCTACACAAAACCAGCGGCGGGAAATACAGAGTGGGAAGGGAACACAATTACAGCGGGAATTACAGTACACAAACATAGTGGAAATACAACACAAAAACACAAACGCACGGATCACTACAGTATGATGCAGTAAGCTTTCACTGCAGTGCCACAATGAGATCTTCACAATCCCCCAGCTTTCTTCCGGCCCAGCTCTGCCACTTACTGGATTACAATTAAAGCAAGGAAAATCACAATTTGAACAAAATAAACATAGGCATAAAGCACAGGATATGATCAAGAAAAACAACATGATAAACTGATGGATAAAAAACAAAAAGTCTGAAACTGAAAGATTAATATTTTAGTCATTCAGTTCTTTAATTTGTTCTTTAACCTGTTTTATATTTTATATTAATATGTGTTTTAAAATGTATGCCAAAAATGCAGTCAAAATTATAATAATTAGGGTGACAGATTTCTAGTTCAATTGAATGTTCAATCAGTGTACATATTCTAGTTGTGTTGTGACAGCAAGAGAAGTCTGTTTCTTTCTTTGACCTGTGTCTAATCAACAGCCAGTCTGGACTCTGTTTAGCAGCTGAATCAGGTCTAACCCTGTCTAGCGCTATGATGATATATAGCATCCTTCTTGTGGTTAAAGGCATGGTTTATACAAATGCCAATTACGTTTAAAATGACGTCTTATTAGCAGCATTTTAACAGTTGTAGTATAATTGGTTATGCTTGAATAGCACAGGAAGCAATAACACAGATCAGTGAAATGTAAGCAGTTGACTTTTCATCTGGTATGAGTTTGGTTTACCCCACTTAAGTTCGGCGTTAAAGGTTTAGACCACTCTATGCTCTTAACAGTGAAGTGTAAGCATTGTCTTACAGTCACAACATTTGTCAAAGTGACAGCTGTTTATTCTCTATGCCTGCCTTTCCAAGGTGAAATATTTTGTCTTTGGGGCTCAGCACTGGCTATACTGGAACAGGGCTTTATGAGACAATTTAGTTAATTGCTGTGGACTGAAAGAATCGGTAAAGTTGGATTTCTAAATTAAAAGGTAGTAGAAATAAGAAGACTAAACATAAAAGGAGTTGTCATACTGTATATGTTTATGTACATAATAAAGTCCACAGAGATGTTTTTCTTACAGTTAAAATTGTAGTAGTTAGTAAGGCCTAGCTTTTGCACTTGTTTGGGGCTTAGTCCCAACATATGGTATACTAAGTACACACCACTGAATACCTACAGTACAGTAGGATAAAATAAATTGCTCAAAGCCCATTAAATTCATCTGTAGACTATGTCCAGTAAAATACTGTAAACATAACAATGTTTGAGGGTATTGTTCCTCATATTGGCACCAAGTTGTTTTTATTGTTCTTATTGTTCTGTATATTATGCCACAAGTAATCTGTGACTACAACATTATTCCTAGTTCTAATGCAGTGACCCACAGATGCAGGGAATCACATCTTTTCTCTGAGTTATTCTGATGCAAGAATGGATTGCTTTAGGTTTCCCTTCCTCATAAGTTATAGTGATACAATGAAATTCATTGTACACACTGGATTAGTTAATAAGGTAATAACTGATTCATGTGCGGTTTGACTAATGACTGCTGGAATGCAACCATCCCTGCAGTGTGCCAGAGTTCATGCAGCCTTCTGTTAGGCAGCGAATTTGCAGAGTATCAAATCTCCTTCTCCAGGAGCACCACTCGGAGATTGCTGCATTTCTATAGCATGTATATATCATGTTTGTTAGAAATCAAGTACTAGCGTGGTTGGTAACCTGCTAAAGGTAATTTATTTCAGGTTTTCATGAAATCAGTGTGCAGTTCCTCCCAGCATCTGTACCGATTCAGAACTCTTTGTGCTCCAGACACAAATGCATTCCTTATTCCTTAACCATTTTTAAATAGTGCTGGGCTTGTATTTCCACAATAATATTAGTACTATTAGTAACTTCAAATACCATTTACAGTGACACTGTTATGGTACTGTTATTACTGTATGATATTGACATTTGTCATTGCTCATATGATGGGTTCATTTTTGGCTGTGTTAGATGCTGTGAGTTCAAGGCCAAATATTCAGCTCTAGTTGCCTTGCCTTTGACTTTGTTGTTCATAACAGAGTTACCATACACCTATGCAAGGTTCTGTTGAGTGGTCAGAGCAGGCTACAAAAATATACTGTGGGTTACTGCTTTTTGTTTGGAAATGCTCTTTATGGGCCCTAATTTGAAGCGCAAAGGCTAATGTTAGTTTGTCTGAAAGGAAAGAAATACAGTATAAAACAAGCAGTAGACTACTTCAGAACAATTTTTGAACACTTCCTGGAACTGTTCCTTCAGCAGCTTTTACAAGCCCCTAAGCTCAGGTATGAAGGAATGGTGTCGGCCAAGAATGTGAACATAATGAAAAATGTAGGGGACCATATTGTATTACTGGATTGGACTGATTAAAAGTAACAAGGGAAATTGGGTAAGAGTGGAACAGAGCTTATTCGGCAATAATGAAAAAAGCTGGTGTTCTTAAGGAAGGAAAAGCCAGTAGCTACTGTACTGAGGCATCTAGTCCCAGCCACAGAGGGGCCTCTGCTGGGTATGAGATCTGAAGGAAATGTGATAGCTGCATCTGCCAGACTCGTTGCTCCACTGAACCCCGGGTGAATCTGCAAAGAGGAAGTCCAGCTGGGCGCTTCATTAGTTTAAAGAAATATGTTAACAAATAATTATAAAAACCAAGCTTTAAATGGTTAATTCACCAGTATTGTTAATTCATGTCATAAACTCCATGCAGTAAAAGCCATGCAATACAGATACAATTGAGGGGTGTCCTGGAAAAACATGAAACCCACAATTACATTTTTTTTGTTTGTGGGTTTGAGTTTTTCCACCACCTCCTTTTTATTTTCCAGAAAACAGTTTTTGATGGTAATATTAAGCAGATTTAGGTGAATCAGGAATTGTGACATATGAAGTTTTTCCTACACCCCTGCATTCTGATGTTGAATAACGCAAGTACGAATGACCACTGTGTATTATACTTACCCATGGCAATACTGTGCTCTTATTGTGTGTCACAAAACCTTTCTTTATGTTTGCTGTCAGACTGACAGAGGTTGCTGCCTTTCCTGATATTATCTTTAAGTTTCCATTGCAGCAGATATCAGTGCTTTAACTGTACATCAGAAATATGGATGTTGCATGGGATTGTTAATTGTAATATGCAGGTAATTAATCATGATGCTGAGGTAATCTATCAAAGAATATTCCCGCCACATTAATTAGCCTTGTGGAGCTATGGGGTTTGAGTTTTACTCATTTACTCTAGCTGTGCACTGCCTTTAATTATTTCACAATTACATTTTCATATTTGCTGAGCTGTACAGAATATTTTTTACTGTGGTGTATAATTAATCCTTTAAAAACGTAAGAAAGGTATCTACAGTAAAAACTTACAGTATCCTGTGCTGTACCCTACGATAAACCTGGAGTTGGGTTTACCTGTCTTTCTGGTTTATGTTTCAGATAAGGGAATCTTTGATCTGGCATCATAGCTATGATATAAATTTCCAGCAAGGACCATGACCACGACATGTGATTCATTGCCATTGCTGGCTGCAAACTGTGCACTGCGCCTTCCATTGACATCTTAACATTGGATTAGCTTCTCTTAATTGGAAACAGAAACCCGATGAGGGTAGAGAGGGGCCTACATTGTAGCTCAGCGTGATGAGGCGCAGCGATGTTGACCCTGTAGGAACCAGAAGCCCCTTTTACACTGGCACTCCTACCTGGGTCCAGACCCGGGTCCTGGCCACCCGGGTCGCAGTCCCAGTCCCAGTCCCAGTCCCAGTGACCCACCTCAGGATGTGGGTTGACACGCTTTGACCCGGGTTGAGCGAGACAAAATGCTTGACAGCCTTTCGTGAGCTGACGCAATAACAAACAGCCACGCCTGCGTGAAGGTTTTACTTCCACAAGGAACATTTCTGTTTATTCTGTTTAGCCATATTTTTGTTGACTGAGACCAAGCATGAGCCAGATTGCAGCAGGGATGTAGAAACATTTGCTCTAATCAACATTTGTTCAATCCAGAGAAGCTTGGATGGAAGCACTGATGGGGCACTGATATGTGCATTGTGCACTTGTGTCTGTCACCCAGGTCAACCCTGCTTTATCAAAAGCAATGTGAAATCGCGTACCTGACCCGGATGACACCGGGTCCTGACCCGGGTAGATCATGCCAGTGTGAAAGGCGCTAGAGGTTAAAGTACACAGCCACTCACACAGAAGATGGATTCTTTGCATCTGTACATGACATATGGCTCAAGAGCAGGATTCAGAATTCTAATCCCCTACATGTCCATGTCCCTATGATGCCAGATCAAAGATTCCCTCGTATTTGTGACACGATGGCAGACTTGACACCATTAGAGATGCAACAGTGATTATTAATTGGCAAGGATTTTAATTTGTTGTGCCAATTGATCAAACAAGTTGCCTAGGTGCCCTATTTGAAGCCTCATGCACGTTATATGTGCGTGCATTTATATATATATATATATACAGTACTGTGCAAAAGTTTTAGGCAGGTGTGAAAAAATGCTGTAAAGTAAGAATGCTTTCAAAAATAGACATGTTAATAGATTATATTTATCAATTAACTAAATGCAAAGTGAGTAAACAGAAGAAAAATCTAAATCAAATCCATATTTGGTGTGACAACCCTTTGCCTTCAAAACAGCATCAATTCTTCTAGGTACACTTGCACAAAGTCAGGGATTTTGTAGGCATATAGTCAGGTGTATGATTAAACAATTATACCAAACAGGTGCTAATGATCATCAATTCAATATGTAGGTTGAAACACAATCATTAACTGAAACAGAAACAGCTGTGCAGGAGGAATAAAACTGGGTGAGGACCAGCCAAACTCAGCTAACAAGGTGAGGTTGCTGAAGACAGTTTACTGTCAAAGTCATACACCATGGCAAGACTGAGCACAGCAACAAGACACAAGGTAGTTATACTGCATCAGCAAGGTCTCTCCCAGGCAGAAATTTCAAGGCAGACAGGGGTTTCCAGATGTGCTGTCCAAGCTCTTTTGAAGAAGCACAAAGAAACGGGCAACGTTGAGGACCGTGAAGCGCAGTGGTTGGCCAAGGAAACTTACTGCAGCAGATGAAAGACACATCATGCTTACTTCCCTTCGCAATCGGAAGATGTCCAGCAGTGCCATCAGCTCAGAACTGCAGAAAACAGTGGGACCCTGGTACACACATCTACTGTCTGGAGAAGTCTGGTCAGAAGTGGCCTTCATGGAAGACTTGCGGCCAAAAGCCATACCTCCGGCGTGGAAACAAGGCCAAGCGACTCAACTATGCACGAAAACACAGGAACTGGGGTGCAGAAAAATGGCAGCAGGTGCTCTGGACTGATGAGTCAAAATTTGAAATATTTGGCTGTAGCAGAATGCAGTTTGTTCGCCGAAGGGCTGGAGAGCGTACATGAATGAGTGTCTGCAGGCAACAGTGAAGCATGGTGGAGGTTCCTTGCAAGTTTGGGGCTGCATTTCTGCAAATGGAGTTGGGGATTTGGTCAGAATTAATGGTCTCCTCAATGCTGAGAAGTACAGGCAGATACTTATCCATCATGCAATACCATCAGGGAGGCATCTGATTGGCCCCAAATTTATTCTGCAGCATGACAACGACCCCAAACATACAGCGAAAGTCATTAAGAACTATCTTCAGCGTAAAGAAGAACAAGGAGTCCTGGAAGTGATGGTATGGCCCCCACAGAGCCCTGGTCTCAACATCATCGAGTCTGTCTGGGATTACATGAAGAGAGAGAAGCAACTGAGGCTGCCTAAATCCACAGAAGAACTGTGGTTAGTTCTCCAAGATGTTTGGGCCAACCTACCTGCCGAGTTCCTTCAAAACTGTGTGCAAGTGTACCTAGAAGAATTGATGCTTGATGCTGTTTTGAAGGCAAAGGGTGGTCACACCAAATATGGATTTGATTTAGATTTTTCTTCTGTTCACTCACTTTGCATTTAGTTAATTGATAAATATAATCTATTAACATGTCTATTTTGAAAGCATTCTTACTTTACAGTATTTTTTCACACCTGCCTAAAACTTTTGCACAGTACTGTATATATATATATATATATATATATATATATATATATATATATATATATATATATAGGCAGCGGGTTGTGTGAGACAGCAGGAGGGGGTTAAAACCTCCCTGAAGAGAAAATGCACCGTTTGTTACTTTATTGTTTAATTGAGTTGTGAATTGTTTTATTTTTAATTATCCCCTGCACCTGGGAGCCATTGTTAAATTAGTACCAGGTGCAGGGTATTTAAGAGGAGCAGTCAGTCTGCTCAAGGCTGCTGAGTAGGAGGAAGCAGAAGAGAGGTGCTCTGCTTCCGAGCAGTCATACAAGAGTAAGTGCTGTGTAAACCTGTGGGGGTTTGTTTGTGTGCCAGGTAAACGGCTTAGCCGTCCTGCAAGTTAGTCAGGGAATAACCTGTGTAGTAAGTACTCCAAAACGGAGTTAGGTTTTTGTTTTGTGTGTTTGTTTTTGTGTTTATTAAAAAGTAGCGCAACTGCGCTAGAAAATCCATTTCTGTTGTTGCTGGGTCGTATTTTTAAAGGGGCAACGAACCCGTGAGTGGAACAATCGATTACATTTGGTGGCAGAAAGTGTGGGCGCCCCTACGACCCAGTTATAATGGATTTAAGAGTTGATCGCAATGATCAATCGGAACACCGCTGCTCAGAAAGAGCAGACAAAGAAGTGGAGAATGGAGCTAGGGCTGCCGGATCCGGAGCCGACAGAGCTAGACCTGCTGCTCCAAAAGTGGGAGCAAGCAAGAGGGGCCCCGCTGACTCCAGCCCCAGAGCCCAGGGAGGAGGAGCCGCTGCCAGAACCCAGAGGGGAGGAGCCGCCGCTGCCAGAGCCCAGAGGGGAAGAGCCGCCGCTGCCAGAGCCCAGAGGGGAAGAGCCACCGCTGCCAGAGCCCAGAGGGGAAGAGCCGCGCTGCCAGAGCCCAGAGGGGAAGAGCCGCTGCCAGAGCCCAGAGGGGAAGAGCCGCGCTGCCAGAGCCCAGAAGGGAAGAGCCGCCGCTGCCAGAGCCCAGAGGGGAAGAGCCGCCGCTGCCAGAGCCCAGAGGGGAAGAGCCGCTGCCAGAGCCCAGAGGGGAAGAGCCGCTGCCAGAGCCCAGAAGGGAAGAGCCGCTGCCAGAGCCCAGAGGGAAGAGCCGCGCTGCCAGAGCCCAGAGGGGAAGAGCCGCCGCTGCCAGAGCCCAGAGGGGAGGAACCCAGGGAGGAGGCGAAAAGCATACCTCCACCACAGCCCCGACCACCACCCCTGCGGTCCAGTCCGGCACAGCTGCGTCGCGGTCCCTCGCCCTTGCTCCTGGACACCCTGTCGGTTGGCCTGGACCTCCCTTCACTTGACCTAGAGCCCAGGAGTCGGCAGAATCGGTCACAGTTCTCCACCTGGTCCCCTGCTCCGCTCCTCCCGGACACAAAGACGTCGCTGCGCTGCTCCCAGGCGTCGCCACGCTCCCCTGGTCACTGCTTCGCTCCCCTTGGTGACCGGACGTCTCTACACTGGGTCCCAGCTGCAGACCTCTGCCCGCTGCTGCAGCCTCCAGTGCCCGGTTGTCGTTCGGTGGCCCCTGACAAACCGTTGGGGTCCCTCGTCGCGGTGCGTGGTCCCTACCTGGCTGGGCCGGGACGTGGACCGATCCACCCTCAAGTCCGCCTGTGGAAGAGGGCGAGAAAGGACATTTATGGACTCGAGGGTGGGTGGTTATGTTTTAGGGGGGGAGGTGGCCTTGGAATGGCCGTTAGTGTTGCACACTTGGGGGGAAGGATGTGTAAGGCAGCGGGTTGTGTGAGACAGCAGGGAGGGGGTTAAAACCTCCCTGAAGAGAAAATGCACCGTTTGTTACTTTATTGTTTAATTGAGTTGTGAATTGTTTTATTTTTAATTATCCCCTGCACCTGGGAGCCATTGTTAAATTAGTACCAGGTGCAGGGTATTTAAGAGGAGCAGTCAGTCTGCTCAAGGCTGCTGAGTAGGAGGAAGCAGAAGAGAGGTGCTCTGCTTCCGAGCAGTCATACAAGAGTAAGTGCTGTGTAAACCTGTGGGGGTTTGTTTGTGTGCCAGGTAAACGGCTTAGCCGTCCTGCAAGTTAGTCAGGGAATAACCTGTGTAGTAAGTACTCCAAAACGGAGTTAGGTTTTTGTTTTGTGTGTTTGTTTTTGTGTTTATTAAAAAGTAGCGCAACTGCGCTAGAAAATCCATTTCTGTTGTTGCTGGGTCGTATTTTTAAAGGGGCAACGAACCCGTGAGTGGAGCAATCTATTACAATATATATAATGAATTGGAAGTGTTTGGGTTTAGGGTTACACTTTTTTACTTGCTTCTTGTGTTTGACTAATAGGATGTTCTCAATACCTCAATTATTGTGTGTGCACTAATCTTCTTACTACTATCGTAAATTGATCATTGTGCTTGATGTTGATTCACAAAGACCCAATATAGCAGTGATATTGAGGAGAACAAAGTTGTGCTTTGATGTGCATTTGATGTCACAGTTGGATGGGCATTTCCATGGCACAAGGGTATTATTATCCAGTGACTCAGAGGAAATTTAGTTTAAGGTGTTCTAAAAAATCTATGAAGTATGAAAAGTCAAGTACATTTGTAACTTTAAAATGGAATGTGAAAGGCCATTACACACCCAAGACCAATTTTAAATGGAGCGAAGTATATGTTTTTCTTCAAAATTGATGACACCAGAAAGATCTTCCCAGAAGAAACAGGAAGGCTATACATATAGTAATTGTGAAGGGATATGTGAAGGTAATGTAAAAAAATGGCTTGACTTTAGTAGATTACAGAAGTGACAAACAGTATTCCCAGTTTGTACTCTTTATCGAGGTGTCGAGATAGAAAAGCAACAGAAATTCGAAGCCAGAAAAACAATATACCTGAAACAAACCTTTATTAGAATTAGTAATGGATTTGCTGGGTATCAAATACAGGACAGTCATCAGATTTTAGGGGTTTCAGTAATTTCATAACCTTGTGACAAGCGATTTAAGTGGAGTAAACAGTAGAACTGTTGTCTTGTAGTTTATATAGCCCCTCTCATAGTTATTATTATTATTATTTAGCAGACACTTTTATCCAAGGCAACTTACAGAGACTGGAGTGTGTGAACTATGCATCAGCTTACAACAATGTCTCACCCAAAGACGGAGCATAAGGAGGATAAGTGACTTGCTCAGGGTTACACAGTGAGTCAGTGAGTGAGCAGGGATTTGAACCGGGGACCTCCTGGTTACAAGTCCTTTTCTTTAAGCACTGGACCTCACAGCCTCCTAGTTCTTTTTTTTTAGGAATGGGAGATTGTGTCTAACTAGCCTGCTTGATTTTTTTTGAGGATGCAACATTGACAATGGATAATTGCAAAGCTTATGACATGGTTTATTTAGATTTCCAGAAAGCTTTTGACAAAGTCCTGCATAAAAGATTAATTCTCAAACTGAACACAGTAGGGATTCAAGGAAATGCATGCACATGGATTAGGGAGTGGTTAACATGTTGAAAACAGAAAGTACCGATTAGAGGAGAAATCTCAAAATGGAGCGAGGTAACCAGTGGTGTACAACAGGGATCAGTATTAGGTCATCTGCTATTCCTAATCTACATTAATGGCTTAGATTCTGGTATAGTAAGCAAACTTGTTAAATTTGCAGATGACACAAAAATAGGAGGACTGACAAACACTGATGCAGCAGCAAAGGTCATCCAAAATGATCTAGACAGCATTCAGAACTGGGCAGACACATGGCAAATGACATTTAATAGAGTGCATTATAAATACCATATGGGAGATACTGAAATTGAAGAAGGAATCTATGAAAAAGACCTAGGAGTTTATGTTGACTCAGGAATGTCTTCATCTAGACAATGTGGGGAAGCTATAAAAAAGGCCAACAAGATGCTCGGATATATAGTGAAAAGTGTTGAATTTAAATCAAGGGAAGTAATGTTAAAACTTTACAATGCATTAGTAAGACCTCATCTATAATACTGTGTTCGGTTCTGGTCACCTCGCTACAAAAAGGATATTGCTGCTCTAAAAAGAGTGTAAAGAAGAGCGAATACAGAATTATTCCTCGTTTAAAAGGCATGTCATATGCAGACAGGATAAAATAACTGAATCTATTGAGCAAATAAGACTAAGCAGCGATCTGATTCAAGCATTCAAAATTCTAAAAGGTATTGACAATGTCGACCCAAGGGACTTTTTCGACATGAAAAAAGAAACAAGGACCAGGGGTCACAAGTGGAGATTAGATAAAGGGGCATTTAGAACAGAAAATAGGAGGCATTTTTTTACACAGATAAGCGTGGGAATCTGGAACCAACTCCCCAGTAATGTTCTTGAAGCTGACACCCTGGGATCCTTCAAAAAGCTGCTTGATGAGATTCTGGGATAAATAAGCTACTAACACCCAAACGAGCAAGATGGGCCGAATGGCCTCCTCTCGTTTGTAAACTTTCTTATGTTCTTATGTTATTTATTAGTTAAGCAAAAGTAGATATTGGTCAATGACATCAATCAAAGACACAACCACCCTAAATACTTCAGGGCACTTGAGTTAGTTTTACCTCCTTAAGGTTCTGCCTTTTTCAAATCCAAAGCCACACCAGAACCTCTGTTTGAGTATGCCAGTACAACAAGCAATTTTCTGAAAAGCTTCAGAAAATGCAGTTTCACTGAAAAGCACAAAAGAAAAAGAATCTAGTGAAAACCCTGAAACCGGCTAGTGATGTGGATGTGATTTGAACATGGGAGGTATAACTTAGGTAGACTGCTCTCTGTTTTTTGCTACTTTAGTTTAGACAATGCTGTATTATGTGGAGAGCATGACCTGTTGTCAGCAGGAAGCTGTTTTAGTTGTTATCCAGAGTTCAAGATATTCAGCTGTTTTGGGGTGAGTAATTTAGACAAGATGTCCAGAGAAATGCCGCCTGGGGACTCAGAATGCCAGTGTGCTTTGAATGAGCGCCAGCGGATTATTACAGAAAAAAAAGCACAAGTGCAAAACAGAATCTTTACTAGCGGTGATCATAAGTGACTTGAATAATGTTTTGTATTCACTGATACAAATTATCGACTGAACAGCTATTCATTTGTGACTCTTGGTAACGTACTTCCCTGGCACATTTCCTATACTGCTTTGCTATACCTCTGGAGGATCCTGGCTTCAAACGCCCTCTATCTCTATTTAGAAGTATACATACTGTACTAAGCACAAATTGCCTTAGTGCCGAACAATAAAAAAGGAACTGTGTGCCAGACTCACGAATACAAAAATAATGTTCCCTTTATTGGTACAGCTTTTGCACCTCAGTATCACAGGAAGAAATCTAAATATGGTAACGGTTTATGTTGTAATCAGTGTTAGCAATTTGCACACACATTAATTTATGTTTGAGAATTTGCTATTAATATGTAGTTTGAGCTTGCAAACTTATTTTACTGGGGGAGGTGGTTAATGCAGGAAGTCTTGTTAGTAGCGGTATTGATTTGTGACATTTTGAACATTTCAGCTTTCTTAGGGGTAAGAATGGGGTCATAAAAAGCAACTGTTTTTAGGCTTGTGTATTAAACAGCAGGACCATCCAGGAAAACCGAAATCTGGATATACAGAATGGATAACAGATGGACAGCACTTGGAACAGAACTGTGGCAGAGGACTGCAACAGGAAGTGTAGGAAGAAAAACAAGAGACTAGATAGACTTGGATTTCTCATTTCTGTTAGAACGCAATGCAGTTGCGGGCGGGGCGGGGTGGGGCTTAGAACAGCTTGCCACCAGGGTGGAGTGTAGAATGAGCCCTGGTACATGTCTGTGCAAAGTAAGGAGAACACCAGCATTTCTACTGAACTTGGTGGGTTATAGCTACATGCGTGCTGGTGTGGTTACCAGTTATGGCTACCTATAAATGGATGATACCTGGATTGTAAAAGGACCGCCAAAATTGAACACATTG
Source organism: Acipenser oxyrinchus oxyrinchus (assembly GCA_030684275.1). Lineage (NCBI taxonomy): Eukaryota > Metazoa > Chordata > Actinopteri > Acipenseriformes > Acipenseridae > Acipenser > Acipenser oxyrinchus. Next base: position 63,124,012 of record CM060251.1, read on the forward strand.
ATTCGTTCTAAATTAGATACATCTTTACTTAAATCAGATACCTCTTCACGTAAGTTTTCTTAATAAGTGCTGTAGGATTCCTGACAAAAGCTCACTCCTGATAATGAGTGGCCAGCTGTGGAAAAGGACGGGTGTTTTACTCTCAAAAGACATCAGCCATATCTCGTCCTCAAGGAAAGCAAGCCTCTGTCATAAGCACTTGATGCCCACCAGGATGCTGCTGAAATCCAGTTTCGGTTAATTATGTAGCTTACTTTGATTTTAATAAAAAATGGAGTGAGAAATGTGTGAAATTTAAATCCTTCTAAAACCAAGGTGTTATTGTTTATCTTTGATCTTTACCAGGCCATCTGGTGTGTTGTTAGAATTTTCGCTACCAGAGAAAGTCATATCCTATCGATCTGCCCTTCTCTGATTTGTGTTGACCCATGTTTTGGTGTCAACACTGCCGGACTTCTCTTTTGTACTGCACTATGCAATTACATCAAATAAAAACATCAAAACAGCAGACAGCTATGGGAGGTGAAAGTAACACAAATTAAATAATGAATGACAATTCATTAAATGTTAAATTTAAGCAAGTATCAAATATTGAATTTTAGCACCACATAATAAATAATAGCATCAAATATCAAATTCATGTATCAAATGTTAAAGTTTAACATCAAATGTTAAATTTGAACAGCAAATAATAAATTCAACGTCGGCTGCATTTTGCAATCATTTAAACTTTTTCGACAGGACGGCATGATTTCTTTGTGATGTGTATAATCAGTTTGTTTTCATTAAAAACGTCTTTGACATGCGCAGGTAAAACAATCTTTAAATAATTAATGCTTAATGTATCAACTAGGTGACCTTCCTGTTTATAAACGATTGTGCCGATTTCAAAGTAGCCTATTTTTTATATATTTTTTGGATTTCAAAACTTGAAAGTTGAAAGTAAATGATCACAAATGTTTTCACGAATGTTACTCTGTGGTTTGTGCCGTTTGGAATAAACACGAGTCGTGTAAATGATATTAAAAATGCATAATGTATTACATATAACGTTATTGTTTACAGATACCGTATTTGTTTATATGTTTCTTTTATATACAGTACACACACAAGATTGGTATTGACACTGTAAATGACCGTGAGAAACAGGGGATACCAAATTAGACAGCTGACATTATCTTAGTCTATGGTGGTATTATTTGGTATCCCCTGTGCATTTCAGGCAGAGGGGCTCCTAGAAATGTCAAGCTTCCATAATATGCAACTTTTTACATAAAAAACAGGTAAAACAACAAGACCCTTTTTAATTTCTACGGACGGCACAACTACCGTATTTCAATTTGAAAGTCAAAGCCTCTCATTAGCTGAACAGGTTAACAGGTAACAAGGAGGAACACCAATCTCCACGATGTGGAAGGGATGGGAATGGGCAGGGCCGATGGGATTGATTGACGGTTCGCAAGTACATTTGACTGTTGCATTTAACATTCGATGGAAGTATTTAACATTCAATACTTGCATATAATATTTGATGTTAAAATTTAACATTTGATACATGAATTTAATATTTAATGCTAGTATTTATTATTTGATGCTTTAATTCAATATTTGATACTTGCTTAAATGTAACATTTAATGAATTGTCATTTATTATTTAATTTTTGTTACTTTCACCTCCCATAGACAGCTAGTGCAGTGTAGGAAGACAAAGAAAAGCTCCACTCAACTGCAAACCAGATAACCTGTTCCATTCTTTGTCTTTTATTACTTATTTCTTCTGAAACTATTTTATTAACTATCATTGGGTTTTTCGTGCTCATCAGTGAATGTTGAATATGAGGGACTGTACTTCAGTTTAATAAAGTAAAAACATATGTTTACTAAGCACTCGATTTTTGCAATCATTCTCAGTTTGCTGATGGAAATATTTGTATTAATTTAATCTAATAAGAATAATGGAGGCTGACTGGATATATTCTTTGCACATCTGATCGTTGTTATCCAGGTGGAATAGTCATTCTGCAGGTGAAATCAAAAGTCTTTTAACAATTCATTACTGTTTAGAAAGGTTTATATAGAAACCTGACCAGCTGCCAGTCTAAAATCATTACAGTGCAGTCAGCAGTCTTCCTTCTGGCCAGGTTTGAAATGTAAACTATATGTTTACTGTACCTCCAGTTATTTGTCTCAAAGTCAGAACTTTTTCAAGGTCAGATTAAATTGAGCGTCCATTTGGGAGTTTTGAGTCTAGCTTTCTAAACTAATATTTTCTTGCATGACTTTGTGGTGATTCAGTATGTCTTGTGTGTGTGCCTTTTTAGAACCTTAACTGTGCTTGACTGGGTTCTTTTTGTAATATCTTAGTGAAACTATCCCCATGAAACTACTTTTATTTGAGTTAATCCAATATTTGATAAATGTATTCTTAGCTTAATTGAAGACTTGTGTTTTATAATATGCAAATATTCTTCCAATTCTTCATTAACTTGCATATTTAATTGGTTGAAATTGAATGAGATGGATTCTGTGCGTCACTGTATTATTTATTTATTTATTTTACTGCATTTATATAGCACATTTTATACAAAATTATCACACTGAACAGTACATAGCAAAAAAAAAAAGAACAAACCACAATACATTTGTATAGCAGGTCACACATACCACTGCCACACTCAGCCAATTTAAATACAGAATTAAACATTATACACAATACAAAAGAAGCAATTTTAAAGTTACATTAAAACTCACTAAGATAATAAAGCCATTTTATAAAAGTGTGTTTTTTAGTCTTGACTTGAAAACTGTAACAGTCTCAGGTACTCTGATAAACGAAGGCAGAGTATTCTATAATTTAGGCGCTCTACAAGTAAAAGCCCTACCTCCCATGTTGCTTTTGTTGACCCTAGGAATAACCAGCAGCAACTAACTAGGTGCTAATTTATTCAGGGCCTTGTAAGCAGGATACCACATGTTTTGGGACACCAGAAAAATGTGCATTACAATAATTAATTCTAAATCAAACAAAGGCATGCATTAGTCTCTCTGCATCAGATACTGAAATAATTCATCTAAGTTTGGCTATGTTTCTCAAATGGTAAAAAGATACTTTAGTAACTTCCCTAATATGAGTCTCAAATGATAGCTTTAGGATCAAAAGATGACCCCCAAAGTTTTGATGAGAGACTGCAAAGGCTGAGCTCATGTAATCCCACATTTCCTTTTAGTTGGTTCTGTGAGCCCTCTAGCATAATCTCGGTTTTATTTGAATTCAACATTCTGTGACATCCGATGCTTGATGTCTATCAGGCAAGTAGCTAATAACACCCAGGCACAAGAAATTCCTGGCTTTAGGGACAAATATAGCTGGGTATCATCAGCATAGCAATGGAATTTCACTCTGTGTCTGTGGATAATATCACCCAAAGGTAGGATATATAATGAAAACAGCAAGGGACCTAGAATAGAGTCAACTTCTGATAATACCGGTTTTAACTCCCCAATAGAGACAAACTGAAACCTATCAGAAAGATAAGATTTGAACTAGGATGGGACAACGCCAGACAGTCCTACTGTGCTTTCAAGACGATTCAGTAGGATGGAATGGTCTACAGTGAATGGTTTAAACATTGGCATTGTTGCAACTGTAACATTTTAGAACAGTTTTATGAATAGAAAACTTTTTTTTTTATTTCGAAAAGGCACACTGAAAAATATTCGTTACATTTTTGTTAATAGGGATAGGCCAGTGTTTGTTTGAATATTTGTCTCAACACTACATTACAGTCAACAGGCCAGCCAATGCAAATACTGTAGCATGATAAAACCTTGATTACAGTAGGTAAGTAAGGCCCTGTCCACAATATGCCTTTAAACCGTAGTTGCCTTTAAACCGGCTTAAAAGTGCTAAATACAGTTAGTGTCCACACTATGCAGTGTTTAATACCGTACTCGAGAACCGGACTCAGGACCTCAGGAGGTAAATTAGATTGCATCACTTTCCTTTAATAAACTACATGTGAGAATTCTAGGTATAGCACTTTGCAGAGATACCATTGGTACTGGTTGTGCCATTTGGTGCTACTTGCATGTATTTGTAATTGTCGCATGCTCAGTAAGTACGTATTGAACATTTTATCCTGAAACACCTGCTCAATTTTGTCAGTTTGCAAATTAATTTGCATCTCTACGCTCAGCAGTTCTTCAGTCTACCCCCCACTTTTTTAAAAAATTAGGCGCCTATAATTGAGACACCAATTCCTTGGACTATTGCTTCTGACATTGATTAAAACCCTGAATTGTACTGCTTTTAGAACGAAAAACTCACCTATCGGTACCAGAACTGACTCAGTGTTACTGAATAAGAAAATTTACTGGTCCAGAGCTTATCTCAAAGGGAGTATAATTTAGATTTTTGTTATTTCCAGTTTAATAAACTATTAATGCAAAATCTTTATTTTTACAGTTGGTTATTAGTTATCTACATTGAATATTATTATTATTATTATTTTTTTCTTAGCAGACAACTTACAGTTGTTACCAGATATCACATTATTTGTACATACTAATACCCATTTATACACTTGGGCTTTTACTGGAGCAATCTTGGTAAAGTACCTTGCTCAAGGTTAAAGCAGCAGTGTCCACCACCTGGGATTGAACCCACGACCTTCCGGTCAAGAGTCCAGAGCCCTAACCACTACTCCACACTGCTGTGTAAAACTCCTTACATTAGGTATTTGGAAATTGTCAAAATGGTCTTTGAAGGTCCTAGAAAAGTCCTTGAAATTTGTATCAGAAAACATGTATGAACCCTGTATTTATGACATCTGATTGAGTTAAGCAGAGATTGTATATTAATTTTGCAGCTGAGGCTTTATAAAATTAATATTGTGTGAAATGGGCATACATGTAAAAAGTTTGAGTAACATTTCAAAAAATATGTTTGTTAACTAGCCTCATGTGTGATTTATCAGGTTGATCCATCTGGTAAAATGACAAAGTTGAAGTCATTTCTGAATTTCTGAAGTCAAAGTCGAATTTGCTTCTGAAAGTGGATCAAAATGGCACAGAATGCATCTGAGAGCATGTTCAACCCCAGAGCTTTGGGGGACATAGGCGGCACCCAGACCCCCGGCCAAAAGATTGGTTTTGCCCCAGGAGTTTTAGTCAAAATGATTATTGGCCACTTTAACCCATGCATCTCTATTACAGGAATATGTTGAATAAAAGCCCACACTGCTGCACCAGTAAACATTATGATAGCTTGTGTGGTTAAGTCTAGGCCATCTGTTTGGTGTTTTGGCTTTTTGGAAAAGTTCCAGTTTCTCATTTACCTTCTCTGAACTTGCTTTTCATGTTCTTATATTTATAATTAAGATGGCTGTTTTATACAGCCTGGAGTATTGTGTTCTCCTGTCCTGTGTTGAGCCAAAGCAGCAGTTCAGCAGTTTGGTAACGCACGTGTCGCTCTTGTTCTGCCTCTCTTGACCCAAAAAACTTTTTTTTTCTTTTCATAAAAAAATAATAAAATGACATTAAGTGGGCACACAGTGTCTGGGAAGCTTATTATATACTCACCCTTAATCATTAATATCCTTTGCATTAATGGGGATTTTATTGTTAGCTGTGGGAAGTATTGATTAGTCATAGCTTCAGAATGAAAATAAACAACTCTGATTTATGGGTAATTGAAGCAGAGGGCCATGCTTCTGTGCTGAGTCTAGCATTAGGTACTTAATTTCTATTGTGGTTAATGAAATCAGGCGGGACAGCACACAGGTCAGCTATAGCATAGGCCCAGCGCAGCCTTGAGCTTTATTAGAGGAGACATTCAATGTACTCTGAGTGTGGGAATGACAAGAATCAATCTAGGTTTCTGGCTCTAAATAATTTTAGGGTAGCTTCAAGAGCCAGGGTGTCTAATAGTGTTTTCGAAAGAAGAAATTGAAACAATGAAGTTAAATAGCTCATAATCTATTGGTGTGTCTGAGTGCATTTAAAATGTACCTTTGAATATATTTGTGGAAGGGTGGTGGGCAATTCACTGACACACACGGGAAACAGAAGGTTTTATTTGAAACATCGCACAGGTACCCAGTTTTATTTTGGGAATTTTCTTTTTTTATTTTTATTATTTGTCGCCAGATGGCACTGGTGCTGCCACTCCCCTTATACCAACGATGGTAAGCAGGGGTTGCACTTGTATCCGTCATCACACACAGGTGCTCTAAAATAATAATGAAAACCAAAGGTGAAATAAAAAGAGAAAATAAAACACAGAAATAAACCTACAAAATAAAGGTCATTTTAGGTCTCACACCTACGCTCAGCTATTCCCTATACACTGGGGTGGCCAGAGTTCCCCGTATAACTACACACGTCCCTTCTGGTACGTAATTATTTATTTTATTTCTTGATTTATTTGTTTAAGGCGGGCTGTCCTTCCTCAGCCGTGCTTGTCTGTTTTGTTCTCTCTTCAACCGCTGACGTTCCTGCCTGGTCTTTGTTTACACTGGGTATCCTCTCTCCGGACACCCATAACCATAACCAAGTGCAGTACTTATGGGTCGAGCAATCCCCCAAGGCCCGCGTCTCAGCCATTCAGAGAGAGGGAAAGCCAACACACCCTCTTCCCCACCTCTCCGTGTCATCGCCATTACTGACAGGCGGATCTTACGAGGCTGCCGCCCTCTTCCTGCAAAACCACGCATGCGCCAGACAGTCAGCACAGACCTCCCTCTGTTACAATATTGAATTATTTTTCTGTAAAAAAACAAACAAATTGTATAATCCTATCAGAAGAAACCGATTTTTATTGGACTAACTTTCAATTGATTAACTAGAAGGTCACTTTATTTGTAAAAGTAAAATCCTGCCATTTATTGCATTTAACTCACGCATTGGAAGACATGTTATGTATTATTGTTATTATTAACGTGACATAGGCCTATTGAGTTAATCAAATGGTGGCAGCTCTAAATCCTGCTGTTGTCTAGATCAATAAATCAGGACCTTCCCAGGCCGTGGAGTTTAGATTTATTCAGCTATTTATATTTGATTAATTGGATAGTGAGTTCTGCATATCCAAATGTATATATTTTAATAATATAAATAAATAATACAAAAAAAAGATTATTTAAAAATACAGTATACTGGTTATATACAGCTGTGGCCTAAAGCTTTGCAGCACCCTCTAGAGTTAACTCATTTTGCTTCTTAAAGTTGAATGGAACCTGTTGAATAATGGTGTGTTAACATATTGAATTACATACCGCTTTGTAGTTGTCCATATACGGTACTTAATAAAAAACTGACAACAATTTAAAAATGTGACTTTTTGAAATGTAACATGAAATACTGTTCTATTATTATTATTATTATTATTATTATTATTATTATTATTATTATTATTATTATTATTATTAGCAGAAATACTACTAATATGGCTTCCAGTAGACTTTTGCGATACCATTTTGTAGTTTCTTTGATTACACAATGTTAAATAAAAAATCAAAATTATGTTCATAAAGTTTTATTTTTTTTATTATGCATCAATCCTAAAATTCTACGTGATGCACAACTTTTCACCATAAATGTACAGTAGTTACTAGATCTGCATGGTATAAATTGTTAACAATAATACTGAAATAAAGCCCTATTATTTATCAAAACCTTCATATTCATTTTATGTGTCCTGTAACTGAAAAATGACTGCTAATTTTATAGTGCAGGTCATCCACTAACTGGACTAATGAAGGTGGAAGCAGTCTAAAGAGCTTATTTGCTGGATCCACACCCTGAAAGTAACAAGCATTGTAAGAGTGAACACTACTGAGCACCTAAAAGTGTAAGGCAGCCAGTTATAAAAACTGACAATCTGGTAGACTGACGTCTGTATACTTGTTCTATACTGTTATTGCAGAAATTCCAGCACAGTAAGTCGTTTGGCAAAAGCAGAAGCTTTCCTATGTAACAGGGAGCAGGCTGGACGCATAGCTGCAGGCGGAACAATCTCTGTTGTATATAGGGTTGCCACCTTTGAGATACGAAAATACCGGATGTCCCATCCCCTCCTATTGTCTACTTCTTAATTTGTCTCTGCCATTGTGACTAACGTTACAGTTTACTACTTAATAGTTTTGCGCTTCTTCATTCAAAGGGCTGTCAAACTTAACAGCAGCGCGCATGCTCATACCAGATAACACACAGCGGTGAGCACACAAGAAAAACATAACGGTACAGCGTTTTGGTGGTTTACGTTGTTACCTCAATTCTTTCTGGTGCATTTACACACCGCTGTGTTATAGTATTTGAATTTCACTCATACAAGCACAACATGTTATATAAAATAGTTTATTGTAACACATTTTTTAAGAACATATCCAGTAGATTAGAATGCTAGAATTTCCGGACATCTTCCAAAAAAAACGGACAGGGGGTCAAAGTACATAAAAATACCGGACAGTCCGGTAAAATACCGGCAGGGTGGCAACCCTAGTTGTATATGTTCCTCCAGGAGCACCCCCAGAAACCTTTCACATGGTACGCACGACTGAACCACACCGACATCCCATCTCATGCTGATAACGACTCTGCATCAACATGCTGTAAAGTGTTTCAGCCAATCAGAGTGCTGCATTTTTGTTCTTTCCTGAGTTTCACAGCACCTACACTGTCTGTCACATTAGAAAACTGCAATCAAATTGCATCACCCTTCACCCTTTCTAAAAATGAATAAACACAGCATGCTGCCATACGGCTGCAGGCGCCAGTGTGTTCCTCTGTCGCCTAGGGATGATGAAATTGAGTTGTTTGGTTTGATGTAAGACGTTGTTTAGATGCTGTGATGTGGGGCCTTGTAACAAAGCAATACTGTTATGCATGTGAAAACCATTCTGCATTACAGTCTACCCTTATCGAAGATTACCATAGTAAAAGCATAGCAAAGTGTAATAAAGCATATGGAAAGCATGGTAAAGCATAGGTAAACATTGTAAAGAATAACGTGTTATGGTAAAGCATATTAATAAACATGGCAAACCAGGGTAAACTATGGTAAATGCCTAGTATAACCATGGGGAAAACACCATGCAGAAACGCTGGGGTAAACCTTTATAAGGGTATTTCCCCAGCATGTTTTTTGTTCATGTGGGAAAGTAGAAATGCTTACATGGCAATTCTGCTTCCAAATATCAGATGTGATTTATTGCTTAGCAGAGGCAACGGCCTCACTAGACCTCGTAAGTGCCATGTTGCATTTTCTCTTTAATTGCGTAAGCAACAATTCATTATTACTTAATTACATTTTTAAAGAATATATCACAAGCTGATATGTAAGCTTGCTGTATCTAAACAGTCCAAATGTTTGGTTCATCACATTGTTTTTGAAAGCTGCTTTGAGAATCTCTTCTCTTGTGTTTAACATATGTGATGCTACAAATCCAGGACTTCTGGTGCTAATTAAGTTCAGATTCATTAAGCACAGTCAATAGAATATTCATATATATTTATTGCAGACCTTATGATGACTAAATATGTTAATTTATTATTTTTTTTTGCAGCAAAAATGAGGGGCAATAAGAAAGTAATGGTATTTAGCGATGCCTTAAGCATTTTTTATAAAAAAATAATATTTTTTTGAATAGAGTTGAAAAGAAAAGCTAAGGCAACACAATGACCACCTTGTACCATGCTGGGTGACAAGAAGACACCAGACTGAGACATTTGTGATCTGTATGTTGCAACATGAATGTAACATGCATGCAGATTCTGCTGATGCTTCTGAAGGAATAGCACAAGCAGGGGAAATGTGAAGTCAGAGCAGGAGAAGCAACCTGCAAAAGTGGACTACTGTCCAGTGAGTTTCTATTTAGTTTAGTTGTATTTGTTTTGTGTTTTAAACTTTTTTTTTTAATCTTGAAAGAAACCACACTGTTATGCGAAAACAAATATTGCTTTAAATAAAATTTAAAAAAATAGTTTATATGTAGTTGCTGTATTTTTTTTTTGGTTGTCTATAATATGTACAGTAATACCTGTCTTATTAACATTGTTAGAACCCTATATTTAGCTTACCGCTGCAGTGGAATAGTATTCACTACTGTACTTTTAGGTTGGACCAGGAATGTAATCTCTTCAGACAGGAGGATTTCCAGCTACTGAATTACAATAGGATCACTCTGGCAGTTGTTACACAGTGTGAAGTATATTACCTCTGGCAGTAAGCCATTTGCAGACTGGCACACGTGCTTCACTTGTTTCTTACAGTGATTGTTTGTACTGTATTGATGTATTTAAAGGAATACTACCTATTGCCCTAGGCTTTGTTAATATTACTCACTGAATATTGTAGCAACACACTGCTGCACATAAGGAGGCTGTGTGGTCCAGTGGTTAAAGAAATGGGCTTGTAACCAGAAGGTCCCCGGTTCAAATCCCACCTCAGCCACTGACTCATTGTGTGACCCTGAGCAAGTCACTTGACCTCCTTGTGCTCCGTCTTTCAGGTGAGACGTAATTGTAATTGACTCTGCAGCTGATGCATAGTTCACACACCCTAGTCTCTAAGTTGCCTTGGATAAAGGCGTCTGCTAAATAAACTAATAATAATAATAATAACATGGCCTTGGTGGTGTGATCTACCACAGGAAATACTGTATGTAGATAAACTAGTGGAAATATCAAAGGAATTCGTAGGTTTTTGTTACTGAGAGTATATAGCCTTGAAATACTTAAGGGTTATGCATAACATTCAGTGCGTTTACATGAGCATAAGAATTCAGATATTTTTCAGAAAACTAATTCCGATAGAAAAAGTCATGTAAACACAGTTTTCGGAAAATGTATCGGAATATTCCTAAAGTCATTTTTCAGAAAACAGCACCTAGAAATTTCCGATTAAATTTCGAAAACTAACAAAATGTGTATCATTTAAACACACTTTTCGGAAAACCTATTCCGATAGCGTACTGCACATGTGCAAACTTTGACCTTCATTCCTGCACGTGGTTTAAAAAAACAGAATATAATAATAATATGTAGTCAGTCAGCACGCATCCATTTGTCTAGTTAGGGATAAAGTAATACATTTATTAAAGTCTGTATGTATTTGTTAATAGCCCATACTGAAGCAGCAAATGTTTCCCAGCTTTAAAATGACGTGAGAATTTAAAAGAATGTCTGCAAAAGAAACTGTTAATATAGAACAGGATGAGCTGTTGGAAAGGCTGATTGCACATTGTGGGGAATCTGAATAGAGGTATAGGATAGTAATCTTTGAATTTAAGACCTGACACTTCGATAAAGCACTATATTGGATTGGTGTTTGTTCTATCACAGAAATGTCCGGTCTTCAAATCGTACTTAGGCTACTACAGTACTTTGCATGCGAAAATATCCTGCGTTTTCCGAAAACTTCAATCCATGTATACAGTTGAATTCTAATTAGATTTTCTATCGTTAATCATGTAAAGAAAATCAGTTTTCTGATTCAGTTTTCCGAAAAAATTAGTGTTCGGAAAACACTTTATCATGTAAACGTACTGATTGTTTGTAAATCGAAATAGCAGAAAATATTTTCTTCTGCTATTTTGAGCTGTTTTTGAATTTCACAAGATTAGGATTCAAATGGAACTGGACCATATATCAAGCACTGATGGAAATTCACCAATATTATAACGCATATTTCTTTTGATACAGGTCACGGGGAATGACAAAAAATCTCTCCTTTGGTACGGTATTTCAAAAGACCCTGCTGTTGCATAAAATCCCCAAAAATCATTATTATTTTCATACATCAGTAATGCTTGGCTTTGCAGTCATTCAAACAAGTAAATGCAGTAAATAAGTACACATAAAATAGTAATAATCATTTTCCAGACAGCAGCTACTTTGCTTGGCCCTTTAATAACAGTAAAAGTGGTAGCATTACCCATATACCTGCTACAACACAAGCGCACAACGGCACAAATCCTTGTTTACGGGGACAAAATACCAGTTCATATGGAGAACGCTGGGGTAATATGCTTTTTAGGGCAGACCAAACCTGTCAGTAATTTTTTACGGAAAAAAAGTCTCCTTAAACATTACTAAAACTTGTGTATCACTTCAAACTCCTAAATGACTAGTTAATGAGGAGATAACAACCCAAAGAGTCGGAATTTTGTCAATAGTCAGAATTGTGAAAAACAGCTGCATTTTTTTCCTTAAATAGTCGGAATGTGGGAAGGAGTGTTTTGAGTAGCGCAAATATACTTTAAACGTGCCTTAAACATTCCTTATTAATACAGTTTGGTACTGACACTTATAGAGGCCACAGTGTTCAGAAATTAGAATTTAAGAGTTATGTTTTTGTGCCTGTTGTACTGGTTTTACTCAACAGATTCCTATTCAGGTATTTATAAATGGGAATAATAAGAGACATGTTTGATGACCCAGAAAAATAACTGCATTTCTAAAATGTTCAATTATACAAAGGTGCCTAATTTAAAGGTTTGATAAAAAACGTCTGTTTAGTTTTTGCAATTTATTTTATTTACTAAAATTAAAGTGTTTCAATTTTTTTTTAATTTTTACTCGGTGCATATTTTATGTGATTTCCATCTTTCACAATATTTATTCAAATGAATAAAGGACAGTTTAGATTAGGTTTATTTATAGTGTTACAGGTTTAATCATATAAAATGTTTTTAATTTGACATTTTCCCAAGGAGCGTTAATAGTGGGCCGCAGTGCCTAATTGCAATTGAACAGGTGGGCCGCAGGTAAAAAAAAAAAATTGGGAACCCCTGCCATAGATGATCCACTTAAAAATTAAACAAAAGGTTTGAATATTGTCAACAGGACTAAAAAAAACTAAGCATGCTGGTAAATGCATTGTGACCCTCTTTGGAGAAGTGCTGTTATTTTGGTAAATAGCATGCACCGATACAGTTGGACTTCAACAGTAACTATAGAGTTCACCATGGGGATAACAGTCTTCAGACCGGAGATGGAGTTGGATTGTATACTAGTGAAGGAGACAGTGTTCTCTAGGGTGCCTTTGGTCTTTTCCAATAAGTAAGTAGGGAGCTGGTGTTTGCTGAACAGGTTTAGCAAGCCTCTATTATTATTAGTTATATATATATATATATAAATATACATACATTGCTATACATTTGTTTGTTCATGCATTAATATTCTTTTAGCATATCCTGAGATTTGGCTAATATAAAGGCAGGGCAGCAGTGTGGAGTAGTGGTTAGGGCTCTGGACTCTTGCCCGGTGGGTTGTGGGTTCAATCCCAGGTGGGGGACACTGTTGCTGTACCCTTGAGAAAGGTACTTTACCTAGATTGCTCCAGTAAAAACCCAACTGTATAAATGTGTTATTGTATGTAAAAAGAATGTGATATCTTGTAACAATTGTAAGTCGCTTGGATAAGGGTGTCTGCTAAGAAATTAATAATAAAGAAAAATTAAAAAGGCAGAATATCATGATTTTGAAAACAACTTACCAGAGTTAAACTCAAGTCTTTAAATACAGCATGCATCACTAGTTTAGCTGTTCTTCTGCCTTGTTATTGAGATATTTCATGTTTTGTCTTTTGTACTGTAAACCCCATTTTTGTTTTGGCCCGTCTTGGAAAGGACTTATTGATATTGTGGCAAGCATTGTTTAAGTGCTTCAAGTAAATGAATTCTGTCCCGGTCTTGCCTGCTATTATTATGCTAGCACTTGAAGCAACCCTCTACTCTTGCATGATGATAAATGCTAACTCAGCTGCAGGTGCAAACCCATTGCATCAAACACGGTACTCCTTAGCCCTGTTCTCATATTAACATTCTGGAATCCTTTCATTTACGTCGTAAGTCTCACAGCACAACAGGCATGGAACAGAGGACTAATGCAGCCAGACTGCATTTTTCGATTGGATCGGCTATTTTCTATTCTGACTGCCTTTGCTATCATTTCACCTAATGTTTATTGCTCAGCCCATTTATAAACTGTCTAAAATAATTTCTTATGTACAGTAGCAGTTTTGTACAGATCACCGTTGTGACTAATAACACTCACGTATGTAGAGACTTATTTATTGTAAAGTACAAAAATGTTTTCAATAAGTTACACTAAGATTTTTACCCCTGCCTTCTCGTGTCTTTAAAGAGTTTAATTATTTCAGCAGGAAGCCTGTATCACTTCTTTGGCAGTTTTGCTGATGGGTTTATGTTTTAAAAGTAGCAGTTAAGCATTTTTCTATCTTTAGGCAATGTTTAGTCCAACATCCTGTCCCATTTTTCACTACTGTGTTAAGTACAGGAGCACTTTAATTGACTAATTGAAACCAGAAAACTATGAGCAATGATTGGAAAATACATCTTATTAAATAAGTAAAGCCACCCCCCCTCTCCTGCTCTGTTTTTATACTGCTAAATCTTTAGTTCATGTGGCTCTTTCCATTACAAGCTTTAACGTCTATAATGCCAACTGGAGGGCATCCCCACTTTATACTCCCTAGATTTGAAATGAATATTCTTCTGACTAGAATTCATATAAAATACATTGGTTATTTCAGACTCAGAAAATGATTTGTCCACAGCAGACGTTTATATCCAAGATATGTGCTGGCTGTCAGTTACTGCTTAAGGATATGTGTGTTTTAAGAGATGCATACCTGCTTTGCTGTACATATTGTTACAGCAGTAACTTCCCCCTTAGATAAGATAAATGTAGCTGAAGATGTATGTATGGTGTTCAAAGCATAATATTCCTTTTAATTGGGTTCAATAGTTACAAAATGGTACTCGAACGGGAACATGAATGTGTTCATCAGGCAACGAAGAGACATTAGGCAGGCTTGTGCCATCAACTTTCAAAGCCTATCAGTCAAATTTAGTAATGAGTAACACAAAAGGGGAATGTGAACATATTAATCTGTTTAAGTGCAGGCATTTATTCTTAGATTATGGAACCGGTAAATTGCACCTTTTAACAAGTTAGTTAAATGTTACTTTTGTGCAGTTTCCAGGGCGTGTCCCCCAAGTTTCACGTTAATTTACTAAGTGAACCCGTCAGAGTCAATTGCATTTTATTTTCCCTGACACACGGGAAAGAAGCACATCTGTACTATGAGTTATCTAAATTCCAAAGGTATTGAAACTAAGTTTGGATACAAATTACAGTCCTTGTAGCATTAAGCACATGGTCATTAGTATAGGGTAAAATATGTGCATCAACTGTTTATTGAAAGAAACACAAACCACATATCTGCCTTTAAGTATTTTGTGGTTTCTTTGGAAAGTGGGCAAATGTTCACACCAGCTGGGAAAACTGTGTACCACGTTTAGAAGGACTAGTTGTAAGCTGGCATAGCCCTAAATAAAACCAACATGGGCATAATGACTATAGACAGCAGTTTTATTATGGAAAATTATTTAATTAAAGTTCCATAACATTTCACTATTAATATCTGTAACCGTGTAAACTCACAGCATGGAGGTCTGGGGTCCATTAAAGTATTGAGATTTCATTGCCTCATTGCAGGAAACTGAATAAAAAATGTGAATTACTTTTTGAATAATCATTTACGTCAATCGTTTAATTAGTGCTTTGTTCCTTTTCTATTTAATGTTGTATTTCTTTTTAGGAATTAGGTGCTCATAAAAGATGCCAGATTGACAGGTGTAATAACTTAAGCCTGAATAAAAAAATATTCTGACATTTAGATTTTATAGCAGATTACCCATTGTGTAAAGTTTCCAGTAAAGCTAAATACCTAAAAAAATTTGAAAAAAAAAGAATCCAGAGGAATCCAGGTGGTGATGTCACAAGATGGGCTCCTACCGCCAGGATTGAGAGAACAGCTAGCTTGATATCTATCAGAAACAGAGATTGCCTGCTGATTGTTAGTCTTGATCAGTCAATGGGTTGATGTAACATTTTAATTGGTTCCGTGATAAAATTAGGGCAGTTCAAGCACAGTTATTACCTGCT
Source organism: Acipenser oxyrinchus oxyrinchus (assembly GCA_030684275.1). Lineage (NCBI taxonomy): Eukaryota > Metazoa > Chordata > Actinopteri > Acipenseriformes > Acipenseridae > Acipenser > Acipenser oxyrinchus. The sequence continues at coordinate 63,139,984 of CM060251.1, forward strand.
GATTTGCCCCTCTCATTTTACTTCTACTACTGGCTATTTTAAATCTGGACAATTATTGGTTACTTTCAAAGTGGTTTCTAATGACGATATTTAGAAAGTAGTCTCGAAGCTTCGTTTCTAGTTCATGCAGTTTAGACACTTGGCCTAGCTGGCTCAATAAGCAGTGTATCTCAGTCCTTGGTCCTGTCTTAACTAACATAGTGAATTCCTCTTTAACATTAGGTACGGTTCCCCTAGATTTGAAACTGGCGCAGGTGAGACCTCTTCTTAAGAAACGAGATCTCTCCCCTAAGGTGTTAGGAAACTACCGTCCTATTTCCAACATAACAATTTTTTGGCAAAAGTAATTGAAAAAGTTGTTGCTGACCAACTTTATGACCATCTCAGCAGTAATGATTTGCTGGAAACATTTCAATCTGGTTTTCATTCCAGTCATAGTACTGAGACTGCTTTATTGAGAGTTCGCAATGATCTTCATATGGCTACAGACTCTGGAATGCTTTCAATTCTTGTTTTGTTAGATCTCTTTGCATTTGATACCATTGATCATGAGATTTTGTTAAATCTCATGTTGGTCTTTCTGGGAAAGTTCTTGATTGGTTTGTTTCCTATCTATCTCATCGTTGCCAATTTACCTCACTGGGCAACTGTGCCTCTGAAATAGGTACTGTACAGTTTGGCGTTCCTCAGGGCTCTGTTTTGAGCCCTTTGTTGTTCAGGGTATACATGTAACTTCTTGGGGACATGACAATACAATCTTGACTTTCATTTTTATGCTGATGATACACAAATCTGTGCATCATTTCCAGTGCAGACAGATATGGCAATAAATACACTTAAATGTTTAACTGAAATCCAATTATGGATGGCTACAACTGGTTGAAAATAAACCCAGACAAAAGTGACTTTTTTTAATTGGTTCTAAAATGGGTTTAACAAAATGTAATCCAATCAATAATAATTTTGATGGCAATTCCATTTTACCTTCCACTAGAGCGAAGAACCTGGTTGTTACTCTGGACCCTGAGCTTTCTTTTGATTTTTGTTATCAGAATAGCTTCTTGTCATTAGAGAAATGTTGCAATATTATAATCCCTATTGGATGTGAGGGATTCATAGATGTTGATACATGCATGTATAACTTCTCGTCTTGATTATTGCAATTCTTTGTCTGATGGTAGACTGCCACTAAACCCAGAAGGCTTCAGCTCAGAACGCAGCTGCCAGACTGCTTTCTCATACTCGTCGTTCTCAACACATTACTCCAGTGCTCAGGTCCTTACATTGCTTACTAGTGATCTACCGAATTGATTTTAAAGTTGATGTAATAACTTATAAGGCCCTTCATGGATTAGGGCCATGTTATCGCCAAGAACTACTAACTCTGTATATTCCTAGTCGTTCTTTGAGTTTAGAAAATGCAAAACTTTTAATTGTTCCAAAAAGTCATCTTAACTCAGCTGGAGCCGGAGCTTTATGCTGTTGTGCTCCTCGGTTGTGGAACTCGATTCCGATTAGGCAGGCTGAAACACTGGATTCTTTTAAATCTAAATTGAAAACATAATTTTTTAAATGTGCTTTTAAAAAATGGGTTATAACTAGAGTGAACAGTATACAAAGCTATTTTGTTTTTAACTTTGTACAGAGCTCTGGGATGCGTTGGTGTGAAGGGCGCTATATTAAAATACATTGTATTTTTACCGAATTTGGTATTTACCTCCTAAAGACCCAAAGACCCGAATTATTCTATTTGCATTTCTTTTCAACTTGTCTGTCACTATCTTCTTTTCTTTTGGAATTGGAATACTGTTTGAATGTACCTGAAGTTTATAGTTAAGCTTCAAGTTCAGCTTTGTGGACATTGTTTTTCACTGTAGTGTTAGAAAGTGGTACATCGTCGGAATGTGATATGTATACCAAAACTTGGCCCGTGAAATGTTAGAAAGTAGTACGCTGTCATATTGCAAGTGGTATGCTGTCAGATTTTGGTACATGTGCAATCATTTGCGATCTGATGGGTGTTTTCCTATTGTCAAAAAAGAGGTACATTTATTAAACTTTTTTTTTTTTGCAAACTTAAACTGGAAACAGACAATCGATTTCTGAAAAAAGAAAAAAACAATTCACGAGAAGTCCACCGCAAAGTTGCACAAATAAAAAAAATTGTACAAGACCCAATGTATTGCATATTGTATCTCGGTTCCCGCAGGTAGGGGTTTCTCGCAGGTGGAGATGGGGCCTTGAACCCGGGACCTCCTGCACTGAAGCATACCGCTGATTCCGCTGTACAAAAGAGCCGGCTTCCTTGCAGGAGTTGGTATCAGGCTTATGTTTTCATATTTGATTGCATCACCTACCAACCCTGATCCCTACCCCTGTGCACGCTACAATATGATAAATATTTGCATACTATTTTCTTAATGGTGGAAAAATACAATAAATTACATTAAAAACGACGTAAAAGACTGGAAAATATGATAAATTCAGTTAGAAAAGATGTAAAAGACTGATAACAGCATAACATACCAGCTCTGAATGGGTGCTTCCCTGTTTAGGGATGTGTGAAAAAGCGCAGTGCTTGAGTACCACTTTTTAGCATGGACCTGAAAATAACACTACACCTTTATATTATATGCCGAAATTTTGCAAACCAGATGGTAGGCGTCGTGCATTCTGTGCTGCTGGCGCCAATGATCCTGAGTGTAGACAAACTGTTGAATATAAAATGTTTTTTTTTTTTATTTGGTTGATGTTGATTTGTCCCCAGAGATATTGCTCTACTGTTGCACTGTCTACAGTGCTATATTTTCTGATGTACAGTATGCAGGGTTTATTTGGATTTTCAGATAACTCACAGTGAATGACTGTTAAAATACGCCATTCAATTTTTAAATAAAATTTAAACATTAAAATGTCACTTTGTATCAACACTACAAATCTGGATAGCAGGCCTAGAAAATACTATGAAAATATGTTCTTTCACTAGGAAAATAACATAGAAAATAACATTGACATCAAGAATACTGCGCACTACATTTAACTGTGTCTTTGTCTGTGTATTTCTGTCTCTGTCTGTGTTTCCCAAAACGGTAAAACTGAACCTGTGATTTATTGTAAAATGTGTTTGCCATATTATCGGTGACATATTAACAAAACAAAATATCCTGTAGAATAATCAGAGCTACTAAACCAAATAATTATTTCCCTTGGGAAAACAGGCCATACATGAATTACAATACAGGGCAGCAGTGTGGAGTAGTGGTTAGGGCTCTGGACTCCTGACTGGAGGGTCGTGGGTTCAATCCCAGGTGGGGGACACTGCTGCTGTACCCTTGAGCAAGGTTCTTTACCTAGATTGCTCCAGTAAAAACCCAACTGTATAAATGGGTAATTGTATGTAAAAATAATGTGATATCTTGTAACAATTGTAAGTCGCCCTGGATAAGGGCATCTGCTAAGAAATAAATAAATAATAACTATACATTTTCTCAAATAGATTAAATGTCTTCTATTCATGTACTGTGCCAGTGTAATCAAATATAGAGCACAACACATACTCAACTGGAATAATTATTACTGTATAGCAGCGATTGCTGATTTCAAATTCATGTTTTTAAATAAAAAATCTATAGCAGTCTGTGACAGAGATCTAATGATTCTTGGTGTTAGATCTCCTTCCCGACCTGTGAGGGCGTTGTGTAAAGGGAACAGAGTACCCTGGACTGGATGGCCTGACAGTTAATTCCCAGGTTTAGGCGGAAGTCGGCCATCTAGAAAGAGGACGGTACACTAAATCATTGACCCAGATGGTTAATCGTGTGGCATCTGCGGATTGGAGGAGCGGGTGCACTTGTTAACCAAGGGGTGATGGTTGACGGTATATAAAGGGGACGTAGTGATGTGATCTATTCCTTGTGATGGTTTCACTAAACCGAAAGGACCTCTATAGAGAAAAGTACCGTGAGTGTTTTGTTTGTTTTGTCTGTCTCGTCTTTAATATAATTGTTGTTTGTTATTAGATTAGATGGCTAACACAATCCGGAGCTGTCACTTAAGGCCAGCACTAAAACCGGACAACACAGCACATTGTATCACGGATAACTACACCACGAGCACTACAGCACGCACTTTGGACTTGTGACCGTGTTTGTGTTTTGTGTGTATGTACTGGATTATTGTTATTATTTACAGGACTGCAACCCATAATTATCCACTGCTCAATACACATTGCCGTGTATTGCCAGCCCTCCTTTTGTTTACTGTTTGGTCATCAGACCGTTTGGATTTACTAAATAAAACAGAAACCATTTCACCCGTACTTTGTTGTCTGTGTTTCATTGTTGGATTACTGCACCTGCTCTACACCTGCACACTAATTACCCATTTGCCACACAGTCTAATAGTTAGGAATAAAAAGAATACAAAGCAAGTTTGATAGTTATTTATGTTCTCTAAATCCCTGGACTAGCTTATTAAATGTGCCTCTTGATTGTGTTGGCTATAATATGTCATTACCAGTGAATATATGAAGGAGACTGAAGATATGCATTGGCAGCCTAGTTTGATAAATATGGTTTTAAATGATGTTTGACAGTATTATTTTGAAATGACTAATTGTTATTGTATTTAAAAAAAAAAAAAGTAAAATCAAATAAAATGCCCTAGATTAAATAGTGACCCTTATTGGGAGAAGGCGGAGAGCTGAGGATGGTCATACTGTAAATGAAAGCAGGCTTTAAATACAACACAAATATATCTCACCTGGGACATAAATAAATAATACTTTCACAGTTTTACAGGCGATTCAATGACATGATATATATGTGTGTGTGTGTGTGTGTGTGTGTGTGTGTGTGTGTGTGTGTGTGTGTGTGTGTGTGTGTGTGTGTGTGTGTGTGTTGCTTATAATGTGTTAAGTGGCCCACAATGAAGCATACATGTTTTATATTTCATATCCGTTGACCCTTTTTTGCTCCATGAGCAGTGTTGCCTGGTCCCCGGTTTTCCCGCGGAATTGGGCTACTTCGAAAACACAGCCACGGGAAATATTAAGGAGTGATAATGTAATGAGATTGGTGGTATAACTTTAAAAGATTGAACTGTTTTCATGTTTGCAATATTGTTTGGGATACAGTACCAGCATTAGTATTTCAATAAAGGGATTGCGCTGTAATTCGGTTGCGGGCCTGGCATGAATGTTGATTTGTCCCTTCAGAGCTTTCGTACGAATTTGTTGATAGTGGGGTGTAGATGAGCTGTACTGGGGCTTGTAGTTTTTATCACATTTGTACTAGGTATCTTTTCTTACGAAAGTTTTTTTATTTTATTTTTTTCTGATGCATAGGCCTACGTGTTAATAATTGGGCTATTTTTTGGCTATTTTTTAAGTGACTTTCAGCTATAAACCCAGCAGAAATCTGGAAGCCCTGTCCATGATGCTAAAATAATATTGTTAGAATGTTTTCTGTAGAATTGTGCAAGATAATGAAAGCGTCTGCACCAACCTCATTATACAGTAGGGGAGTGCTCTGCTAGAAAGGAGGCCTGAAGCATACCTGAATATGGTGCCATTTTATCATTCAGCAATTGCCTACCAAAGCACATTTCATCCTCTAAAGGGAAGGGACTTTGCTAATCTGTTTTTATGCAGTTTTACAATTTTAACAAATATTAATGTTATTACTAGAGTACCACTTGTAATCATATTCATCAGCAAATAGCTTGCAGATAAATACATTAGACTGCAGTGCATTTAACCATTTGCACAAACACACACAACGAATAATTTAGCCATTATATTAAAAACAGTCTAATACAAAATGTCATAAAACAAATTAAAAAACAGACACGGGTCACAAAACACCTTTGCAACTCCAGATAAGTTGCAAAATGTATTTTCAAAAGTTGTGTAAGGCAGTGCAGGCGCAATGGAATTTTAGGCTTTGCGCTTTTTTGAAAATACACTTGCATTACAGCTTGTTAAGCAATTGAAATTCATAATTGGCTCTATTTGGCAAATAACGCTTTATTTTCAAAATACACTTGCTATGACATGCCCCCCTCTCGTGTCTTACTTAAACTGCGACCGCTGACAGGGCTACTGAGCTGAAATCTACAATGAAGAATGTCGAAGCACTTCCAATTCATCAACTGCAGCACGAGAGGGAAGGGAGGAGGAAAAAATGACCCTACACTAAACCCAGAATATTTTGTCCCTGTCAGACATTTCTAGATCTAACTATAAAACAAATTATGCATAGATTCAGTTTGAATATAGGCAATATAACAGAGCTGTTTGGTCTGCTTAAGTTTGATTTAGAATCACAAACAGCCCGCAGTCGCGCTATACCTGTGCCTGTAAAGGTTACAGTAGCCCTTCATTTTCATGCAACGGGTGCCATCCAGACAACAGCTGGGGACAGATCAGGCATCTGTCAGTCTTCTATGTCAAAGATACTGATTGATATCACAGATGCACTTTTCCATAGGGCAAGGGTATATACTATTTCCAATTGGGGATGTGGAACAAAACAGAACCAAACACAAATATTATCAGTTATCTGGCTTCTCAAATGTGCTAGGTGTAATATATTGCGCACATGTTGCAATATCCCCAGACTCAAGAAAATAAATCATTTTTTAACTGTGCAAGTTTTATGTGATGCTCAGTTTATTATCACGGATGTAGTTGCTAAGCATCCTGGCTCATGCCACGACTCATTTATCGTGGAGAACAGCCTTGTTCAGAAAATTCAAAAAGGGGCTTATAAGTGGAGGCTGGCTATTTTTAGAATATATTAAATACATAATTAACATGTGACTATTCAAAAACACATATTAACAAACACATATTAATGTTTAACATTTGTATTATGACTTTTCACAAACATACATAAACATTCAGATACTGCATGTAAAGAATATGAATATTAATATTACATCAGAGAATACATTGTGCTATTTAAATAAATTAAGGATTGTTTTTGTTCTATAGGCACGTTGTAGTATTATTATTATTATTATTATTATTATTATTATTATTATTTAGTCCTTGTGCAGATGCTTTTATCCAAAGCGACTTACAGAGACTGGGTGGTGCATCACAACTTTAGGCCCCAGAATCTTTTTTGACCTTCTTATGGAAGAGGTTGCGTTTGTCTTTTTGGTTATATCCTTCCGTATTTTACATTTAGCAGTGGCTCCGGACCTTTTGCTGTAAATAACAGTTTTATCTGCTAGAATATCATCGATCAAAAGCTCAACTTAGATGGCTAAGAATGCATTTTTCCTTTCTTTTTTCCAATTTTTGCAACCTCATGTGCACTGCCTCGTTGTTTTCCAGTTGAATGGAAGTCCAGACAATTGAAATGTGACTAATTGGCTTGTTAATGAACATGAAAATCAATTTGTCTTTTCAATTAAATCAGTCATAAGCAGGAGTCGCAAAGGGCCTTGTGAGAAGGAGAAATTAACCTGCCCCTGTTGAAAATCAAGATGTATAATTAGGTGGCAAAAAAACTTTCAGTGCAAATGCATTGTAACCTCTATTTTCTCTCTAAAAACGCGCCTTCTGAAAATCAGGCTGAAAATGTGGCTTTAATTGTCAAATTTGAAAAACGAAGATAAAAAGCTAGTTTGGAATTATTTTTTTAAATGTTTCAAAATGAGACACAAATTGGAAGTCCTAACGAGAACTTGTATTATATTACCTAGTTTGGTTCTAGTTTTGTAAAATTAACAGGCGTTCTACCTTTTTTTTTGGTTGTGAACATGCAGTGTTAACAGCTCCTGACTTGAACACGTTTGGAAGGATGAAATAGGATAGAACATGAACATGTCACTCTTCTTTAATTCAAAAGTTGAAAGTAACTATCAACCAGTATTTCGATGAAAAAACTTTTTTAATACTTTTGGATGAAATAGTTATTAATATGTTGGACCGCAGTATTTTAAGCAGAATTGATGTTCAAGTACTGTAGATTAATTCATTAAAATCCTGTTATTTTTCTAAATACATCAGAAGGTAAAATATTTCAAATATACAGCTATGGCCAAGTTTTGCATCACCTAGAATTGAGACATAATAATTTAAAAAAAAAAAAAAAAAAGTAAAAAAACGTTTTTTTAGATCTTTTATTTAATATCATGTAATCAAAGAACCTGCAAAATGATATCACAAAATTCTACCGTAAGCCATAATAGTAGTACAGTATTTCATTTTAGATTTCAAAATGTCACATTTTTCCATTTTTGTCAGTTTTTCATTAAGTATATGGAAAAAATACAAAATGGTATGTAATTCCATATGTTAACATAACATTATTCAGCAGGTTTCATTCGACTTTATGAAGCAAAATTAGTTAATTCTATAGGGTGATACAAATCTTTTGGCCATTGCTGTATTATGCTATGAACACCATACATAAATCGTCAGCAACTGTCCTTATTATTTTTTCTATGGGAAAAGTTACTGCTGTAACAGTATACACATTTATAGCAGAGCAGGTATGCGTCTCATAAAACATACATATCTTTTGGCCATAGCTGTATGTAAAAGAGATCTTCAAGTACAGTCCTCAGCGAAGAATGAAAGAAACAGATCAAAGTAAAAGGTCAAGGCTATTTCTCTTCCATGTATATTTTCCATGCACTCTTCTCTGACTGCCACTAAATGTGTTTTCCCCGCTCAACACTATTTCTAGGCAACAATCTTCTCAAACAGCTGTGAGCAAGGACACTCGCCTGGCTGTTCAGTTTCAAGCTGCCCTGGACGTGCTCCTTATGCACAGGGCCTCAACATATCAATTGAGCACCTACTGTTGTTTCCACTCATTCTTTGAGAAGCCATTTAAATGGGGCTGTTGTTTAAATCCCAGGACAATAATACTTAATATTCCTGCCTTAATTCACCTTATGAAAATTCAGAAGATGGAGTGCACTGCATTCAGATGTCTTTTTAACCGGTTCAGGCTGGCCTGTGTTTCCATGGCAAACAGGCTCTCATGTCTCAAGTGGTTGCACATGAAACCTTCCTGAGCTACATAGACGCCTCTGGATTTAGAAGAAGTGGGTTCAAACTGGCACAGCTGAGTCAGTCTAGATAAATGGGTCTCAAGGGTAGGCAAATCCTACCTAGTTAGACCGGTAGATTTTATTGCGAAGGAAATGGCCACCCAGAAGTAATATAAATCCACACATGATGTAAAAAGAAGTTCTAAGAATAGACATACAGTTGTGGAAAAAGAAAGATCAGTTAAACCAGGGTATACATGCCGGCCACACAGCATGTGGGGTTTGAGCACAAAATGGGAGTCTGTTTCTGATTGAAACACATCTGAGGGGATTGACGTCACTTCACAAATATAGGAAACTGACAGCGCTTAGACCCCATCCGCCCTGATAATGGAAATACAATATATATTAAGCAAAGCAGTGGTTCTGGCAGGGAACTCACTTTAACCTTAGATCACAGAATCGTCAAGCATATTTTAGGCATTTCCACATCAGGGCACAGATTTGCAAAATTGTCTCGCCGATCATACATTCATTTGCACTCACCGTTGGCTACTGTGTGGTGGTGGTGGGGGGCGGTTGATACAAAATTAAAATGTGGTCTCGCCATGAAAAAATACCTTGTACATAGCACTGCCACAAAACACTAATGCCGCTTTCTATGTCATGTTGTCATTGCCATCATGTGAGCCGCCACAAACTGCAAACAGCACACGTCATGTGACAAGGGTGGCGGGATGTTTAAACAGAATCTGCGAAAATGGCGTGAAAACCAATTTATGATTTTGACACAGAGAGCAAAAACATACCGTCAAGTCAACCAAATCCAAAAAAGCAATGCACTAAATCTTCGGCAATCTAAAAAATACAAAACCACTGGTTTCAAACTTACAGATGGCCCTGTTCTCTTATGTAACCTGTGAATATCTGCTGGAGAAAAGATTGCTGGTAAATCAGATATGATAACCTATGTTTAAAAATGATACTATTGACAAACATAACAACAGCAGTTAGCACAAAACTGTGATTTTTTGACACAGAACCAGCAAGGTCTTTTAATAAAAGCAGTCGAGAAAGCTGCCACCACAATTGATGACAGAACACTTGCTGACCGATGTGGGACATATTCCCTGAATATGATAATAATACATGAACATGTATTGGAAATTTAACTGGATTAATTAATGAAACTGTGTGTCTTGAGAAACAGGGCAAACTATTGTTGTATGAAAGAATTTCTTTAAATAAGCTTAATAAGCTTAATGTGATATATTCTAAGATTGTGTGCATCATTTCAGTTTAGACTGTGCGTGTGTGTGGGTATGGGTGTGTGTGATCAAGTTACTAGCTACGTCACAGCTTGCTTGGGCTGAGGAAGTGACTGCTTGGTGTGTGAGGAGATAAGCGGTGTCATATTTCAATTGCCTTGCTAGCCAGCATGAATGCAGTGAGAGTTTTTGACTTGTGTTTGGTGCTTAGAGACGAAGAGATTTACTTTCTGACTTTTCTGATTTCTGTTTAATATGTGTGTACTTAATAAAATACTACTATTGATTACACGTTCCTTTTGTCTAGCGTGTGTATATGTTCATAGTAAATCCTTGATCTTTGTAGCATGTCAATTAAATATTATTCATAAGAGAACTAATCAACCCAGATAAACTCAATTATCAATTATTGAATTGTCCCTACACCTAAAAGCAAAATTTAACACAGCCTACACAATAGCCAAAAATAAAGAGGCATTTACTAAATTTGTACAGTGGCTGAAAATGCAGAAGAAAAACGGGGGAACCAATCAGCATGAACTACATGTCTGATGTGAAATGTGCAGAGTTTATTTTGACAATAGCAGAATCACTGGAAAGAAATGGTGGCATTCACTGCCGATGGCACGTCTGTTACCGTGGGATCGAAGGCAGGTGTACAAGCTAAATTCAAAGAGAAAGCCAGTCACATAGCAGATTTTTGGTGTGTGCCCCACAGGCTTAAATTGGCAGTATCCGAAAGCTTAAAAAAAATGTTGTCTTGCTACAACCGTTATTGAAATGATGGACTTGATATACAAGACCACTTTTCTTGCAAGTCGCAGAGAGTTGAAGTCGTGGTTACAGAACTTGGTGTCCTGGCTGTGCACATTCCCACATGGGTGAAGGGAACTAGGTGCCTAGAGTCCAGAGCCCTAACCACTACTCTACACTGCTGCCCACTTTATTTTACATTGTTAAATAAAGTGAAGACTATTTTGTTTAATTAGTTTTGTTTGATTAGTTTTTGTTTAAAAAAGTTTCTTTAGTATTACTGATGATTTTTATTAATTTTAAGATATGCTTAGTGTTCATGTGTTTCTGTGTTTTCACCCCCACCCCCACCCCCACCCCCACCCCCACCCCACCCCTTTAAAAATGAAATTGACCACTATTAAGGTATTTTGGCTTCCTAATTAAAACTGAGAAATAAGTACAATTTTAAACATCACATTATTTTGTTGCCGTTCATTGATTTAATCTAACTAGATAAGTAAGCTATTGAAAAGAAGCACTACCCAGTTTTTGCAGGCTACAAACAGTAAAACTTGGCCAATTTAAAGGATAATTTAGCGGTGTTACATTGCAGAAACTCTTAGGTTAAACCAAATACACAATTAACAATGTTTTGCATTGCAATTAAGAAACACTAATGGCTCAATGGAGATCAGTTTAATTCTTAAAGCAAAAGTAGAAAAGTACTGGGAAACACTGAAAAATGTAAACCCTAGTTATGCTTAATACTAATTTGGTACTTGCATTTAAATCTTGATTTTTTTTAGTGCAATAAAAGAATAAACAAGTTGTACAAATTGTGTCTCCTTTTAGGTGGTTGACACTATAAAGAAAGCTGAATGTATTGGCTTCTGTCATTTCTTGCTGGATATGTATAATGAACTGTAAAACTGCAACTTCAAAGCAACAGACTTATACCCCTTTTGCTCAGAACCGGCATATTTTATGCCATCTCTGAACCACCTCACGACATGGTTGAGAGACAGCACTGAACCATCTTAACTCCTGTGTGAAAGGCTATGCCGGCACTGAAGCGCTATAGTGGGCATGGATTGAAAGTCAACATCCCACGTGACTGCATGTATACCGGACGTGTTGGGTACTAGTATTTTTGTCGTTGGTGTTACACGCTTTCGTTTCTTTCAAATACAGTGGCTGATCAAGAACGAGGTAGTAATTGGAGTCTGGAAGTTAAGGAATTGTTAACTTTACGGGCTGATGAGCAGGTGAATTCACAAATAGAAGGGATGGTGCGTGATGCTGTAATTTATGGATGAATCGCCGTTGCCATGATTACGATCTGTTGACTGATAGGTTTGAAAGTTGTACTCACATGATCCCTTTGGCTGTGTGAAAGGGTTATGCCGGTATTATACCGGCATAGATTGCGCAATTTCGTGCTGTGTGAAAACGTATTTTAAATCATTTTTTAAACGTCTTCTAGACAGCTCAGTAGCGGTATTTGTGTGTGAAAGGGGCTTTATTTTACCAATAGCTCTTGTGAAGCTGACTAACTGCATTGCCAATCTCAAAGCCCTCCTGGTTTCTCCAGGTTCTCATTTTTTAAACTTGCAGCAGATTGTTAAAGCCCAAAGTGAATCAGAACCTACACAGCAGGGCTTTTCTCCTTTCAAGGAGCTGCTGCAACCAGCAGCTTTGTTCAGTTGAGTGGTGGAATGCAAGATTTGCCAACAGTCCTGGCTTCTCCAGTTAAGGAATGTATTGTACACTGTAGTAGCTTTAGAGAATAGATTTTGGTAACCTTTTTGATGATCACAAGAGTGTGGAGAGAAGTCCTGCAAAGGCTGTTGCATGCCTTGCTTACTGCTTCAAACCTGGCAAATGGCCAGAAAACACAATGGACGTAGTCAGCTATGGTGACAGTGAAATAGATTTTCTCCTTGATTGACTTTGATTACTAGGTACAGTATGACTCATTTATACTAATATGTAAACAAAGATTTAGTGTTATAGCCATAGGCTACATTAATATTTAAATGTACTATATATAAATTCAAATCATTAATGCTAGTAAACAGTATAGTAACACCTTTATACTTTACCAGAAATGGATGCAACTTTCAGACAGCCAAGCTCCAATGGAGGGAGCGGAAGACTGGTTTCCCAGCACTTTAGTGACAAATCTTTTCTGTCTTTGTGGGCCCTACTGCTTGACAAAGAACCATACAAGGATGACTTCCAAGATATTTTACATCTGGTGGAGATTTGTCTCGTCATTCCTGTGAGCAGTGTCGAGTATGAGCGAACCTTCAGTGCTATGAATCAAATAAAAACAGACGTGCGTTGTTGTTGTTTGAGCACCAGTACTACATGGAATCTGATTCGAATTGCAGCTAAAGGAGGCTTTTGACCCTCAACCAGCTGTAAAACTGTGGTTGAAGAACTCTGAAAGGGCAAGAAGATGCAATTACAAAAGTTGGCCCACATCTGAGGAATGATGTATGGCTCTATGGGAGGATGAGCAGATTCAAGAGTAGCATTTAGCATCTCTACCAGTATGTCACTTATACTGACAGTGTATAAAAGTGTTTTTAGTTTTGTTGTTGGGTTGTTATAGTTATTATATTACAATTTTAACTCCTGGTATCAGGTATTTTATTGTATCTCAAGCTGTTGTGGTTCAACTTTTAATAAGTTTGGTCGTTTTTGTTTTATTCGTTCATTCTATCCCTACAGTGTGCTAGTTCACATGCTCCTCCCCAGCCTCCATCTGCTTTCTTGGCTTCATTTAAGCAGCTATTCTGCCCCCCTGACCATGGCTTCCCTTCAGTCAGCCTCTCCACTTGTCAGCAAGCTATATTATGGGCAGGGGTATCTCGAATGGTGAGGCCAAAGGCAAAAGTGTGCAATAATAATATATGAATGTATTATTGTCTAATCAACTGTATGCTTAATAAATGTTCTTCATCTATCGCATTAGTTTTCCTGACTGAATTTGTTTAAGCATTCCATCTTATCAGAGAAAAATGTCTGGTTGTTAAAGAGTTAGTACATTTTGTATGAGTAAATTAATTATATCTGTTTCTTTTAATATCAGTAGAACAATGCATTATTAAATAGCTGGAGTTATAGAACTAAGAATATTTCACTTGGCCCCTAAATTTTGAATTGGCTACCAAATGTTGAAATCTAGGAGCCAGATGCCCCTAAGGATTTTGGCAATCAAATAGCTAGTATCTTATTTGTCCTTTTGATAAACAATACATCCAATGATCAGCAAGGAAAGGATTTATATCATATCTCACTCCATTACTTACCTGCTGTGTGCCAGAGTTCGACTCCCCTTCCCCAGCCTCCACCTGCTTTTTGGTTTAGTCTAACGGGGGAGGGCAGGGAAATTGTCCATGCTACCATCAGCTAGAGAGCCCTCGGGTACGGATGTTCAGAATACTAAACATTCATTATTTTAGGGATCCAAATATTGGTCTCATATTTAGTATGTTTTTGTGGTCTCATATAAAGCAAATAACGCATTTCACAGGAGGATAAATGGCTATGTTTGTTATGAATTTGGAGTAAAAGGTTTGAGAATTTCTGGAGGGCCATTCTGGAGATTTCCTGAAGTAATTGGAACCAGTTTTCATTGATGTATTAAGGTCACATATCCCAACAGAACAATTTAAACACAACAGTTGTATGCTAGCCTGGCTGTTCCTGGTACCCCCACATGCTAATATCATTGATAGGGAAGGTGCATCTATGTTTATTTGGTTTTTAGTACAGTAGGATTGATTCAGTCAGATGAAAGGTAAGAAGCATGTGTTGCAATAGTTTAAAAAACCCTTGTGCTTTGAAGGAGAACAGCTGTCCCAACAAAGCCACGGCATGTGGTAAATGTAATTAGTAATCGTTTGAGTGATTTATTTTATTTGCACAGTGTATGTACAGTACTCTCACTAATCCGAATCCTAAACCATGCTTACACTGTGAAATGCATGCTTTATAGCTGCTGTAACCAAACTCTATTTAATAACTTGATGATAAGTATGTAAAACCTTTATTCAAAGTGTTTGAGACCGTCGGGTTATCCATGTTGAACACGCTGATGTTTTCAGTGTCTTTAATTTGTCATTTTCAGTAATGAAAGGATAGTTTCGCATCTGTCTTTTTTTTTTTACTGCAGTAAAAATATTGTTATCTGTAGTGAAGTTGATG
This sequence comes from Acipenser oxyrinchus oxyrinchus, assembly GCA_030684275.1. Taxonomy (NCBI): domain Eukaryota; kingdom Metazoa; phylum Chordata; class Actinopteri; order Acipenseriformes; family Acipenseridae; genus Acipenser; species Acipenser oxyrinchus. Next base: position 63,155,214 of record CM060251.1, read on the forward strand.
GGTCTCTGTTTACATGTTGCTTTTCAGTTATATCAAAATTGGTTCTGATAATTTCAGCAATCTAGTACTATATACAGGTTAATTTGCCTGATTAGTTTAATTCAAGTATTTTTTTTATTTGTGTTTATTGCTTTTAATAATGCTGTGACTACAGAATGCAGCAGATGGTTTTTAAAATTTAAAAGGTTTTTGCGGCCATCAAACGTGAGATAATGGCCACTCTACCCGGAACCTGATAAGCTGAGATGAATTGTGAGGTTTATAATGATTGGTGCTTTTGTGATGCTAACTGATGCCCAGTGGGAGCTAAGCTGAGACTTCCAATCTTATTTCACTTCTGACCTTAGCCAGATTCAAGACACGAAAGGCTGGTGAATAGCCAACTAAGCCAGATAATACAGTTCCCTTTTAATCTGAAGACAACCACCAACCAGCCACCGCTTGGGCAAAAAAAAACCAAAGAAAAAAAAAAACAACAACAACAAAAGACTGTTCTCCCTTCTGTTCTGTTCTTTATTAACTAACTGAGCTCTCGCCCACTGCAGCATCGGCCTGTATGTCTCCCCTGGTGCATGCTGACCAGGTGGCTGTGTGGTACAGTGGTTAAAGAAAAGGGCTTGTAACCAGAAGGTCTCCAGTTCGCACCTCAGCCACTGATTCATTGTGTGATCTTGAGCAAGTCACTTAACCTCCTTGAGCAAGTCACTTAACGTGTTTCGGGTGAGACGTAGTTGTAAGTGACTCTGCAGCTGATGCATAGTTCACACACCCTAGTCTCTGTAAGCAGCCTTGGATAAAGGCGTCTGCTAAATAAACAAATAATAATAATTACAGTGCCATTTTCTAATGTGATTAAGAAATGTTAAAAGCATCGTCCTTGCGGCGGCTTGAACCACAACCTTTTGGTTAACAGCTGAACGCGCTAATCGATTGACCCACAGAGACCCCCCAACGCATATGGGAGAGATTAGCAAAGCGAGATGCTGCAGAACGTGATCGAGGGAGTAGAACTCAGCCGAACTTGAGACCACATGTATGAAGAAAGCAATACGGGGCAGGACAGTCTATGTGATCGCAAATAAATGTATTAAAAAATGTAATTAAAAGTTGTGACCCACAATAAAATATGAAATGCAAAAGTTCAAATCATTGTGTGAAAGGAAGTGTTTGACAGCGCCTGGATACACAATCATTACACAACAAAAGCACATCGGCTCGCGAGATAATAGCCTTCATTTTCTCTCAATCAATTTAACCAAAAATACCAGTATTGTTGTTCAAATACCGGTTGTTGTATTGCCTGATGAATATCACGATACACTGGTATATCTGTATTATCGCGCACCCCTAGTTTTTTCACACACTCATGACACAATTGTTTGCATAATTTCTATAAATTTAAATCTGTAATGTTTCTTATAGTATCTACAGTAAATGTGTTATTTTGCAGACACGACACAAAGGTTCTCAATTTAAAAGCTAGTAAAATGACAATATGTAAATATGTAACCTATTTAAAAGTGTCTAATTCATAAAATGTGAAACACTTTTTGCTATATTCTCTGTTGGCTGCTGTAAGATTTTTTACAGTGCTTGAAATGGATATATCAGAAGTGAGCATTAATAATCATATATATATATATATATATATATATATATATATATATATATATATATATATATATATATATGACAGTAAAACTAGTCCCTCAGACAAATCTTGTTGTCCTGGGTGTCAGGCGACATGAATTCCACACCCCTACTCTTCACAATACCTTTTTAAATCACTCTGACATGGGTTACAAATCCTATAAACACTGACTACATGTAAATTGGAATTGTTTTATTTTTTATATTTTGTGTTACTGTTTTTATGATTGTTTTAAGTTTTTTTTGTCCTGTTTGAATGATTTGTCTCTTTTTGCCATTGATTTTATAATGTTATTTCTTGCCACCTTCTATTGCCAGGACCCCCTTATAAATGATTCTGTCCTGGTTAAATAAAATACATTTGAATTGGAAATTTGAATTGGGTCTTGATTTCAGACCACTTTTGGGGTATAAGTGCTCAGAATCCTGTGTCCTGTCACTCAAATATTGCTACTGGAATGAAAACAGCAGCTCTCCAGATGTTGATGCACCAGATTTAACAAGCAACACACATCTCTTTACAGTGGCGTAACTTTGGTTTCAAAAGTGGAGGGTGGAGGGGGGGCAGTTCCTGTGGAGCTGGGGCATGCATGAAGATTATTCTATCTGAAATAATGAAATATGCTATAAATAAGTATAATAAAACATTGCAGTCCTTGTATGTCTGATTAAAAGATCCAAAGACATTCCTGCGGCAATCATTCAAAACAATACATTGTTGGCACAATGTTGTCATGAGTGATGAGTGTGGCATGGAATTACGAAGTCATGAATTTGTCTTTGAAGAGCACTGAAGCTCCGCTCAGATCAGAGCCTGGATCCAGGATCAGATCCCTTTATAACCGGCCCCTGAGGCAGCATTGAGCACTAGAGCAAGTGTGGCATAGTGCAAATTTAATGAGAAGGATGAGAATTGGCCTTGAAATATATTTCTAGAAACATTGAGGTTTCCCCACAATCGAAATTGAAATTAAGATAAATACATTTGTGCTATTCAAATTATGCGCATACTCTATTGGTATAAGAAAGGGTGTTTTTAAAAAGTATTTTCAGCTTCCATCCATTTAAAATATGCAGATTTAGCTTGAACCTCAAACCGCAGTGTATCGACGATAATGTAAATAACACCAAGTTCCAGACAATGAGTTTCAAACTTTAAACGTGTTCCTGTTTACAGGTAAGAACTCAACTTTACTATGATTAATACGTTCGTTATGGTAATTGTATATTTATTAATTTAAAAATGTTTAGTAAAATGTGACCAAGAGTGAGTTTTTGGAAAATAGATAAATATTATTATTATTTGTTTATTTAGCAGACACCTTTATCCAAGGCGACTTACGGTGACTAGGGTGTGTGAACTATGCTGCAGAGTCACTTACAACAACATCTCACCTAAAAAGACAGAGCACAAAGAGATTAAGTGACATGCTTAGGGTCACACAATGAGTCTGTGGCTGAGCTGGGATTTGAACCGGGGACCTCCGATTCCATTTTAGTACTCCTGTAATTTGAGGGGGACATTTCCTCATCATTGAAAAAGTGAGGGGGGCATGTCCCCCGCGTCCCCCATGTAAATTACGCCCATATCTCATTAACCTCAGTATTTAGGTAATGCTATTTTTTACATTAGAGCAGGTGCTGGAACTCTTACATCCATCTGCATGTATGAATATTCATCGGCTGTCATTGCATGATATTTTTATAAGAGGGTATAATAAATGGGTACTTTTTATTTATGCCTGTTTCCAGTACCTCAATCTGTTATCGCAATTGATTCTGTTAAACATAAGTGAGCTGCATAACAATAAAGAGTACAAAAAAATGTATAATTGCTATGTTATGTTTTATTTTTTTAAGCATCATCCAGATATAATAAAAGGGTCCCAATTCATTACTGATAAGGGTGGTAATTTCATTCAAGAGGGACACAGGGTCAGAATCAGGGGTCGACACCGTGTCTGTACAAGGACACGCATGTCCGTGGCAAGAGTTATCTGTGCCCATGGAAGTGAACACATCTAATACGCACACACGTGTAATTGTATATAACTTCCGTTTTGTCTGTCTGTGGCCAAAAATTTTATTTATTTATTTATTTATTTATTTATTTATTTATTTATTTTTAATGTCCGTCACCACTCGACATGGTGCTGACCCCGGGTCAGAATTATTAACTTAAACAGGATAATCCAAGTAATTGGGCAGAACCACAGATTTACTTACTGTAAAACTTCAAATAATTGCCGGGTCTCAAATAATCGCCGGTCTCTAATACGCGCCGGGTCTGCTGGCAAATATTATAAATAAACGCCTTGTCTCTATTAAACGCCGGGTCTGTTTCATTGCCATTGAAGATGAGGATGATGAGGAGGAGCTTGAGCGTAATCAACTGCTAATAAGTGACAGAGATGAAAGTGGCTCTCAGGATTAATACATAATAATAATTGAAAATGTAATTTAAGGTAGGCCTTATGCAAATTTGTTTAATGCAGTTATTACGTTATTAAAAGTTTTGATAATTTTAAGTGTGCAAAGTAGGCCAGATACAAACCTCTCAGTATTTTAACATCTTTTGTTGTATTAACAGTGTACAAGTTTGAGATTAAACAATACATTATTTTTGATAATGATACTTATTGCTTTTATTGTTTATTTTAAAAAACATTTTAGAAGTTTGTATTATTATTATTATTATTATTATTATTATTATTATTATTATTATTATTATTATTATGCTGTAAACGTAGCCTACACGTCTGTGTTCTGATATCTACAGGGCTGTCTTTTAGTGGATTGAACTGTTTAATGACTATTATTATGATTATTATTATTAACAATGGTAGATCTAATTCCGTTTTTAAATACAAATGCCTATACTTCTGCTTGTTCATTTCCCAGCTTTTTGCATACCGTATCCTTGTTAACCAGTGCATATGAAAAGGCTGTAATAATACTTTCGCTTTATACTTGAGGGTGTACAATACAATGTAATTTTTTTTATATTAAACAAAACTGTTACTTAGTTACCACTGACACACAACCTTTTAGCAAAGTTGCTGGAATGTTTGAATTGAGTTAGGATGTTGCTTCAAGGTTGTGTGTTAGCGGCTTCTCAATGACTGCATGAAGCAAGTGAAGTGAGAGATCTAATATAAACACGGGTCGCAAATAATAGTGGGTCTCCAATACGCGCCGGGCCTGCTGGCAAATATTGTAAATAAACGCCAGAGGTGTTTAATTGAAGTTTTACGGTAGTCTGTCTGTGTGTTTGTTTGACTCTGATTACATAAAAGGAGGTACTAACTTATACATATAAAGAGACAAACGGCTCAGGCTTTCTGTTCTAGGATTACATACTGCCTGGGGGAAAGCTTTCGGTAGTGAACCTTGTAGTTTTGTCTTTAAAGTAGAACTCTGACTGTCGATTAGGATGATGGTGAGATTTGGAGCAGTATTGACTTCATCTGAGGTCTGTTTCTGTTTTAAGCTTTCATAAGCATATATTTCCAGTGACTATCAGTTCAAATGCGTTTCAACAAAGGGAAGATTCATATTTTTTAATTCATATCATTGAGTAATAAAGTTATTTCAATTGACTTATGGGAAGATGAGTAAAAGTGCTTGTATCATAGCTGTCTGGCAATAGCAGTACCAGTTTGTTCTATTTGGCTCAGGTTTGCCTTTGAGCTTTCCCACCTGCTTTAAAGGGGCTTTACCAGGAGGAAAATAACATTTGTTGCAGGGCTAAAGAAGCATTGATGTTGCAGGACATCTTCAACGTATTTATTTTTTAATTGGGTTTTTTTAGGTCAAGCTGTGTGACAAGTTCTGTTGTATGTTTCGCGCAGCCCTCGAGATGGGTACTCAAATGGATGAAAGAGGGATTAGAGCTGGGTGTATCTTGCTGCTTTCCCTCTAGCTTTAATTGAGACATGATTGACTGAGATTGTGTTTACTGTGCAGTCAAGAAAAGGGGAAAGCAAGGTACTGTTTCTGTGCTCAACAGCACAGAACACCTATACAGAATTAATAATAGGCAATTACGAAAAGTAAAGATCAAAAAACATTTCACATAACAACACGCAAATTCACATAACACAAAATAATGAACGGAGTCTGATCTGAATAACTTCTATGTAAGCGGACTAGCTATACCTTACTGCTGACGGTAGAACAAATCTCTGTACAATACCAGTCCAAACCTCTTCGAAAGTGGGTCAGAGTGAACTCTGTTAACATCAAAGCAGGACTAAGGTTCTGCTTCATGTCAGTTAGAAGGTTGGCAAAGCACATCCATATTAAAAAGCCATTGAGGAGATTGAGGTCCTCTGTACAGGCAACCACGTCATCACTCACACCAATCTGACCCTTTTGAAGACGTGAACTCAAAGGCAGAAGTTTATTTTATCACACTGCAAATTCCCACATTAGGAGGGTATCATTGCTAAAAAAAAAAAAAAAGTAACAGCGTCAAAGGGAGCCTGACATCTGTTTAACACAGCTACATGAAGTCTGAACAGAAAGGGCAAGCCTGGGAATTAGAGCTGATAGAAACCTGCTGCTGATGCTGTGTGTACCAGTGTAGTTTATTAACCTTGTCAGCTGTTAGCCGCTTTTTATCTGGATCCTGTTAAACAGGGATTTGTATTCAACTCATGGAAAAGAACCCTGGCTTTGCTTTCTTTACCCTAATAGTAAAAGTCTCCTGGCTCACACCTTCAAAGCCACTAAAGTCGAGTACATCATGGAAATTTGGCTGCAGTCTTGGTGGCTGTGGTGATATAAAATACAGGGAAGAAGGACAACATACAGTGCAATTTCACAGAGCACTACCCCTTGATAAAGTCAATCTGTGAGGCATGGAGTTTAGAAGACTGTTTGATTGTTGAGTGCTGTTTCAACTTTTTTTTACATTTATTCTCAAGCAGAACAAACAATTACAAAAGCACAAATATACAAATATAAAAGTTATTTAGAAAATGATTCAGTATCATCAGCCAATCAGCTTTCAGCAATAGCAGGCATTAATACACAGTAGATGCCTGCTGGAACGTCACCGCAAGTGCCGGCTTTTTTGCTTTGACTTGGTGTATTTTTAAGCTTAGTTCTCATCTGTTGGACAGTAAATACTAAACAAAGAATTGGTCCAAATTTATTTTGTTATTGTGACAGAAATACAATGATTCTTGGTTGTAAATCTCTGTGAGGGCGCTAAGCAGCGAGAACAGAGTTCTTTGGACGGGCTGGTCTGACAGTTCTTTCCCAGGGTCGGGAAGTCAGCCAGTCTGGATAAAGGCAAGACTCCATTGCAAGAACGCATTAAGCAAGAAGGGAAACGACATGGCAGCTGCAGATTGGAGAGGTGGTTGCATTCGTTTACCAAGGGGTCTTGTGTGACGGCATAAAGGGGGGCGGAGAATCGCAATCTGTTCCTTCGTTTTTGGTTTGTGTAAATAAATTGAGAAGGACTGTGAGAGACCCCGTTCCTAATCAGAAAAGTACAGTGAGTGTTTTGTTTGTTTTGTCTTGTAATTGTCTTGTCTTGTCTTGCACATTACCAGACAGCTAGTACAGTTCCAGAGCTGTCACCGAGGGCCAGCACTAAGCCGTAACCGCACTTCACCAACAGTCACTAATTAACCTGTATCACCCACCACTAGCACTACTGCACGCACCCAGGACTGGTGACCGTGTATGTATTATTAAAATAAACACCACTTTTCCAAACTGGATTACAAGGCACTGCATCGCTCATGCACCTGTTCTCACTCAGCCACTTTGCCACAGTTATCCGTCAAAATCAACCACTGAAAGCAACCAATCCTGTACCGGCAACTGCAGAGTCAGCCTTTTAGCTTGACACATCATCTTTCAACCATAACAAACCGAGACACGGACACTACAGTAATATTGCTATCTGGCACTGTTTAGATCAACTATAAGCAGTTCTGACAAGTAAAAAAAAGTTATTTGTTTAATGGTTATTTGATTTTTTTTTTTAATTATGTAGTGATCATTTATTTTCCTAAAGCTTTTCTCACTGGAAGGGTACCCGACGAATCATTACAAGTTCAAGGTAAAAGGTAGATGGGGGGGATAAAGCCAGGTCCTGTGGCTTTTGGAGACACGTAAAGACTAGTTTGCAGAGGTCAAGAATGATAGCAAACACACTACAAAATAGAAAAACAAAATTAAAGTGAGGCGAACAGCCAGTGATTGCAAGTGGAAAAGAAACAGACATGTGATAGTAAAAATAGATTCATTTACAGACATAGACCTTGGATAGCTTATGTTTGGTCAAGTAGTTGCTTAGATATTAAGCATTGTGTTGCAAAGAGGTACTGTAAATTACAGTATTAGACTTTGTAAAGTAGTGGATTATACGGTAATAAAGGCTTGACAAACATACACTATTTCATCATGAATTAGGCTAAATAAAGACATGCTTGTTCCCGCTAATTAGTATTGTTTTGTGTTAATAAGCAAATTAACACAAAACACAGAATGGCAATTTGCCTAAATATTAATCTTTTCATTCTGATACATCACACAAAAACAACAGAGCAAAATGTGCAGCGTCATTTTGTTTGTTCAAGTTTCCAATGTAGTGTGGCAACAAGGGCTCTGTTTATTCAATGTAGTGTGGCAACAAGGTGCGCTGTTTATTCAGTGGCATTTGTTTTTCATACAGTACTGCACACTGGTGAATTATCAGTGGTGATATAAATGTCTTTTTATTTTTTTTCTTGGCCATTCAGTTATGTAGAGATGCTGATTAGTGAAATGTGCTGTTGTTTCTGTTAACGTCTGTTGACTTTATTTACAGTTGGAATCATTTTTTATTTAAATAGCATACACGTAATCTTATTATTATTATTTGTTTATTTAGCACACGCCTTTATCCAAGTTGACTTACAGAGACTAGGGTGTGTGAACTATGCATCAGCTGCAGAGTCACTTACAAATACGTCTCACCCGAAAGACAGAGCACAAGGAGGTTGAGTGACTTGCTCAGGGTCACACAATAACTCAGTGGCTGAGGTGGGATTTGAACCAGGGACCTCCTGGTTACAAGCCTTTTTCTTTAACCACTGGACCACACAGCCTCCTACATATAATACAAACATATATAAATCATCATTTAATTTTCCTTTTATCTGACAGGTAGAGCTTCTCCAGCTATAATATATATATATATATATATATATATATATATATATATATATATATATATATATATATATATATATATATTTTTTTTTTTTATATATATATATATATAGTATTAGGTGTTTATATTCCGTGAAAGTTGGACATTTCTCACCTTTCCAGTATTTAAGGATTCACTATTTTGATATCAAAGGACAATAGCTTAAGACAATATTAACATAATTTATATTGGAATCCTGGTACTCACATTCCAACAACAGCCACGTAAGGTGTCTTTTGCACTTTAGTTAGAGCTGTCATGCAGATGTGTTAGCATAGTCTTACACTTCATTTTATGTGCAAAGCAGCAAGTCATCTGTCAAAACAAATCTAGTTTTAAATGAGAAAGTGCTGCATATGCTTACATTAAATTAAAGTTGGGGGCATACATAACACATTTAAGGTGTGCTCATTTTCTGAGCTTTTTTTTTTAATGTTATCTTTGACTAATCGACCAATAGAAAATGTCAAGATGTGGACAGGATGGCTTGGTGGTGACGTCAGACCAGGAAGAGACAGACAAGTACTGTGGGTTGAAGCGCTGAGCGCGTATTTAATAGGTAAAGTAATTAATTAAACAAAACAAAAGACTTTTACAAACAAAAGCGGCACAATGGCCAAAACAAAACAGACAATAATCCAACAAGTATGGTGCTGGTAAGTAAGTCGCAGTTGTTGTCTATATTTTCAGTTCTTTCTTTTGCTTCGTTCCTCCTCTGAGCAACTCCACCCCGGTCAACAAAAGCTGCTAGTTTTTATATTGTGGTCGAGGGATTAACTGGCCATCAATTACCTAGTTTATCCCTCGACCACACTCTGCACGGGATTTCTGATACACGTGGTTGACAGCCAATTTGTCAATAAATCATTAGCTGCTGACCACACATTCTCACAAGTTTTAGGTGGGTAGGGAATTTTAACCCCATCCATGCTGTCAAACTATAATAACCAAACTCGGTTTAAAACAACCACAAAACAGTACATTTAAATAATAATAGTAATAATAATAATAGGTTTAGATATACACCTTATAGGTTAAGTGGAACTTGCTGGTAATAGGCTTGTAGATTAACCAATGAATGTACCAGGAACTTGTACTGTAGATTTCCTGCCTGAAACCTCGCAAGCTTTCTATTATTAAATATGCATTCTGGTGCTAGAATCTTTAACACGATTATATAAACCAAAAGGTATTTGTACATATTAGTGTATTATATTAGTATACTCTGTTTCAGTTGTTGCCGTTACATGCTGCTAGAGTGCCTCTCTGTATTTCAGATTAAAACAATGGGTACAGGCATTTGTTTCTGTACTTTTCTGAGAGATTTTTACAGTGTTGTTTTATCCATATTCAGGCAGTTCAGGACAAAGGTAGGGTGTCTGAAGCAAAGCATGAGAAGAGGTGTAAAAATGAAACCCTAACCGAAAGAAAACAACCCAGCATGCTGTTAGGCACCAGTGAAATAAAGTTCCCAGGAGTCATTAGGCTTTGTTATTGTTCTGGCTTCATCTGTCTTGTTGTCTCGCAGGGCTGACAATTCAGTTCTGTGTATAAGAATGAAGAAATTGTAGATAGTTACCTGGTTCACTTGTTCTTGTCAAGATCTATAATAAAGCAGTAGCTGGTCATTGGCTTGCCAACATCGTTACCGGTTGTTCATATATATGATTAGCTTCTGAAAAACAAACTCAATCACATAAAAAAGTTAGAATTCTGTCTGATTGACTGAAGTGGATTGTGCCAAAAAAAACCAATACTATAAAAATAAAAATAGAATCTATAATAAATAATTAACTACTTGATTCCTGAATATATCACGTTATATTGCACAAATAATCAGTTTTACCTGCAGACCAACCTCTTTAACTTGATCCAGTCGTGCATGATTGGATTCAGAATGGGAAATGGTCTGGGTCAAGGACCAAGAACATTGTTGTTTCCATCCTTGTATCAAAGCTTTTAATGGAAATTAACTTTGCATGCTACTTAATAATATTGAGAAAAATGTGTGTGGAAACACTTAAGGACACCACTCACTGTATGTTTTTCAAGTGAAATGGTGTACCTTAAAAATATGTAGTCCCAAGCATTCTTTCCTTTCATGTGATTGTAACAATCTTGTATAGAGACAACCAGGATGCTGTTTGCAATGAAAGAACCTGTATTTTCCAGTGGATTTCTAAAATGGATAGAAAATGTTACACTTCTAATGAAGCATCTCTTTCATTCGGTCTCTAGAATACTTGAAGTTATGGAGGGCTTAAAAATCTGTTCACTAATAAGCTATTATCCATTAAAGGTTAACATCTACTCATAGACAACATGTAGTTTGTGATTCAAGAAACATCATTTCTACAACAATTAACCCACACCCACAGAAGGAGGAATCTGCAAGAACATGATGATGTATTGCAGGCTTTAGGAATCTCAGAACAGTAGCAGTGGTAAATTGGACAGTGGGCGGTGTTTGAACATGTAATCCAATCTGATCCCTGAGGTTGTAGTGATGGGTGATGGGGAAAATATGAATGACATGAGCACTAGTTCATGGGGAATGCCGCTAGGTTTTATCATCCGGCTAAGTACACTACAACAAACATGGTTTGAGGTCTGACTGACATAACATGACTTTCAGCTTGTGTATCAGGACAAATATCCACCAAAAGTATACTGTATTATACCATTCTAAACAGCTGAGAATCTGAAGATTATTAAGATAATAACGTTTTCACTCTATGATGAAATATACCATACGATTACCTAGTTTGAATGTAAATAATACGTTTAAAAATGTACTTTAACATTCATTTTTCTTTATGAGGCTTTAAACCAGACCGGGAGAAAGAGTTCGCTTTCACTGCAAACAGTGGTAAACCTGTGTTTCATGTGCAACAAATAGCACACACTGTAGCCTACAAGGCGAACAACCTCAAACATCACGAAAACACATTTTCACATGAATATTCTCCTGGATCAGGTTTAAGGCAGATGCTGCTTTCGGCGTTCAGTAAAGAAGCTGATTTAACGACTCAAGCGAGTTTTGTATGGCAAGCATAGAATATCACTTGTGGCAAACGTCTATAATTAATATTGTAGCGTTTCGCAGGCAGGCAGAAAGGACGGAGACAACACATTTGATTCAAGTTCTAATGCTTTTATTTCTTGCACCCGCTTCAGAGACCACTGCTTTGACTGCTTCACTGCATACAAGGAACAATAACCAGCTTTCAGGGCAGGCACAACATCTACCTTCCAGAACACACAACAACATATTTGGCAGATCAGTGCCCTTTTATAATGTAGCTCCGCCCCCTTTTTTATTTTTTATTTAGTCGTCGCCAATGGTTTTTACCCCAATTTGGAATGCCCAATTATTATTAGTTTTATCCCGGTTCACCGCTACCATCCCCGGCGACTCGGGAACGGAGGCTGAAACACGTGTCCTCGAAATGTGTTCCTGCCAATCCGTCATTTTGCACTGCTGATTCTGGCGAAGCCACCAGACCCATAGTGGTGGCGATACCGGCAGTAGCAACGCTGGCGGTGGTGGTGGTGTCAGCTGCTCCTGCTCTCTGCTCATGCCCTTTGCAGGAGCCCTTGAAAGCAGGTACTTGTATGAGCTGAGTACTTGGCAACACCCCTATTAACAACTAATAATGAAAGATTAGACAACAGTGGAATTGGTTGTATTTTTGTTTATTATTATTATTATTATTATTATTATTTTGATAGGATAGAATACAAAATCATATTATGTTTTTTTTTTTCTTGCGGTTTGGTGGAATAAACTATAAAAATGTTTTAAAAATGTGGTGTTGAAAGGCAAAGCTAGACCTGGAGATGTGTTTGATGCTAAACTAAAAGCCATACAATTAAAACCAATGCAAACCGGAAGTACTAGAGTACCTTGAGAAAAAGAAAGAAAACTAGTATTTCATGAAAAAAAGGATGTTCGAAAGAAATTGCAGCAAAGACCAACTTTTAAAGCACCGTCTGAAAGAGTTTCTTGAAATGTGATTTTCTGAGCGATCCTTTCCCATGGTGTTCCATGCGGTTTGGAGGTCATTTCAGATAGCTATAAATCGGAAGAGCAGAGTGCTGCTCAATGCTCTTAATGCCAGGCTGTTCTTATGAGTTGCTGTGTACAGTCTCGGAGAAGCCAAGCCACATCCTTTTACCAGCACCTACGTGCTCTTAAAAGGAAAGGCTTTATGAAAGTTGAAAGCTTTTTAAGAATGAAAATGGATCACCTTTAGATGATGGCATTCCTACAAAGACATAAGCTGTGTCAGTAAGTTCTTTTTGCAGTTCAATATTTAATAAAATAAATCATTACAGATGACAGGAGCGTATTAGCAGTGCCAAAAGAATGTCCAGACATGCAGTCGTGGTGCGAAAGATCCAGACAAATTCGAGGCAGCAGACTTCCACACAAACATTCCATGACATGCAATTCTCTGTGCAGGAGAATGGATCTGCTGATTTGGGCACTGTGCGATCAGCTGACTGAGGGAAAAGAATGACTACCCTTGATTTGTATTGCTGTTCTCAATAGAATTGCTTTGCAAACTCTTGACAGAAGCCAAGGATATGAAGGGTCCCAGGGCCTTTGCCAAAGCCTTGACCCTGTATCTTATTCTATTAATAAAGACTGACAACTATACTGATAATTTTGAAAGCAGTTATGTATTTTGTATTGTACATCTTAGTAAATGAGCCTATTTGCCTGATATAAGCAGCTGTAGTTAAAGAATAAAGCACAACAGCTGTTTTTGTGTATGAAGAGGGAGAGTATAATGAATGAATATCCTTAACACCAAGTACCATATCCTGCTTTGAATATAAGACAGGAATTCTGATGCTTCAATGTTTTCACAAATATATACAGTACTGTGCAAAAGTTTTAGGCAGGTGTGAAAAAATGCTGTAAAGTAAGAATGCTTTCAAAAATAGACATGTTAATAGATTATATTTATCAATTAACTAAATGCAAAGTGAGTGAACAGAAGAAAACTCTAAATCAAATCCATATTTGGTGTGACAACCCTTTGCCTTCAAAACAGCATCAATTCTTCTAGGTACACTTGCACAAAGTCAGGGATTTTGTAGGCATATAGTCAGGTGTATGATTAAACAATTATACCAAACAGGTGCTAATGATCATCAATTCAATATGTAGGTTGAAACACAATCATTAACTGAAACAGAAACAGCTGTGTAGGAGGAATAAAACTGGGTGAGGAACAGCCAAACTCAGCTAACAAGGTGAGGTTGCTGAAGACAGTTTACTGTCAAAAGTCATACACCATGGCAAGACTGAGCACAGCAACAAGACACAAGGTAGTTATACTGCATCAGCAAGGTCTCTCCCAGGCAGAAATTTCAAGGCAGACAGGGGTTTCCAGATGTGCTGTCCAAGCTCTTTTGAAGAAGCACCGTAGACGCAGTGGTCGGCCAAGGAAACTTACTGCAGCAGATGAAAGACACATCATGCTTACTTCCCTTCGCAATCGGAAGATGTCCAGCAGTGCCATCAGCTCAGAATTGGCAGAAAACAGTGGGACCTTGCTACACCCATCTACTGTCCGGAGAAGTCTGGTCAGAAGTGGCCTTCATGGAAGACTTGCGGCCAAAAAGCCAAACCTCCGACGTGGAAACAAGGCCAAGCGACTCAACTATGCACGAAAACACAGGAACTGGGGTGCAGAAAAATGGCAGCAGGTGAACTGGACTGATGAGTCAAAATTTGAAATATTTGGCTGTAGCAGAAGGCAGTTTGTTCGCCGAAGGTCTGGAGAGCGGTTCACGAATGAGTGTCTGCAGGCAACAGTGAAGCATGGTGGAGGTTCCTTGCAAGTTTGGGGATGCATTTCTGCAAATGGAGTTGGGGATTTGGTCAGAATTAATGGTCTCCTCAATGCTGAGAAGTACAGGCAGATACTTATCCATCATGCAATACCATCAGGGAGGCATCTGATTGGCCCCAAATTTATTCTGCAGCATGACAACGACCCCAAACATACAGCGAAAGTCATTAAGAACTATCTTCAGCGTAAAGAAGAACAAGGAGTCCTGGAAGTGATGGTATGGCCTCCACAGAGCCCTGATCTCAACATCATCGAGTCTGTCTGGGATTACATGAAGAGAGAGAAGCAACTGAGGCTGCCTAAATCCACAGAAGAACTGTGGTTAGTTCTCCAAGATGTTTGAGCCAACCTACCTGCCGAGTTCCTTCAAAAACTGTGTGCAAGTGTACCTAGAAGAATTGATGCTATTTTGAAGGCAAAGGGTGGTCACACCAAATATTGATTTGATGTAGATTTTTCTTCTGTTCACTCACTTTGCATTTTGTTAATTGATAAATATAAACTATTGACATGTCTATTTTTGAAAGCATTCTTACTTTACAGCATTTTTTCACACCTGCCTAAAACTTTTGCACAGTACTGTATATATATATATATATATATATATATATATATATATATATACACACACACAGATGAACCCGTTTTTATGTCACCTCGTTTAATATCATGCCCTGTTTATTATCACCACTTCAAAAACTACCCGCAACGCACCATAGGTTCTTTGAGAAACTACCTCTCTTAACATCATCTCATAAACTCACTTATTGTCACGTTTTGTGCAGCCTGTCAAATGCTGTGTGGCTGGACTTTACTAAGTAACCACAGGATAGAATTACTTTCCAATGCAACTAACAACCAGTAATCATCTCGGCTGATTAAACTGCCTATCAAATGCTGTGTGGGCGGTCTTAATGGGATACAGTTCAGTTACAAAATACCAACGTCACCAAATTTAACTGTGCTGTCATAGGCAAACGTGGAACGAATATCACAAATTTTGCCTGCACGGCAATCATGATACATATATTACGGCCATGAGTGTCAGTAGTGCATGGTACATGGACGGATGGTATAGTACAATAAATACCCCACTGTGTAGCTGCTGAAATTTATAATACAACATACAGGTTATAGAAGTTTGGAAGACAGAAGAGGTGCTTTGTTAACTTACTATTGTCTAGACTTAATACCATTTTTGGTTTTACTGACATTTTTAATAAGATGAACAATGATAGGGTTTAAACTACAGTATATCATACCAGTACACATTTGTTATGTTCCAAATGTAGCCTAAACCTGCTTTGTCTACATATTAAAAACACCATATGTTTCCTAAATATCTATTTTACACCAGGAACTATTTGTGGGGAACCTGTTTCTTTCAAACCTCTACAGATTTATAATTGTGTTTGTAATTGATTGAGTACATTGATTAATCCCATAAATAGGGAAATGTATTTGTATTTTTAATACACAGAATGGGGCTGATTGCAAAGCTTGCAATAATTAATTCATTATATAACTCATGGGGAAAGTCAAGATGCCAATTGACAGGACAAATGATTTTTATTCCAATGCACCTTTTTAGATAAATAAGATGGTAAATCTATTCTAGCAGTGGCACTTGCTTTTGAATTATTTTTTAAAGAGGCTACTGGAGACCACACATACTATTTATGTGTTTTTAAATTGTACACAGATCCAGATGTATTTCAGTAGTAGAACATTGTGACAGAGAACAAATTAATCTTGGTTATAAATCTCCCTCCCGACCTGTGAGGGCGCTGTGTAAAAGGAACAGAGTGCCTCGGACTGGATGGTCTGACAATTCATTCCAGGGAAAGGTGGAAGTCGGCCATCTAGAAAGGGGGCGGAGCTACGGTACACCAAGTCATCGCCCCAGAAGGGAAGCGATGTTGCAACTGCGTATTGGAGGAGAAACGGTTGCACTCGCTAACCAAAATGATCTGTTGGTTTGTTATGGTTACAAGCGAACCAAAAGGAGAACCAAAAGCGTACAGTGAGTGTTTAGTGTTTTGTTTGTTTGTCGTGTCTAATTATAATTGTTTGTTTAAGGCCAGCACCAAATCCGGACAACACTTCACCACTATGCACGAATAAATTGTATTCCACCACTTGCACGTTAGCAGTCACTGTGGACTTGTGGTTGTGTGTGTGTCTTGTATGGGTTTAATACTGTGTTTATTATTTCGGGACTGTAACCCGTGTTTAACAGTGCAATACACATTGCTGTCTGTTGCCTGGGATTATCATTTGAGGTCATAACAACCTGGATTATAAACTGTATCAAATTAAACATTGCTTGGACCATGAACTTACTTGTTTGTCATTACTTGAGCCCTGCATTATCTCTACATCTGCGCACTGCAACCCACTTGCCAACAAACATTAATAGTAATCTATTTAAAGGTTTCTCTCACTGTTCCATTCAAGTTTTATCATTCAAAAAGATACAGCAGAGAGAACACATTAAACTCTTTAGCACCACCTGTAACAAGATACAATGCTCATGTCTTCAGTTTCAGACAGAAAGGGCCTGTTAGGAGCTCAGAAAATATTGAATACAGATGTACTGAAAGTATTTGTATAAAGTATTCAATAATTCAAAAGGCAACCGTTATAATTCAGGCAATATTGCGTTTCAGATGATAGGTTTCCCTCTTTATATATCATAATAATATGATGGAAAATGAATGATCTTAATCATGTGAGAGGACAATATATTGGTGATATAGCCAATATAGTACTGAAGTAGTGGGGAAAAAAAACAATCCAGGCCGCAGCCAAAATATTTTTATTTTACTCCCCACTGAAATACGGTGTGCACTTTTCATTTTGTTATTTTTCTTGGCCATTTATTACTGAAACACTTAGGTCAATTACCCTTTAATGGAAAAGTCCTCTGTTTAAGTATTATGATTTAGCTGATATGAACCTATTTATGATCTATATACAGTTCTTTATGTTTAAATATTATGGAAATACAGACTGTAGTTAAGGGTCAAAGAAGTGAGCGACAGAGTTTGAGGCCTAAAAAATAATTGTTTGCTGTCAGACACATTTTGCAGCCTGGGGTCAACAGTTTCCCACTAGAACCCCAAGGACTACTGTCCATACAGTATTTGTTTTATTACTCTTTAAGAAAAAGTTTGGCAGCCAATTGAACAGAAGTTTTTTTTAGTTTTTCTCTAGTACATTTTTCATTGTCTTCCACTGTCAGTTGTCTTACATATATAAATTCCAGAAGCTCTGTTAATGACATTTTTATAACCACTTTGTTTTAAGAGACTGTTTTGTTATATAACAGAGTTTGAGTTCTCTCACGAGACTTGTGGAAATCATTCTGTGGTCAGGAGCTCAGCCAGATAGGTAGGGGGATGGGGGCAATGGCTGTAGGCAGAATGCTGAACTATCATTTATTATTATTTGTATTATTAGTGGCTGAGGTGGGATTTGAACCGGGGACCTCCTGGTTACAAGCCCTTTTCTTTAACCACTGGACCTCCCCTAATGACTGCTGTACAGACTGTTTCCCCCATTATATGGCACTTTTGTTTGAAATGAGTTTGAATTTGCAAACAGGTTAAATTCCTGTAGTTTCCTGTGATGACTGAATTTTAAAGGGGTTGAACTAAATAAGTAATGATATTACTCATACACTTTTATTCGCTATATAGGTCACACATGTGCGGTTTTGAAAGAAACACATTTTATAGTAAACATGTATTTTTTATTACTGGTATTACACTGGGTTAAATACATTTCTGTTTGCATGCCTTGCTTTCAGTACTGCACCTCATTTCCTTCCAGTGAGCCAGCAGGGTAGCTGTGTCTCTGATAGGACTTCCATTCTCTTATCTAAATATTTCTCTCAGTAGGCTTAGTGTCAGCTCATCTGCGAGATTCACAAATTATACCCAAACACCAAACCTACTGGTACCTTCAAAATCATCTTTCTTTGCGTCAATGTAACATTGTGAAAGAGGGTGCTACCATGCCTATTTAAATATATACTGTACTGAATTGTTTCTCGCAGTTTGGAATATCCCAGGGCACCGGAATAAGTAATACTGCTCTATCTGAAATGCAACAAAATTAAACACAAGAGAGCAATATAATTGTGATTACTGTAAAGCACAGGATGGAGGGGTTAGTAGCCTTACACACTGGCATACTCACAAATCTGTAGCCGCTGCCAAAAATCTGGAGAAAGACAAATCTCGGGTCCTGTTCAAACCGCATCAGTCAGTGCAAAAAGATTAGCAGCAGGAGAGTCTGTTGGCAGCTTACAAGAGTGACCTCTAGTGTGCAATAATGTCGTTCTTGTGCATTACAAAAATGTTGTACTTCTTTATGTTAGTTTGACAATATAATGAATATTATGAAGGTAAAATGTTTCATTGGAAGGGTGTTTAGTTGGTTCAAATACATCATTTAGAACAGGGTTGGAACAAAGACCAAGACTGGAAGTGCCAACTATGCCCACCAGTGACATAGAGGACTTTTATTCAAGTGAAATGTGAAATTGCAAGACAATGAAAACATTAAAAATAAAAATATATATTTTGGGGGTTTGTTGGTTCACAGCACCCTATAAATCTCTGTGTTGATCCTGATCTTCATCTTGCTGCCCCTAGCACTATTTAATTTTTACCATTCCAGCCTATTTCTTTTTGTATCCCTTAAATAAAAGACAGTTGGCCAACACAACTCCTGTTGGAATCTGCAGCAGTAAGCATTATGAGTTAATTTATGTAACTTGCAGGTTGAACATTTTACTATGGCACAGAGCTGGTTGTAAACCGTTTTTCATACTTTCTGGAAACAGAATAAAAAGGAAAATCAACGAAGTGCCTGTAACTTCAAAAACATTTGCTTAGCTTTTCAAAACATCTTTCAAACTCAATTCGTTTTTTTTTTTTTGTTTTGAAGATGCTAGAAATGTAAAGATCAATATTGTTATAATCCATCTGAAAAATCTAAAGCACTGTATGTACATATGGAAACATACTTTAGTAAAATCATGGCTGTTAGGTTTCAGATCTACAGTATACAACTTTTTAAAAAACCTAAAACACATGGTTAAGAACCTTGTCGTATGTCTTGTTCTAGGATAAACAGTTCCAGTTTAAATGATGGAAAATCGAAGTGATACGTATGTTACTGGGTAACACTTTAATGTGTACTGATTGGGAGGTATTGCTTTTCCTCTCCACTGATCCCACTACAGGACAGACAGCTGTACTGAGAAGTAGAGTAGCTCACCTGCTAAAGTCACGCTTGGTGTGCAGGGGAGTGTAGGCTTAGTGGTGGGATTGGAGGACTCCCTCTCTATAAACTACCCTTTTTTACGTGTCCCTGAAGCAAAAAAAGGGGGGTATATATATGTAGTGCTTTTTTTTAACATATAACACTCTAAAATTAGATTTTACCCTGAACACCTCTTCCATCCCCACCCCTCCAAATCCTATGCTCTATCTTGTTTAGTTTTTTTCTTAGCAACAAGATATCCTGAGCAGGAGAAAAACAAAATTTAACTGTCTACTGTGCCACAAAGCCAAGCATTATGATTGATGTATAACAATGCGCTGACTGAGTTGTGAGAGCACTTCATAAGTTACTGGCTGCTTAGCCCTAAAGATGTTGGTCTGTGTCAGTCAGCTTCCACCCCCACAACCAACCAGATCTGAGGCGCTTTAACATACCTGTACAGTAAATGGAAATATTATACAGTTTCACCCTCATTACCACTGCTCAGCATCTTTAGAACAACAGATTACTTCTGATTCAAAACATATGGTAGCAACCATGAGGAAAAGGCTTCCATAAAAATGACTGTTAATTAGGATTTAAGATCTGTTAAAGATAGGTTCTTCATTTTACAAGTGTTATAAAATCTATTACGTTTTCACAACTTTCGTAAAGACCAAGATAAGCTTTAAAAATACCTTTTGTTTTTAACTAGGAACTTCAGAACATACAAAAATGCTTGTGTATTTACCTAGTGACTCACCTAGTACGCTAGGAACAATAAAAGACTTTGCACAATGTGACAGCAATCTTTGCTGAGATTCTTCAGGGAGTGTCTCATTGGTTCTGTAGCTCCCACTATTTAGGGAGGCAAAACTGTCAGGGACTGAGTCATCTCACCACACTACTTGCCAGGCACCCTGTGAGCTCAAGCTTGCCAACATCCACTGTGAGCTTCTGAGTGTAAAGTTGTGATTTGTTTGGTGGCGGCTGGAATGTTCCCATTGACTTTAATTTCTCTTGATCTGTTGTGGCAGAAAAGCAGGGGTAAAATAATCGGCCAATCTATTTAAAAAAAAAAAAAAAAAAATTAACTTTATTTAGAAATTTGCCCCCTTCGTAGAACTATTTAATGGGACCCCCTGTAGTATACAGCATACCAATCAGGTTGCCTTGTATGCTACTGTTTGTTATATTACATCTCATGTCAGTAAAAGTATGTGTAAAAATTCCAGTCCTGGGGTGAAAGACTAATTAGTCAGGGCTTTATAGCTGACTGCAGTGTCTTGAAGAATGTCTTGCAGAGCAACCTTATAGTAGTACTGTTAATAACTTGTGTCATTCCATCTGTCTGGTCAGAGGACTAAATGTTTGCCCGTGGGATTTGGAATAAGATCAATTCTGTACTACATTTCAACCAGGTATAATATAAGAATAAAACCCCACTATTTTTGCCTTCATCTTTCATACTGTGTCCTCTTTCAAAAGAGTGAAAAATGTAAATTGTGTGTGCAGATGCTTTTGGCTCAGCTGTCAGCTCTTTACACAGGATCATATTAAAGAACACAATTCCAGTTATGTTGTCTGGGCAATTTCTTTGACTGCACTATGATAAGTACATGCTTTTAGACTGGTGCAGATGTGTACAAAGGAGGCTTGCTGAACTGACAGGTTACACTATTTTTAGGTTTAAAGTCTGAACAATATTGCTGCAGCTTACCACCCAAGGCTAATGTTTTACTGTCTGTAAAGCATGAGAGAATGAACCATCTGCTTGTTCAGCAAATCAAATAGGCAAGCTGCAAAGCTTAAGATTTCAAATTCAGCAACGCTGTGCTTGAGTCAGAAAGCCAGCGAGGACCCTAATTATATAAGGATCCGCCAGGGGCACAGTTTGGAATGTGTGGTGCCAACAGTTTGCTTTAAACAGCACTCATTTCTGGTTTCAAACAGAAACTCACTAATACTAACTTAACAAAGACAGTGTTGGGATAACTGCTGATTTGCACAGTACACAGTCAGAAAAGTCTCATCAGCTTTTCTGACACTTTCCTGTGTATAATTGGGACACCGTATACGTCAAAAAAAACACTAAAAAATCTTTTTTTTTTTTTTAAGTAAGAAAGACAGCAGAGCAGCAAAATAAAGCTTTGCTCATCATATTACCTTGAAACTACAAACCCGAACAGCCTTATGATTCACGCGGATATAGCTTGTTTTTATTTTTGTGTAGTTAACTGGCTATAAATGAGTACACACCTTCTTTCATTTTGAGTAAAACTACTAAAAAAACTAAGTCAAACAAGGCCAAGTCTCATCTAATCCCTTCAACGTGGAGGCTAATGCCTTCAGCACAGATGAAGACATTGGACAAAATATTTGTCTCTCCCAATCTTTGTTTAGGAAAGTTTGATCTTATCACAAGTAATTAAACACAAGGAAACCTGTAGAAGTACAGCCAAGGTGCAGGTGACTGAGTCAGTTAGCAGTTGCTATTATTTGAACTTTCCTCAGATTACATGTTGCTTCAGTGGCAGCTGAGTCATCATGACCCATTGTTCAACTCAAGCAGAGTTACATGAAATGTTAATTCTGTCTGAGTTATTTTCTTTAGTTACAAGTTAGAGTAGAATTATTTTGTAAAAAGCCTCAATAGCTGCACAAGGTACACCCCCAAGCTATTGCTGTCTGTGCTTGGCTCAGAAGGGTCTGCTGCTTTGTTTAATCCCAGCCTGCCCTGAGTCAAAGTTCAAGGTCACTGCTGTGGTACAGTCAACAACAGATTTCTATTGGGGTAGTTGTGTTAGTTGGAAGGGGATCTTGTGTGTATTATCAAAGCCGTCTTTGAGGAAGCGCTTAAGATGTAATGCAAAACATCAGGAAACAGTTATGTAATGAACCTAGGCTAGCATATCCTTGAAAATCTCTAAGTGATTCATCTGGACTTGAGGAAAGCAATCTGTCTTTTACAGGTTCTTTTTTTAAATTTAAGTCGTTTTGGTTAACTTTAGCATGTAAAGGGTACTCAATAGCTTTTGCGGATCAGTTCAGTAGTTGTCAATTGTAGGTTTATCAGTAAAAATAAAAAGATGAAAAGGTAATAAAATGTATTGGTCGTAGGGGAGGGAGTCTTTTCATAGTATATTTGTTCTGGGATCCCCCAAACACTATTGCAAAACAGCACTGAAAAGTAAACACAATAAGCTCTAACACAATATTGTATTGTTATATGCTGCTATGGCCAAAAGTTTGGCACCACCTAGAATTTTAGGATTGAGACATACTTTAAAGAAATATATATATATATATATATATATATATATATATATATATATATATATATATATATATATATATATATATATATATCAACATAATTTAGATATTTTATGAAACATCACGTAATCAAAGATACTACAAAATGATATCACAAATGTCTACCATAAGCCATAATAGTAGTACAGTATTTCATGTTAGATTTTAATGTCACCTTTTTTAATTTGTCAGTTTTTTGTGAAGCATATAATTTAATATGTTAGCGGTATGTAATTCAATATGTTAGCGTAACATTATTCAGCAGGTTTCATTCGACTTTATTAGGCAAATTTTGTTAATCCTATAGGGTGATGCAAAATGTTTGGCCATAGCTGTACATTTAAACTGAATCTTGAGAAATGTGCAATAACTGTGCATATAAAATAAAAGGGAACTCATAGACGATCTATGTGCATTCAGCCTGATTTTTGAGAAACGACCAACTGACATTATATTTTCAGATGATGACATTCTTTATAGCTTTATTGAAATATAGGCAGAGATCTGAAAATAATACCCAATGCACATAGCCCACTACAGCGATTTAGACCCTCAAATCACTATTCCATGGCTGCATCATGTGAATGCATTTGATGCCGGTGATGTTAAATGGGTTATGATGGCAAACAATGATATAAAAAAATACAATTCAATGGCTTTCATGTAGTTGAGATAACTAAACTCTCCATTGGGATAGTTGTAAGGGTTTTGGTAATACACTGTATTGAAATGTTGAGCTCAGAAGTACTTGAACTAACTGTTAAAACTGCATTTTCTTTTGCAGTTTTATTCTGGTCTTTGGCTGCTTGGTTCTGTCTGTCTTTTCCACCATCCCAGAACACACAGAGCTTGCCTCCCATTGTCTTCTCATCCTGGTAAGCTGAAAAGGAGCCTCTTTTTTACATGCATGTTTTACTCTTTTAAGATGAGTATTGCTTTATAAGTGATGTTTTGCACCTGTTATTTAGAACGATTGAGTATCAGAACATTATGTCAATTTCTCAACGCACCCCCTTTGTACAGTATTCTCCAAACACGTGGGATGTTGCTATGTAGTGGCCCGTGTTGTGTGATGCACTGCTGTTGCAGATTCTGTCCCGTCAGTGAGATGACAGGAAACAGGACTGTCAAGAACACTTACTCAAACAGAAATTTGAAGTGGTCGCTCTTTCATGGCAACTACTGTGTGATTACATGGAAATTGCCTTTTGAACAATATTGTGTTACTTTATGTAATTTTATGGTGACACTATTGTACAGACCATTTCTGTGTAATAACATTTATTCCACCAGTAGTTACCATTTAACTGCAGCTTTGCATGGCTATTTTTGCTCTGCCTATTTAAAAGTTATTTTTTAATGTATTTATTTAAAGTCTTTTAAAAACATTATCTCATTGAGATGACCCATCTAATTTTCAGGATAACCCTTTATGACAGACATGACAATGCAATAGGCATTTACAATTCTATACATTCATATACTGTACACACGACATCTGGTAAGATTTTCTTCTCAAAGAAGTTCCTATGCAAGTACTGTGGAATACAGTGCCCAATAAATTTGTTGTGATTCGTAAAGTACAATCAAATCCGAGTGGGAAGACTCCACAGCTGGATTTTTTACAACATGGGGAATCACCCTAGACTGCATAAACCATCTTTTTTTTTCAAATATCTTTGTTAATTCAAGAAGTATCACTAAAAAGTAAGTAGTTGACACTTTCTAGGTGCATTCCCTGGTACTGTACAAATCCAGCTGTGGTTTATCACCATTTCTGTTAACATGAAAATGAAGACACAGGTAGCACAACTTAAACACGAATTAACCAAACACAAGACCAACTTTAATGCTCTGTGAGTCACTGACCCAGAAGAGAGAAAACAAAAACTGCAGCATCAGGTTGTGCAATTCCCAAGCATTTCATAAGTGGGTCTTTATGTTTAATTAACTGTGTTTACCACAGATTGTTGTTGACCAACATTACCATAACAACACTTATCCTGAAAACCATTCTATTTGACAACAAGCCATGGTAAGGGATTGGGGTCAGGCAGTTTCTTCTTCCCTTGAGATCCATCTGTGATGAAACAGCTTTTCTCCTTTAATTGACATTGTACTGTAACTAACTAGGTTAGGGCAAGCAGGGGCACTGTTACATTTGTGAATCTGATTGAAGAGAATTGCGTTAAACTAAAGCAATCTCATCTTACTACGTAAACCAAAATAGCTTGACACACAATGTCAAAAAATAAGTGCTCAGAAACACTTTTGTTCTTAATTATATGAAATTCTCATTAGTCTAATGTTGTAACCGTGAAAAGATAGTTGATGACTGTTAAACAAAAATAGACTTGTCTCTTACTTATCAGTCATGGATTTGTATTATTAAGCATGCATTCATAAATATATTAGTTTTGTTGAAAAGCCTGTGGTTAAAAGTTAAAATAGTAATTGGTTTGTTTATATACAGTTAAGAAACATTTTAGATTGTAAGCACATGTATAGTGTGTGGTTGCAAAGCACACATAGTTAATGAATTTGGAGGGCAGAAGAAATGATACCAGTCACATTTTTTTGTTAATTACAAGTTATGATTCTTGCTATGCTTTTACATCAAAAAATTGTTAGTTTAACACATTATTATGAAAAAATAACATATCAATTGGGCTCTATTATATCTAGTATTATATTTATTATATCTGTTTTTCGACTTCCATAGGAATTTGTAAGTTTACAAACCACGCCCAGATTAACTGTGTCGGTGCATAATATATATTTTAAAGCAATATGTGCAATATAAGATTTTAAACAGTTAACATAAGGAAAAACTAAATTGGAATACTAGAACCCCAATTGTCCCCATTAGCCCAGGCCAATGCACAATTGAAAATCCAGACCAACTGTGAGAAAAGGAGGGTGATATTGTTGCAAACATAGCATGGAGGGCCATGTGTCATTGTTGTGAGAAAAACAAGATTGTATCACCTAACTAGAACTGTGAAAAAGGGTGCTCTTTTCACTGCTACATGACTTATAAGCTGCTATTTCCCTATTTATGTTGTCAGCACTTTTTTTTTTTTCTTTTTGTGAAAAATGGCACCAGATACTTTACAAGTAATGGCCCACAGCCAGTGAAAACGAAGCGCGGACATTGAACAAATTAACCAAAAGGTCATGTAGCACTTTAATGAACTGTTCTCTGAATTACTGAGCACGCATCTCAAGCTTCTTTTACCAGACTGAGACCTGTAAAAACCACCTGACAGACTGAGCAGGCCATTTGTAAACTGGGTACAGTCATTGATTATAAAGTGTTCCATGTCTGACCTAGTTAGTAAGGGATTTGGGCTATTGCTCATTATATAAGGTGTGATTCATGTTCCTGTGGGATTATTGTGAGGTTTTGCATTATTGTAAATCACCCAGTCCCTCTCAGGCTACCAAAACGCCTGAATCCATTTTAATTTAACATAAATAGGTTTTTGCTATGCTCTAAGAATGGTTCTTTGTTTGCTTATATATTGTGTTTTTTTCAGTGACTATGAATGCATTGATTTAATGTTTCTTATACAGGTACAACTGTAGTTTTATGTTTTTTTTCGGACCTCTGTTTGTCCGAGGGTGAGTGAGTGTAAGAGAATATATATGAAACACAATGTTATATTACCAGTATAAAGAGCCGTTAAAGAAACTAGAATGGAAATTTTGATTGTGTCGTAATTGGACTTCTCTGTTAATTAAATCCCTTCCCAATTATAAAACAATGAGGGGAAACAGATTTTCTGTACTTTATAATGCTGCAAGAGTGCAGTTTAGTCCCACTGGGGGCTGCATAGCAGCCCAGTTGGGAAGGTAGTTTAGCGCATCATTAGTAAAAATCAATGTTCAGATTCCTTTTTGCTCAAAAAAATTAATTGTGGCGCTGATCTCATGACACCTATCATTGCTCAATATAATTGAACAGCAAGCTATGGCATGCACTGGAAAGGAATAGCAACCCAGAATTGTGTCATTAATCCTGTGCATTGCAGTTCAGCAGGGTCCCTACAGGTACAAATGAACTGTTTTAGGCTAGTGGGCCCTGTTGATACAGTATGTGCCTGGGTACTAACACAAGTGAGTTTACTGAGTCCGAAATATTGGAAAACAAATTTTCTTTATATTTAAAGATATTTTTTAAATTAAAATAAGCTGCTTTTTTTATTTCTGTTGAAATGTCTCTTATGAAAATAATTGAGGGGAATCAATACTGATTGACCCTGTGCCATTTTCCAGGTGAAACTGCCCACTGTCTTTCACAATCGCATGAGAAACAAATTATGCACAGAAGACACAGACGTTTGGTGGATATTACTGCAAGGCTTTAATTTTGCAAATGTTTTTTGGCTTGGGTGACTCGACTTCAGTTCTCTGGGCCTCATTCATTTCTTTGTAATCAAGCCAAAAGCAGCCTATATGAAAGATTATAGTAGTTAATAAGATAGAGACAAGAGAATGCCAATTCTAATCCCAACTTGACTTTAATAGGAAGTCAAGCTTTTAACATCCCCACCACCATCACTGCTGGGTACATGGTTTCAGGCTAATATTACCCACGGTGTTGTGGCATAGAAAAAATATATACAAATCATACAAGCTTCTTCTATGTTACTTATGTATAATATATTTAATATATATGTTGTGAATGTAACATATAAGTATAAACATTGTCACATACAAGGAACAATTCAACACATAAGGCAGACATGTTGGATTTTAGATCTTGACTCATATATAAGAACATAAGAACGTTTACAAACGAGAGGAGGCCATTCGGCCCATCTTGCTCGTTTGGTTGTTAGTAGCTTATTGATCCCAGAATCTCATCAAGCAGCTTCTTGAAGGATCCCAGGGTGTCAGCTTGAACAACATTACTGGGGATTTGGTTCCAGGTTCCCACGATTCTCTACTGCCTCCTATTTTCTGTTCTGAATGCCCCTTTATCTAATCTCCACTTATGACCCCTGGTCCTTGTTTCATTTTTCAGGTCGAAAAAAGTCCCAGTGTTCAAGCAGACACCCTTTGGGCTCTGCAATAATAAACTGCCTGAGCATTCATTGAGCGTGTCAGTCTGTCTTTCTCTGCTGCCAATCACATCAGTGTCATCGCTCTTGGGGAATGCTTGTTAGGGCTATCCATAGTCTCATCACAATACTTATATGGTTCATATGAGTTTGCTTGTATGAGGCACATATGAGAACAATACTCTCTTGTATAAGACAAATTGGTAACGCTTTATATTGCGTGGCATAAATTAATATTAAATAGATATGCAATTGCATATTAAATTAATGTTAAATTAATATTTAATAGATATGCAATTGATATTACATTTATGGTCAATTATTCCTTGTTACTTTCCATTAACATTTAAGTCAGATTAACTGTATTTTCAATTAAAAACATGTAAGCAATGGGAAATTATTACATATTTTCAAGTGTAACAAAATGTAATATAAATGGACGTGATATGCAATTACATTTTCAAAAGACATTTGGTTAATATTTAGCAAGAAACCAGCTAGTTCATATTTATTAAATATTAATTTAACAATAATTGAATATGCAATTGCATATCTATTTAATATTAATTTATGCCACACAATATAAAGCGTTACCGACAAATTATAAGAAACCGTCCATATTTGCACTACAGTGCATATATGCTTTTTACAACTTTGTTTATATAAAGTATGTGTTTTTAAAAACAGCGTCTCATAATTTAAGTGGCCATAATTGTATCACAATGCTTATATGTGATATGGAACCTAATATAATACACATATATGAATGTGTGGTAGTGTCCGCCCTATGTATTTATTTATTATTTATATTATTGTTTGCGCGCGATAACAGCGCCGCGTATTTTTAATGTGTTTATATATTTTAAAAAAAACCCGTGAGGATGCGTGACTGATCCGCTTCGTATCCTCACCGGGTTTTTTAAATAAATAAACACATTAAGAAAGCCGCAAACAATAATATAAATAATAAATAAATACATAGGGCGGACACTACCACAGAATGATATCTATTTTTTCCCATATGGGAAGTACAGTAAATGTTTTGTAATCTCTTGATAACTGCAAAGTGACCTGTAATATATATCCAGAGTAGTCTGGATATATATACGTAGAGCAGTGGTGTAGTTGAGCCGGAATGCGCCAGAACGATATTCCGGTACTTTTTTCAATAGGCAGAACCTTGACTTAAGAGTTAACTTAAGAATCAATTTAAGAATAATTTCGATGCGTGCGCACCGATTAAGCGATCTCTTTTCCGTGTGGAAATCAAAATAGTCTTTCTGTACCATGCCATACGTGCCACTACTGATAGTACATGAATCGGAGTCTCCGTCTCCGATAACCGGCACGTATTTTAAATGTTTGCAGAGTCAAATCACACACATGCACAATTGTACGATTCAGTCAGTCATCCTTGTGATGCAACGCAGAGAACATTAGGAAATTCTACTACAAACTACAGTACTAAAGTTTAAATGGGCTAACAATGTTTTTTAGTAAAAATGCTGATGAAGAAGTAGCCAAATTTTGTTTTTTTGGAGCAACCAAAAACCGCACTTACATTTGAGATTTAATATATATTACAAAAGCATAAATAAGTGCTTCACATTTTTTTTTTTTTAAAGCAGTAATGTTATAAACGATGTATATTTGTCTGCTTTGCTTGTTTTTCTCTCACAATTTACAGTACCAGAACCTCTGTTGTTTTTTTTTGTTTGTTTGTTTTTTATCCGATGAGATCAAATGCAGTCGGCCCAGGAAAAAAACAAAACAAAAACATGTATTCAGAATGTCGTGTAAATTAAATTGTCCAGAACTGTCAGCGGATACATTCTTTAAAAATAAATTTAAAAAAACAATTGTAATTGTACAGTTCTGAAATTGGTGACGAATCACACAGCTTTTGTGTGATTAACAATTTTATTGGATGTAGAGCTCCAGAAGAATGACAGGAGAGGACGTGATCTATTATACAGGACGTTGTGGTGATTTGAAGTTCTGCGCTGGTGATGACCTCATAATCGAAAGGAATAGAAAAAGAACATGTACGATAAAAAATAACTAAACCACCAAAGACAGTATTTACCTGCATTTATCTGCCAGTCTGGCAGCACTAGGGGAGTAGCCTATAAAAGTCGCATGCGAGACGCATGCATTACCTATTAAATGTTACCTCGAGCTCAATGAACAAATAAAACAGGAATTTGTATCATTTTTGTTTAAGAAATCTATATTTTGTTGGCGTTCTGGTACTTCTGGATTTAGGACTACACTACTGCTGTATAGATTTTTTTTCTGGTTTTGGAGCCTCCTTGTGCTCCGTCTTTCGGGTGAGACGTAGTTGTAAGTGACTCTGCAGCTGATGCATAGTTCACACACCCTGTAAGTCACCTTGGAAAAAGGCGTCTGCTGAATAATAATAATAATAATAATAATAATAATAATAATAATAATAATAATAATAATAATAAGTTCGCCCTGTTCAGTTGGAATGTGTTTATGAAGGAAGTTCAGTGAGTGTTTACGACCCACTCTTAAAACAAAAAAAAAGTGCTTAGGGCAAGTGTAAGAGAGCTCTGGCTGTAAAAGAACTGACATGTCTTTTCTTTCTAATTGTAGGAATTCGTCATGATCGTGGTGTTCGGCTTGGAGTATATCATCAGGATCTGGTCCGCAGGCTGCTGTTGCCGGTACAGGGGATGGCAGGGCCGGCTTCGCTTTGCTAGAAAACCATTTTGTGTCATAGGTAAGTACATTATTAAGCCTGAGTTCTTGTCTTTTAAATCTGTGAGTGTCACGTAAATGATTCCTTGGCCCTAAACCCACATTGTTCCTAAGCTTTTGATTGATTTACATTAGCCTGTAATCTCCAAAGGCTCAGGGCCTGCCTTATTCACATTCCGTACAAGACTCTGATAACTTACTTACCATGGCACAGAAAATCATACAGGCGTACAAAAACTAGAGCTTGCCAAGCCTGCACCTGTGTTGATGTTAGGCTTCAAAATACCATCAGTGATCCCTTTTAAATGTAGGCCAATGTGAAATGATTAAAGCGTTCCTATATATACAGTATAAAAAAGTTTAAAAGGTTGATTAATATGACACCGTCCCCAAATACATGTGCACAGCAGTAAGATGGATAATGGGTCCAAATTAGATTCTAAACATTGTAGACCTGATCTCACCATTTCCAAGGTTCTGGAGATGCTTTTAGTTGCTGATTTGTAAGGCTGTGAGGTGGGGTAGCATTGTGCAGTGCACTCAAGCCTGTACATGTAGGTGCAACATTGTGCACTGAAGCCTGTGCAACACTGATATGCTTTCCTGACGTACTTACCCTTTGTTAGTAAGCATAGCAAATCATTATCTAAACATAGAATCATATAGATCACACATTTCAGGATCTAAAGCTTTTTTTTTATTCAGATGAGAGACTAATAGGATAGTAAACAGGTTATAAATAAAAAAAGGAACATGTAGATTATATACATGAAAGTATCCCCTTAAATGTAGGACAGGCTGTCGCAGTAAAGAATGCATTCTTTTAATCTCTATCAATAACGTAATATTGAAACAGGTCTGAACGATTGAACATCTCTCCAGATCAATTTCTTATGAATGGTTACGCAGCTGATGAAGCACTGTAATGCTTGTATTTATTGAGGCTGGGTCAAACTGATCATCACAGCCTGTCTATGTGCTTTACTCTCTATTACTTTCACTGTATTATGAGAACTGCTCTGCCTTGAAAATGTCACTCCTCAGGAGAACAGAACTCACACCATCAGTTCCTAATACAATCATGGGTTACTTGTGATTCTTGTTACAGTAAGAGCTTGTACATGTGTCTCAGAAGAAGATATTGCAGAGGTTTTTTTTTTTCGTTGGGATGGCGTGGCATCTTTCATCGGCAGGATCAAATAAATACATGTGACCAAAGAATTTTCTGCAAACGGTTTGGCAGAAACTTAATACAGCAGGTGTTGATTTATCGCAACCTGCTTGGAGCTAGTGCAGAGAGATTGGATTCCTTGGAATGGAAATGCTATATCAACACATCAAAAGCAGCAATTACCTAGAGGCATGTATGATACACAGCTACATTCAGAGGCGCACTAAGATTTCAAAGAAATTAAAAATGCCATCATGCTATTTGACATCAGAGTCTGTTACGTAAATCACTTACAGTTCTCTTTACGAGTTTGATAATGTAGTTGATTACTCATTGACATTGTGTGTCTCTACATAGATCAGAATGGTGAGCTTTTTTGGCTATATGTGTGGCACAGTAGCAGCTCAGCACACTAAGTACATAACTGCCCTGCCCAATAGTTCCAAGTTGAAATTCGAAACAGACGTTTGCGGTTTTTAACTAGGAAGTCCTGATTTTGTTTACAGAATGATGCATCTATTCTTGGATTCCATACTTAACTAAGGGTTGCAATTGCTACCTATTGCTTTAAACTTTTAAACAGCCAAACAAACAGCATTAATAAACTGCAGTGAAACCAGTGTGCTACATTTACAGTACTGGTATTATTTAATCTGTGTGGCTGTCGCATTGCCAGTATCGACAGCTGTCTTATCTCAGTTCTGCAGTATAAAAAGCCCTGCTCTTTAATAAAGCTCTTCACAGATGGTCTGTCTGCATCTTGTCAGGGAGACATGGTGTATGGTCGATAAAGGAACTGCTAAAGTTGTCACTGCGGATACAGGTTGACCTAACAAAGGAACTCCTCATTCACTATCAGACAACTTAGTGTATTTTAAAACACTATGGTATGGCTTCTGGGTAGCACCTGAATAGCCATGTAATTACATTGTAATAACTGCTCTTATACAGAAAATACTATGTTATTACATGGAAATAGCCTTGTGAACAACATTGTGTTACCTGATACAATCCCATGATAACAGACCATCTCCATTTAATTACACACTTATTCTAACCATGTAAGAGCAAGAAACATTGGTTATTACCAGGTTATTAAAGTGCTACCGGCTTCTGCTATAAAGACACCCCAGTTCTTTCAATTAAATACTACATATTGGTGGCCAGTGACTGGGCTTGAAGTGTAGTCAGGCCTGGTAGTTCATAGTTGAAAGATCGTATAGCAGTCCACAGCCAACAATGAATGTATCTGAACTGAAAGCTAGGCAACTGAAAGAAAAGAAAGATTAAAATTCAATTTTCAGTTTCACAGCTTGGTTTCAATAAAATCAGCAAGGTGTCCACAGAAATGGTCATATAAAAAAGAAAATTCCCTTCAGGGCCTCTTGCACGCCACTCAAACGCTCCAGCAGTCCACTCCTGTCCATCACTCCTCTTTGTGTCTCCTAGATATCATCGTTCTCATCGCCTCAGTGGCTGTGGTCTCTGCTGGCAGTCAGGGCAACATTTTCGCGACATCAGCACTGAGGAGCCTTCGCTTCCTGCAGATCCTTCGCATGGTGCGCATGGACAGGAGAGGGGGGACCTGGAAACTTTTGGGCTCAGTTGTTTACGCACACAGCAAGGTGGGTTCATGCAGTCACAGAGGATCATGTTTTAGGAAGATCCCTTCCATTGCAACATTATGAGGTTAATTTAGTCCAAAATTATACAACAGCATTTCCCTGTTTTAATAGACACTTTTCAGTGAAACCCGCCAAGCCATACCACTGCATGACTCTCTAGGTCTAGATTATCTTTGTGATTTTAATGTTTGGTAACAAGGTGTTTAGTAGCTTCACACTTAACTCCCTTTTATTTGATACATTTGATCCAAGCAGCTAATGAAAGCAACATTTTAAATACTTTCATATTGTGTGTTAGTCTTTTGAAAGGTTAAGTTTATAGTCTTACCTGGGTTTTATTATCATGACTATGTCTTAAAAAGAGTTGGCTGCCATCCTCAGTTCTGTGCAGTAAGCTCTGGACCTGACAGGGTCGCCAACCCCTGACCAGTGAGCCGTGAAATGCTGATGCACTTCATTTTAATGGAGAATTGATATTTCAAGCAATTTATATATCAAGGGCTCGATTTACCACTGCAGGCAAACTGCATACGTCATGCATTTACTCTATAGTGGGCAGTTTGCCTACAATTTGCCCACAGTGGAAAATATGGGACCAGATTTCCTGTCAGATGCATTAATATTGATGACTTACCTACAACAGGTTTCAACAATATCGTAAAAAATGAAGACTTTATCTGTAACCTGTTTATGTACAGTACATTTCAATTTCACTTGTTGAACAAATTTGATATTGCCTTCAAGCATAATGACAGTATTGATTATTGCTCCCTGAGCTTATGGTGTCATGCCATTTTTCAATTTTCAATTTTTATTTGCATGTTGTAAATTACACACATATTATATAGTATAATGGGATCAAGGGGGGATGTTTGATCCCAGAATCTAATTTAAACAAGTCAAGCTGCTGGAAATAATACCAGTATGACCCTGAGTAATGTTTTCCTGTATACATGAGTGTAGGACTGTAGGACTGCTTTACATACCACTGCAAGGGAAACTTGTACATATTTGGTCACACACATTTTCTCTCTTTGCAGGAGCTAGTCACAGCTTGGTATATTGGATTTCTAGTTCTCATATTTTCGTCATTTCTCGTCTACCTTGTGGAAAAAGACGTCAACTCCCAGTTTTCTACCTACGCAGACGCTCTGTGGTGGGGCACAGTAAGTGAATTCTGCAAAATAAACAAGCTGCTGTATTTCTCATAATGTAATACAGGACTTTTGTTTATCCATCAACAGGGCAGATATTTGTACTTTCTAAACATTTACACAGACAGTGCTGTATTAATTTTCCATAGATCACTTGAACTTCATAATCTCTGCTTTATTATATCCCCTTGGAAACAAGAAAACATTATTCAAGACATCAGACTTTTTTTTTTTTTTTTTTTTTTTGCGTACTACAGTTCTGCAAACATTTACATGATTGCTTTATATTGGTGCCTCTCAGGCCAAGTTGTTTTTTTAAATGTTTAAAATATAAAAATGTCTCTCCAAAATTTGTCAGGTTTAAAAGTACCCTGCCATGAAATAAAATATCCATATCCATATAACATATCCACTGTTCATTGAAATCTGGTCGTAGTTTAAGAAGTGGCTGCTTATTCAAGGCGCCTCTTTCATCAACCTGTTTTGAAAAATATAAATGCATTCCGGGGTTTGCTGACAGTTCAGAGCAGCTGAATGCTTAGTCCAGGTAACCAAAAATACAGGCTTAACTTCTGTAATAGTGTTGCTTTAAAAACATGGACTGTGTGAAAGGTTTTTTGAACAGGGAGTCATGTTGTGGAAACCACAATCCACAACTCTGCCTGAACTGCAGCATCACTGGCCATTGGCTGACAACTAATGAGCAGTCTGGACTGTAGAGCCGAACAAGCAAAACACACTCCAGAGGAGGAAGGTGGAAAGATTCAGCCATAATATCAGATTGTCCAGGTCTGTCCAATCTGTGCGGTCTCACAAAATTAGGCCGAAAGCAGTTGGCCTCTTGCTGCCTGCTGCATGCACTCCACGCATAGAAGGATTGTGGGAGGCCCTGTTGGGGCGTTTCTCTGCTTTCTTTTTATTGACATAGAACAGACCTGCCACACAGAGGAAATTAGCAGCTCCATTCCGGAAAGAAAAGCCATTTTAAATAGTTTTGAAAGTTTGGTTTTCCAGAACCAACACTGCTCAGCACTATTGGAATGAGAAAATGCTTCTTTTTAGCATGCTTTTGTTTTATTTGACAGCCAAAAAAAGAGAACATGAGTGAGTTTAAGAGCCATGAAAAGTTCATTATCCTTTTGTTTTTTATTGATGACCAGCTAACTGATTGCACAAAACCACAATCTGAAAGTGTGAATTATGTGTTTAATTACACATTATTTAAATTCAGCCACTGCATACACATTATGTAAATCCAGCCACTGCATACTGTACACCTTCTTTCCTTAGTCACACACAGAACAGGCATTAAATAATACATTGAATAAAAATAACCAAATACATTTGCACAGTTTAAGATGATGATTCTTTGTTTTTTCGGTTTGTCGTGCAGTACAGGAGTATGGTGATCAGTAAAAGCTGCTTAAACCACTTAATAGATCCCAGGGATATAATATGCAAAACAAACTGTCTTGTGAGGAACAGCCCATTTACACTAAACATGTGTACAATACTGTACTTTATTTGCATTTCCAATCGCTATGTGCGTATACATTTAAATGGAGAATTTCATCTGCATACCTTGTGAAAGTTAACTGGGGTAAATTTGCACAGTAATTTTCCAGTTTTCCAATACCTTTCCCATGGTTATACTATGCATTTACCATAGTTTGTCATAATTATATGGGCTTGTGACAGGGTAGCGTTGCGGGCCCAGATAGTATTCGGCAGGCAAAGAGACTCAGAGACAAGGAAACTGCAGTTAACGCGCTTCTGCGCTGTTTAATAAACAAAAGGAAAATCAAAAAGTCAAACAAAACACTGCTCACAGAGCAAAAATAAAACAGTTAAACAAAAACAAAACTTTCACAGTAAAACAATCACAAAATAACTGGCACAAGGGCCCAAACAAAAGGTTTAAACAAAATACAGAAATGTAGGCTGGGCATTAGCCTTCACTACAGTTTCTTTCTCAAAAAACTAAACACACAAACACACAAACACACAAACACACAAACACACAAACACACAAACACACCCAAAACACCTCCACCAAACAAAGGATTTTCCCCTTTTTTATAGCATGTGGCTGGAGCATAATTATCAACGATTCAATTAGCTCCAGCCACATTCTCACATGTATTTTGGCAGGGATAGGAAATTAACCCCATCCCTGCCAACCACCACCAAATCACCCCACAACAATATTATTTACAGGCAGGGCCCTGCCCTGCTACAGGGCTTTACAATGCTTATCTATGCTTTACCATGCTTTCACTGTGCTTTATTACACTTTGCTGTGCTTTTACTATGGTATGTATTTCTCATAATGTAATAATATGCACAGTAAAAGGGTATGTACCCCTGTTGTTTGGCAGGGCTCAGGAGAATCTGACATGTTTGGTTGGATTTGTCAGTGACCCATAACTGCTGGGAGGTTTTGGCAGTGTAAACAAAAAATGTCTACTGCAGAAGAGTGCCGGGGGGGGGGGCATCATTTAAATGCTGCCTAGTAATATTAATCTGACAGATCACACAGTTTTATTAGAAGTATAACATTTAGTTTTAGCTTCAGCCCAAGGAATCATTATTACTCATGTATTTGTAAGCCACGAGTACAACACTTAGATGTTAATAGCGGATATTTATTACATTCAGTTTTATTACGTGCCATATATAGGTTGATTAAAGACAGTTGGCCACTCCTTAATGTGTTTGAGGAAAAAACTGTCACAGCAGAGAAGTATGGCACCAAATGATGGACAACAACATTTTTGGACTAACTAAAGCTGACTCTGTAACTGATGCCCATTAAGTGTTATAGATAAACTTCTTATATAATTTGAGTCTTTAAGGACCAGTCCACATTATGTATTTAAACTGTATTAGTTGCTTTTAAACCAACTTAAAAGTGCTAAATACAGTTAGCGTCTACACTACGCAGCGTTTAATACTGTACTCAAGTTCCGGACTCAGACCACCTCAAGAGGGAGTCTCGAGTCCGCTTCTAAGTTAGATCACATCAGGTAGTGCGGTTTGTCAGAAGTGTGGACGCTGTAATACAGAACCACATTTTTTTGTGTATCCTCCAATATCCCAAAATGCTCTTTGATATGTTTGGCGTATGGACATTACAAATACTCAGAACAGGTCCCTGAAAGAGTTGAGAATGACTGTCAATACAGCTTCACTATATACAATTTTTGAGGCTTATGTTTTAAAATGGTGGATTGTTGAGGGTCGTGGTCAGATGCCAAAATCAAGGCACCTATTCATATCTGGAACGATGAAATCATTCAAAGAGAACTTCAGAGTTCAATGTTGTAATTGTGTGGCTTTTATTTTGAGACACATTTTTTACATTTTTCAGCAAAAGAGATTTCAGGGTCTGTTTTAATGATCTAAACTCTGTATTTTAAGAAACAAAGCCATAATGTCCATGTTAAGAAGGGCTATATCATTTGTGGGTATGGGCTCCATATTTGCAGGGTTGTAAACATTATTATTATTATTATTATTATTATTATTATTATTATTATTTATTTCTTAGCAGACGCCCTTATCCAGGGCTACTTACAATTGTAAGCAAATACATTTCAAGTGTTACAGTACAGGTAATACAATAAAAGCAAGATAAATACAATGACAAGTTCAAGCAAGTACAAGTGTGACAAAATACAATTCAATACAGCAGATAAGTGACAGTTACATCAAGATATGAATAAATACCAAATACTACAGTTTAAACATATGGCAGATTACAGTACTCTGAACATTAAACACAGTGCATAGTGGGATATTGTCATATTAAGTCCCATTGTTTGTATGCATTAAACCTGACTAAACATGAAACGGTACTTCAGTGTGGGCGCTTTGAGCTGGATTAAAGAATGTTTTCGAGTACGGTTCTCAAGATCGGTTATGTAGTGTGGACATAGCCTAAAATTGAAAACAGCAGAATACAACCTTTTTTTCCACATGGACAGAAAAATATCTCTTTAAAATCATGTGACATCCTTCAGAATGTGAAGGAATGCTTTTTCTTGTGAGCATACTTGTTATACTCATATGAAATAAGATTTTTTTTATTCTTGGTATTACGCATTTTAATCTTTCATCCATAACTTTAAATCACGCAATCAAAATATGTAAAACTTATAGGAAACTAAAGTCAAGTAAACAAGGGTTTCTGCAAGTTCCTTTATAAGTTTAGTGATTAAAACACCTTCAAATGTTTCCAGGAAGGCCTGCAGCTTATTTCCTTTTGGCTCACAGGAATAATAATAATAAGCAATACAAAATGTAAGTTGTTATACAGTAGCATGACTCACAAAAAAGTAAAACATGATGTAGACAACATTTTTCTTTAACTTTCCTTCAACACATTTTCAGATTACACTGACCACGATAGGCTACGGTGACAAGACTCCCCACACGTGGATGGGAAGACTGCTGTCTGCAGGGTTTGCTCTCCTTGGGATCTCCTTCTTTGCACTGCCTGCTGTAAGTATCTGAACCACTGTGCACTGCTGTTCATCAAGAATGATGTAAGATAAGGCCACTTAGTATCACTACAGATTAGAACTTTGTCTGTGTAGGAAAGCAAAGAATTTGTTTCATGATGTTTACGAAATTATGTCATAAAAGGTGAAAATTCCAAATTCACTTCAAAATCATAAATAAAACCTCAAGTGCACAAAATACATTGCATTACATTTGCTAAGTAAAAAAATAACTGGTGTTAATGCTTTAAAATATGCCCCAAAAGTCTAATAAAGTTGAATAATATCTCTCTTCGATTATGTTGATTTTCTTTTTTTTTATCTGTTGTTTTTATGCCCAGGTTTATCCAGGTTTATTATTTATATTCCTCCACAAACACCAAGGCATAATACTGAATCCTGCTGGTAAAAGCGACAGATGCATGTGTCTGTCAGTGTAGGTGTTTTACCTTCACAAAGTCTTTTACTTTAATTGTGTTTCAGCTGAGTAGTTTTTATTTAAGGTGAAATCTTCATAGTATTAAAGCACGTTGAGCATAACATGCTGGGTGAACTCCACGGTATAGAAAATTACAAAGGAGTCCCCTTTTCATTTGATATTTATAGTTACTAGCACACAGCCTACACCCCAGGCTCCTCCAGTGGTTACATACTTATTAACAAAGGGGCACATATAGCAAAGACAAACTTATCCTCTAATAACCCTTCAAACTAGATATAAAAAAACACTTGTCCTTGCGCCGATCTGACAACATGGGATGCATCCAACAGAATGTTCATAAACTGCTATGCAAGCAGAAAAACACAAGCCAAGCACCTCCGGCCCAAGCAAACAACACGTAAGAACTAATTTCAATTGTGAGTGGAATTTTACCCATTGTATATACCAATTTCACCTAATCAGTGTATTCTTCTGAATCAGTACTGCACATATGGCTCTCTAACCAGTTTTCAGAGCGATTCAAATTGAAGCATCTACAGCATCCAGAAAGAATGCTAAATGGCTGTTTGCAAGGGAAACACACTGTAAAGCATGCCCTGTGTCGTGGTCTGTTGAGAACTCCCGTCAGCATGGATTGATTGAAGCCTAGAGCAGTGTGGTGTCTACTCAGAGATTAATGATAATCGACTGTGTCACAGCTTTGAGAGCACAAAGAAAATGGCAAATAAACCAAATATCCTGTATAATTAGTCAGTTGCCGGAAATAAGTAATCACGATACTGATATAATTGTGGCTATTGTTTATTTTCTTGTTTATTTATAAAAGGGTTTTATTGGACAAATATATCTTCAGTAATCAAACATTTGATTCTACAAATTACACCAGTTCTAGCTTAATGAGCCAAGAGATGCACACAACTCTGGGTCAGTGCATTCTGGTTCATAGGCATGCCTTGACAGGCAGTCTTCTCGTAAATTTAAAAAAAGTTTACATTGTAGGTCAAGTTATGAGTAAGTAAGTTAAAATGTAATTTTTAGTTTCATTTTACATTACCCTTACTATTTTAATGTGATTGAGTTGTTCTGAGTGGTTCTGTATTTCATCTCTGGCTTTGAACATGTCTTTAGAATCCTAAATTCCAGGATTGAACATGTGACAATGTGACCTTTCAACTCTGCCAGCCACATGAGACACAGAGTAGGCATGGCCGGCAGAGTTGAAAGATCACATTGTCACATGATTTGAATGGAATGATGGAGGCAGTTCAGTGCTGGCCATTTGGATCTCTAGCTCAAACTCAAAGCCAGGTAAAGACATACATAAAAACTGGTAATACCTTAACATTGGAGCTGCAGAAAAGAGAATCACTCAGAAAAAATTCACGCACCATAAAATAGTAAGGGAAACGTAATTAAAAGTAAAGTTTTAAGGTACATCCTCTAACAGCCTATATTATAATGTGTATTCTTTCTTTCTTTTTTTATTTCACAGGGTATTCTGGGCTCAGGGTTTGCTTTAAAAGTTCAGGAGCAGCATCGACAGAAACATTTTGAAAAAAGAAGAAACCCGGCAGCCAGTTTAATTCAGGTAAATTGAAATATCACACCTTTACAATGAAAATCCAAACTCCTGAAAACAGTTCAGCTGTACCTTTGTCTTCTTTTACAATAATGTATAATTGTATACCATGTGTTTGTGCTTGTTGAAATGGGGGAGATATTGTTGTTAAATAGAAATACTTTCTAGTAAGTCATTTTCTACTACATTTTTCTCCCATATGAACTGACCCAAACTGGCGCTGCTTTCTAAATTATGATTGTCAGCAACGTGTCCTTATTAATAGGCGCCTGCTGTGTAGGTTTCAGTCTGTGGTGTTTTTTTTCTGAAAAGCTGTGAGTGATGACCCAGTTACTTTGGCTCGAATTGGTAACCCCCTGTTGATCTCCAGTGTTTGGCTCCAGGATTCATGCTCTGTTGATCTGAGATTAATAGGCAGGATTTCACAGGCCAGACTAGCTTGTGTAGATAGTGCAGCTCCTCGTTTTCTCCAGTCCCAGTCTTATAAATTACTTGGGAAATCTGAATCGAACATAAAGTGCCAGGGTTAGAAGGCAGCAGCGCTCCCTGCTCACATTCAATTACTTACAAGGACTGAAAGCATGAAAGGCACTGAAGAACAAAGCCAGACGTTTAGAAAGAAACCTCTAAGATTTGCAGAAGTACTTTTCATTTAAATAAAGCCGAAGGAATAATCTGGAAATCAAATCTTTTAACTGCAAAACTGAGAGGAATGAATGATGTTGATTGTGTGACTTATTGTGAGACACACTTTTGTAATGATCTAAACTCTGTATTAATTGCAGCACTGGTGTATTCCCTCGGGTTGATTTATTCTGAAAAACATCAGTTTTATACACTTTAGGATTGCGGTAATAGATCATTTGAGGTCCTTCTCATAACCAATAAAGCCCTAAATGGCTCCAGCCTATTTGAGGATCTTTTAGTCCCCTATGTTCCTGGGCGGCCTCTCTGATCCCAGGATGCAGGGTTGCTGACTGTCCCAAGGATTTTAAAGCAAAAGACAGGCGGTAGAGCGTTCAGTTATAGGCCCCCGAACTCTGGAATGCTCTCCCTTGCTCGGTGAGAGACGCACCTACTTTGGCAATTTTAAAAGGAGATTAAAAACTCAGAGTTATAATATGTCTTTCACACTTTCAACCTGACCTTTTGTTCTGTTTTATTCTCTTTTATTATTATTATTATTATTTATTTCTTAGCAGACGCCCTTATCCAGGGCGACTTACAATTGTAAGCAAATACATTTCAAGTGTTACAGTACAGGTAATACAATAAGAGCAAGTTTTACTGTTTTTATTGTACTTAATGTTTTATTGTACCTAAATGCTTTTCTTCTTTGTTAAGCGCCTTGAAGATGGCTTTTGATACATTTTGATTTGATTTGATTTGATAATGTTTAGATAATTCAAATAGACCCCCTATCACCTTTGAACTAGTTTCTACTGTATAATGGTAGTTTAAGTAAAGAACATTATATTTTAATGAGTACTGTAACTGAAATCATTAATTGTAAATATAGAAGCACTTAACAGACTTTATAGAACATAAAAAATACACTGACAAAGTTATCAAAAGCACGTGTCTAAATTTAGTACGGCAGTGTAGTCAGACTGTTACGCAGTTTGGAACT
Source organism: Acipenser oxyrinchus oxyrinchus (assembly GCA_030684275.1). NCBI lineage: Eukaryota > Metazoa > Chordata > Actinopteri > Acipenseriformes > Acipenseridae > Acipenser > Acipenser oxyrinchus. The sequence goes on from CM060251.1 coordinate 63,198,426, forward strand.
TCAGCTTCAGTATTAGCAGGAAACATCTTTCATATCAAAAGGACATCAAGGTTGTTGTTGATCCCAACCTGGTCTGCAAGGTAGAAAAACCCTATGACCTTGTGACCTTGTAGAGACCACCACAGTGCCAGGTGTGCAGGAAGAGAATTATTTCTATTTCCAGTGATTTGAAATCTAATCATACGGTATGTTTATAGTTCATATTTCCTGTGCTGCTGCCATTACGCAGGTTTTCAAAGCGAATAAGTACTTGAAATTAAAGAGCTTCTTACTGAGTGGCAGTTTTTGGTACATCCAAAGATAACATTCAACAAAATATTTTATGACCTTTTCATGGAAAGAATTTTCAAAATATGCTATCCCCCAGACCTACAATTCCCTTTTATAGACAAGATGTATTTTTTACCACAAATGAAGGTTAAGTATGTTTTACTGGAGCTGCTTAAAAAACTTTGACTGAGAAAGGTAACACAGGGCTCCACACTGTAAGCTAATCACATTCAATTTTTTCCACTTTTCTTTCCAGCCATTTATCTCTTCTGTTGTGCTGTTTCTGTTTCTCAGAAACTATGGGCCCTATTTTCAACACTTCCTCCATTCTTTAATTAATTCCTATTTTTTGGAAAGGAGAAAAAAAATTTTAATGTTACAAAATAAGAAATAAACACCATGAGATTGCTTAAGAGAACTTGGTTCATATTTTTGTTCTAGTTTGGTAAAAACAAACAAACAAACAAACAAACAAACAAACAAACAAACAAATAAATAAATAAATAAATAAATAAATAAATAAATAAATAAATAACAGCCATTTTACAGTACCTCTTTAAATGCTTTGAAAATATGACCCCATTTGTCTTACCACACATGGTACTGACAATTCAAATATTATTATACTATAAAAATCATACAATATCGTATGTTATCATACTGGCACACTTACCAAATTCCTTATAAAACGTTACCCTAGAATGGCAAAGTGTGATAAAGCATAGTGAAAGGGGGGTAAAGCATAGGTTAGCATGGCAAAGCCCAACAAGCTATTGTAAAGCACAGGCAGAGCCTGTAGTGTTTCTGAGATCAACTAAAACTGGCAAATACGTATTAAGGAATATCACAAAAGTCTGGCCTATCATAAGGTTTTCATAGGCGCAACCTTTAAGGGGTTTATGAGCTGTGCATTTCATAGGTTTGCTGCCCTTTCAAAAGCTCTTTTTATTTGCCTTTATATACTGATGGAAACAAAACTACCATTGAATTTCACTTTACAGCTCAATCTAAGGCAGTGTTCACACTGGGTCCGTTTAGAGGGTTTGGTCTGCATTCGGTAATGTTTGGTACGTTTGGTGTGAAGTGTGAACAACAAAGTCCGCTTGGGAAATGAACCGTATCGAGACCACCTAAAGAGCTGGTCTTGGTCCGTTTGGTAAACGCACGAGTCTGGTTCGCTTGCTGAACGTCAATGTGAACAACTGCTGGACTCGGTCCTTTTGCACATAGGAAACAAACTATATACAAGGTAACCTGACTTGGAAGTAAACATTTTGCGCGTAGTTTAGATCATATTCTGAGGAAACAAGTAGAGCATCAACTTCCAACAGTGAGTTTACTGATTTTAATATAAATGGAAAACAAGAGGCGGGCAAGAAACGTGCTCGCAAATACGATGAGGCTTTCCTTGAGTATGGCTTCACCAGTGTATTTGTGAAAAACGAAGAAAAGCCAAAATGCCTAATATTTCACAAGGTGTTGTCTAGCGAAAGCATGAAGCCAAATAAATTACAGCGACACTTGGAAACCCTTCACAAGGAATACGTGGGAAAACCGAAATGATTTTGCCCGCTGCAGTCGATATGGTGAGAATAATGTGTGGGGAAACTGAGGCGAACAAACTCAGAGCCATACCTCTCTCCAGCAACACTGTGAAGTGAAGGATTAAGGCGATAACAGCACACTTAAAACTGATAGCGCCATTTCCAGCACTTATTTGTGTGAAGCTGGATTCTCCGCACTTGTGTCCATCAAGTCCCGGTATCGAACCGCCGTGGATGTAACATCAGAAATGAGATGTGCGGTTTCAACCACACCACTGGACTTTGAGAAGCTGTGTCACAACATGCAAGCCCACGTGTCGCATTAGACTTGATGAGAACATTAAATAACGTATTAATGTGTTGGTTGCTATGTTTTTTGGTTGCTTGTTTGTTTTCTGGGGTAATCATTATAACTGTGAAACTGATGAAGGCAAAGACATTTCTATAGGTTTTCCCCACATCCCCACATGCTTTCCAAGGGCGTGAGCTGTTCTAAAAAGCACTTTCAGCTATAAAATCACAGAGGTGTTTATGGTGTGTAGTAATTGTTACACTTTTGATTCTTTTGTTACGTCCTTGCCTTCATCAGTTTCACAGTTATAATGATTACTTGATTTTTCATACACTTAAAATCGAATATTAAAGGTAGACGACGCTGTCACAAATGTGCCACTCTGCCTGTCATACTGGACACAAACCTTGCAGTACATCTTATTTTCTGAAGGTGTAGATTACTGCAGCCGGTCAAATTGTGAAAGCCAGGTTTCTTGTGCTGCCTCTTTTCTCTGTCATATTCCTTGTGTTTGCGAATCATCGTCTTTTTTTTTTTTCTTTTGTGGTGAGAGGTCACAACCCGGTATAAAACTTGACATTTTTGTAAAATGACTTTACACTTACCTCAAAGATGCAATATGCTATTCATTTTATTCATCGCCGTGGTTTAAATGTAAACTTTCGGTATTATAAACTAAATCTACTTTTTAGACGTCAAAACAGTATAAAAATGTCAAAACACAAAATAGCCCAATGAATAGCCATTTCCTCACATTCTGTTTCTTTGAAATGGACCATATGAAATTGTTGTTCTAATATTTTACACTAAATCTTGAATGACAAATATGTTAGTAATAAGACATGGTTAAGCAATCATCCCTTAAATCTATATAGTTTTAAATACATACACCGATTAAAGATCAACCTACCAAATAAGTGTGTTGTGTTCAAGAAATTGGGCTTTTTCAAAAAAGAAATGCTTAATTGAAAAATGAAACGTAATGTGAGGAAATGGCAGTTTTTATACTGTTTTGATATCTAAAAAGTACATTTTGTTTATACCGAAAGTTCACACTTAAACCCTGACGATGAATAAATGAGTAGTGTGAGTAATCACATGTACAAAATTCAATTTAACGCTGACGCATTCGCATAATGCAAAATTCGGCATGACAAGGGGAAATGATCGGAGGGTTCAGTTATGAGTGACTGTTTTGTAAGCATTATCAATGTTTGTTCACCACAGCTACAACCCGTTTCTTGAGAGTATATCTGTACACTTTTTTTAGGCACTCGCCACAGGACTAGTGTACTGAGACACATACATCAACTAGTCCTCATCAGTTTTAATTCGCCTCAGGCGAATGGATGAGCATTAGTTTCTAACCCTGGAAAGTGATAACCACACTTGAACCAGACTTTGTGCTTTTAAATCTAATTAAACTTCCAGATCAAAAAGCTGGCACAATTGTTAAGCATCTGCTTGAATGTCTCGCTAAACATGGTTTTGGTGACTTCTATCTAAAACAACACCTTTTGGCATTCACAAGCGATGGTGCCAGTGTTATACTTTGTTGCAAATCTGGCCTAGCTCACAAACTTTTGGAGTAATACCCAGATATTATTGTTTGGCACTGTTTAAACCACAGGTTAGAACTGGCGGTGGGTGACTCGGTCTCAGAAGTCAGAGGAGTTAACGATTTTCATTCATTCATGGACAAACTGTATTCAGTGTATGGTCGATCTCCTCAAAATCAGCAGCAACTTGCAGAGTACGCTTCCGAACTAGATCAGAAAATCACCAAGATTTGTTGTATTTTAAGCACTACGGCTGGAGTGAACCAACAGGACGTAAGTCAAAGTCTTAAAAGTCAGTCATAAACCCTAAGTCAGATGTTAATACGTGTGACTTATTTTTTTTCAATACGTCTGGTGCACAAACACACAACTATCCAGACGTAACTACGCCCAACGTTAATGCTTTAAGTCTGGCGTATGTAATGCGCGTTCATGTGAATACAATGTGTATATTTAAAGACATCTGCTCACCGGATATTTCAACCTAGTTGCTAAGCACTCAGAAACAACTTCCTACACCTTGTAAAATTGTAAATTACCAAAACAATGGATGTACCGTGCTCAAAAAAGAGGAAAACTAATTTTACCGACACTGAAATTAGAAAATTGATAGAAATGTATCATAAATATAAATCTATTCTAGTCAAGCAGTTGACGAGAATCAAGCAGTTGTTCGGTGTACAATCACCATGTCTCCAACTGCCCCATTTGCATAAAATGCAATACGTGTTTGCATGGCTAGGGGAAGTGCGCTATTCCTGTCAGACCAGTGTTGTAGATCGGATGAGAGTTCATCAATGAATTCCGTTCACTCACGTCGGTGAAAACGAAACCTTTCAAACAATTCGTTGTCATCATATTTGTCCAAAGGATTACTTGGATCTCTCAGCACACGTTCACGCCTCAATGCTCGCTGGTACTGGAATCTATGCATTAAACGTAGCATACTTTTTACTTTTATTTTTTATTTAGATAGTATATATAGGTTGCTCCAGTTATTTAAATAAGTTACACCTGAGACTAAGTCCTTACTCTTTATGAGGCGTAGGAGTTAAGCCCAGGTGTAACTCAAAGGTTACCGGTTACCAAAACTGTTGAGGCTGAAATTGCAATTGCAGAAGGAAAATTTGAAGCTGTTTTGTAACAACAAAATTAATACATAAGAACATAAGAACATAAGAAAGTTTACAAACGAGAGGAGGCCATTCGGCCCATCTTGCTCGTTTGGTTGTTAGTAGCTTATTGATCCTAGAATCTCATCAAGCAGCTTCTTGAAGGATCCCAGGGTGTCAACTTCAACAACATTACTGGGGAGTTGGTTCCAGACCCTCACAATTCTCTGTGTAAAAAAGTGCCTCCTATTTTTTGTTCTGAATGCCCCTTTATCTAATCTCCGTTTGTGACTCCTGGTCCTGGTTTCTTTTTTCAAGTCGAAAAAGTCCCCTGGGTCGACATTGTCAATACCTTTTAGAATTTTGAATGCTTGAATCAGATCACCGCGTAGTCTTCTTTGTTCAAGACTGAACAGATTCAATTCTTTGAGCCTGTCTGCATACGACATGCCTTTTAAACCCAGATAATTCTGGTCGCTCTTCTTTGCACTCTTTCTAGAGCAGCAATATCCTTTTTGTAACAAGGTGACCAGAACTGAGCACAATATTCTAGATGAGGTCTTACTAATGCATTGTAAAGTTGTAACATTACTTCCCTTGATTTAAATTCAACACTTTTCTCAATATACTGTATATCCGAGCATCTTGTTGGCCTTTTTTATAGCTTCCCCACATTGTCTAGATGAAGACATTTCTGAGTCAACATAAACTCCTAGGTCTTTTTCATAGTTCCTTTCTTCAATTTCAGCATCTCCCATATGATATTTATAATGCATGCCGTACCTTTTCTCTAATGTCATTTGCCATGTGTCTGCCCAGTTCTGAATGCTGTCCAGATCATTTTGAATGACCTTTGCTGCTGCAACAGTGTTGCCACTCCTCCTATTTTTGTGTCGTCTGCAAATTTAACAAGTTTGCTTACTATACCAGAATCTAAATCATTAATGTAGATTAGGAATAGTAGATGACCTAACACTGATCACTGTGGTACACCACTGGTTACCTCGCTCCATTAGCATCAATCGTCAGCAGTTTCTTACCCATCTCATTAATAATCTGAAATGTCGGATGTTCACGACATCTTCATCAAAAGGATCTTGTTCGGCACCCCAGGCTCAAGCCAGCTACGTCTCTCTAATCAGATACAAGTTCTTGAGCTTGACTGGCCAGCTGAGCTTCCTCCAGGGTATGGGGAATTAGAGGTAACTTCTCTCTGCAAGCGGTTTAAATTGCCATCTACTACTATTACAGATGCCTGCACTATACAATACATTTGTCATGAAGCTGGAGCAAAGCAATTTTCATAAAAGCTGGCATCTTTTTATTGTTGGATTTAGGTTTGTAAAACGCGTTGCCCCAGATCTTTGGCTATTTTTTTCTAATAGATGTTAGTTGTCAGGATGTGGAAAATATGAAATTATCTTGGTGCCATGCGTTCTTCTTATAGAAATAACAGCTGGAATTAACCAGTACATATAGCTGTGGGTAACGTCATTCCAATGGTCAATAAAAGTATGTAAATCGCAATGCCACAAACTTTTAACACGTTTTTTTTTCTGAGCGTCCATACTGTATTATACAATTTTCAATATTCTTCATTTGTAAATGACAGCCTTAATAAACCACTATAGGGTCATTCTATATGAAATCAAAAACCTTGACCTTTGATTTGTTTTAAAATTTTGCGAGAAGTGGTTACAGTGTCAATTTTAGGCCTGAGTGACATCCTGTTCATGAGATACAACTCATCCAAGTTGACCCATTTTGGAACCCCAACCCAACCTTTTCATGGCCATAATTGACACAGAAAGGTAGTTTTGGTGTTGTTTTAAAGCTCCTGAATAGCACTATCTTCTCATTCTATGGTAGGTTCTGTGAAGTCTAAGATATAAACGTTGTGTAATTCTGTGACCTTTGACCTCACCCATGTCAAATCGTGTAACCTTGGCGTTTTGTCAGTTTTTGATAGCCTTATCTACAGTGCCTGCCGTTGGTTGAGGCACAGCACAGAGTTGAATGCAGAGTGTCAGGTGACTCTTCAAAGTGAAGCAATTACACACCTAATACAATTAAACAATAATATTTAGTTGAAATCGAGTATACTGGTGCAGCTGTAACAGATTCATGTTAATTAATTAACCAATTTGGCCTATTAACACATGTGACTAAAGTGTAGCACAAGTGAATTAAATACAGATCAAAACTGAATTGTGCCCTTTATGAAGTGAAAAACAAGAAAAGCCAACTATAAGGTGTGTCCTTAAACCTGGTACTTTTCCAAAAAAACATTTATATATTATGCTTATCAGTTTAACATTCTTTACATTTAATGTTTGTAGCTAACATTCTTGCAGTTTTGCAGTCTATTTGATATTGAAGACAATGTGTTGCATAAATGACAAGCGCTTCCAATGACTTTCTTGGCTTTAAAGACATCAAAGCATGCTGTGACCCATTTGCAAAGCATCGTGGAGTGTGCCTCACTAAAGGTCACACCTTAACAAAGAAGCAGATCAAGGACCACCAGAAGCTGAACTTTGTGTATGTCCAGAAGTTATGTTACCCTTGTATGGAGTTGTTAGCCCATCATCCTGCTGACCAAGACCAAACACCATCTTCAACACAAAGTGACCCCAAGGAGTCTCGTTCCAGAGAATCCAGCCCTCATGCTGTTCAAGTTTTTCACTCTGTGAATCTGGTAACCGTAATTGCATGGACAGTGTGATAAACTAAAGCTCTGATATAAATTTGACAGACACCAAAATCCAAGCCAATCAACTGGACAAAACTCACAAAAATACTAATTATACTCAAATGAATGCCAGTAGGTGAACAGTTCGGTGTTACTTAACTGAATATTGCACTATTCTCCTACTGCATGTCATTCAACACATGTATTAATTAAATTAGCAAAGTGCTCCCTCCGTGCTATCTTCCACAGCAATATGTAAGAATCTAAAACATGCCATTAAAAACTGAAGCAATACTTCAATAACTGCTATCTTTAAAGATACCTTGCAGGATATTGTAAACATCTGGTTCACAAACCATAAACGAACAAAGCGCACTTGCAAACCATTGTGAAAACAAACTAACTCAGTCCTGAAAAAAAATGGAAAAGGACCAAAACAAAAACAACTTTCGTTCGCATTCCAAACGAACTCGGTCCCTTTGCTCGCAGATAATTGTGAAAAGCAAGCACATTGATACATTGTTTCAAACTAAACAAACCAGACCAAGTCCCTTTGAAACAGAACCAGTGTGAATGCAGCCTAAAATGTCCTTCACCAATGAAAGCTCAGGTGTGACTAATTTGTGGATAAAAAATAAATGTAATGGCTCAAATTTCTATGCAATGGGAATCTTTTTTTATGCACTGATAAAGCTTTGGTGGAGATTTAGTGTTAAATGTTATTTATGGAAGCAATAGAATTAAATCACAAGTTAATGAATGTTACAAATATGCATTTATGTAATGTAAAATTAAGTGCAAGAGTCAAACGTTGCATTTATATACACACACACACACACACACACCAAGGTGTACAGCTTTTAATTAAAATAATGCCTCTCAACTGACCAACATAAGCTACCAGCCTATTCCTGCCATTCTTTTCCAATATATCAGGTACTAAATAATGAAAAGGGAGGGTGAGATATGCATATTTATTATCATTGTATGGTGATCATAAAAATGGTGATCATACAAAGGGAGTCATTTTCCTGTAGTTTCCTGCTTGTGTCACACCCATTTAAGGATGTGCTGTTGGCCCTGTGTTTTGTCCCCACTGAAATGGAATAAAAATTACCATTTATCAGGCAAGTCACCAGAAATTCCCCTGATGAATGTAAATGTGTGACAATCTTGTTTTGCCGTTGTGCTTCATGTGTTGTGGTTCCTTTGTGCATCTCTTCCCCCTGTACCAGGCTGCTTGGCGGTTTTACTCCACTGATGCCAGCCGAATGTACCTGAATGCCACCTGGCGATACTATGAAAGTGTTCTCCCTCCACTCAGGCATGTATCAATGCTATGAATGATGATAAAGCCATGACTTGTACTGGTTTTTACTAATCTGCTTTTCAATTTTTTTTGTTTTATCCCTGCTCCCTCTGGCCTTGTTTTTTTTTTTTGTTTGTATATCCTGCACGTAGTGTGTATGGCGTAGTTATGCGGCTGATGAGAACTCGGTTTCCATTGCTACCTGGAAGCCTCATTTGAAGGCCTTGCATACCTGCAGCCCTACAAAGTAGGTACAAATATGGCAGCTGGTGTTGTACTTGGTGTCTGTGTTCCTGTAGCTTTTGAATACCTGGTATTTCTGTTTGATCTGTCTCTTTCTGTAGCTTTATTCCTCTTTTATTTATTTTTTTTATGTTGTTTTTTTGTAGCATTTTTTATTAAAAAGGGTCACAGCCATCAAACAGTCTAATATTGTCCAGGCTCCCATTCAGACATACTGTATCATGAGTCCATAATATTTGCCTAAAGCTCACACAGTGGCCCTACACACACTGTTCAGACCATTTCACAGGATATAGCTTGGCACCAGCCAAATGACATGCCTGCCTCTGGAGTTTCGTACAGTTAATAAACGTCCAAGGTAAGCACAGACGCCTCCTCTTAATGAACTCAGCAGATAGACGAGGGAGTGCTGACAACATTTGTTTTCATGTAACTAGAACGAATCATTGTCCCTTTCGAACGCAAAGTGTTTCAATTAAATGATTCTTCTGCAAGGAGTCCCTGAAGCACAATATATTGATGTTGACAGAAACACATGCTTTGCAGGCTGCATATCTCCCACACATACTGTTTACCCTAACCTTTTTTTCAGTGAGACCAATACACACAACATTATTTTCGATTCTCAGTTGAAAGATCCTATCGGCATTGTAGGATGGATGTAGGTCAGGTACTGGTGGAGCCTGGAAATATTGGGTGTACCATCTGCTGAAAAATACATAGACCAAGCAACTAACATATTTAAATTCAAACTAATATCTAATATATATATATATATATATATATATATATATATATATATATATATATATATATATATATATATATATATATATATATTAAAAACACTGCTGTTTTAAAAATCTTAGAAATATTTAGTTTTCACCTCCCAAATAATGTAAAAACTAAATTTTCAGATTCCTCGTTATTTCTACCCTTTCAATCAAAGCTTTCCCAGCTCAGTCAGTCTGCCTTGGTATGTACTGTGCATTATGTGCATGTCTGCTCGTGTTTGTTGCAGATTGTTGTAGTTTGTCTTGCTGAACTGACTATGAATGGTCTTCTCTGAATGTTCATGGATCCTTATGTCTTGCTTGCCTGGAGGTTTGTGCTTGATGGTGTTTTTTTAATTTTTATTCATGTATAACAGTAACAAATGAATATATTGACGGTGACTTCTCAATATATATATATATATATATATATATATATATATATATATATATATATATATATATATATGTGTGTGTTTATTGTGTTTGTATTTTTTTTTACCTGTTTGGTGCGGTAATGATTATAATAGTTAATCTATTTGAACTTTGTCTCTTTTCTTTTGTTTACTAACAACTGAAGGAAAGACCAAGGGGAGACTTCAAGCAGGTTTGTTACATTTCCATTTTGTGGAATCATTACACTTTTATTTTGGATTCTGTGATTGTCTTTATTAGTTATTTTGTTTCACAAAAGGAACCTCTTTTTAAGTAAGTTGAAAATGAGGCAAATTAAATTGATGTTAGATGTCTCCTCACTTGATATTAGCATCAGTACTTCTTGAAAGTTTACTTGAAGCCTTTTATCTATTGAATTTCCCATGAACAATTTCTGGACATGATTATCTCAGTGCATCTGGGGCTTCTATAATGGGTTGAAGTTTTGCTCCAAATCAAAAGTGAAATGGAAAAACAAAAATATGAAACATCTTTAACTGTTCCAACTGTTTAGTCTCTGTGCCAGGCAGAATGTGTTATTAGAAGGGGGGGTCGCCAACAGAGCTTCAGCTGTCATAGCTATAACCTTTAAAATAAGATACTGAAATATTAGATAGCACTGAAGCTAGCAAGGTCCCTGCATCTCCAACATGTTTAAACTGCACAACCTCGGCATTTGTCATTGTGTACACTTTCAGAGATGATGCTGTCCAGTATGTGTAGCTGTTTGATGAATGACTTTTTCCATTAGTGGTTTATTTACATTACTCATTAAATCAGCACCACTGCTTACAGGAGGTCTTCTAGAACCTTGTGAGAAGAAGTGTGGTTAAATGCACTTTTTCATCAGCTACTGCTACAAACCTCCTCAGGCTCGCAGAAACTACCCATTCCTCATTGTAGACATCCTCCCGCCTACAACTGAACCATGTTTTCCTTTTTCATAAAGCAGAATTCCGATGTAAGCATAAGAACTAAACCCTGTAGACTTTGATACTAATACAATTTAATACGAATCCTTGTTGTAAACTTTAATTAAGCACATTTATAAAACTGTTTTTACTATTTTAACACTGTAGACTACTTTGCAAAGACTAATTGACCAAAAACTGCTGCTGTAGTAGCTGTGATGGGTTAAAGACATATTTGTTTTTGTTTTTTAATTAAACACATACCTTTAGGGTTCATTTTACTAGTTATTATTTCAATTAGAGTAATTGGCATATACAGTTTTGCAGAAAATGCATTTTATAAACTTTGTACAGTATCTGTTTCATGTATTTGAGGCAAATTAACTGGACCATATGGATATGCAGACACAACAAGAAGAAACAGCTGAAACAATGACAACTTCTTTAATTATGTCCAAGCTGTTTTGTTTCTGTTTAACCCTGAATGCCTAACCAAAATGAATCAGCTGCTTTTCTGTTGCTCTTTGTAAAGGTATCCGTTTTCTTCTTAGTGAAATGACAAGTAATGTGGACCTCTATCTCCCCTCACTCCTAGTAAGCTTTTTTGTAATAAACAGAAGCTCTTCAGGATGTACACGTCACGGAGACATAGGTACCCAGCATCCCCTCTAGTCACATGATCTTTGAGAATGCAAACTAACAGCAGGTGCATGATCAATTACAATATCTCCTCTAAGTGCCTTCCCACTTCCCCCTCCCTAGGGACTTTTTATTGATTTGGTGTTTTTGTTTTGTTTTTTTAAACTGCTTGCTGTTTTCCTTTCTGCTTGTTGCCTGCCCTAAATGAACAGTAAATACGTAATTTTGCATACGCAACCCCAACCCCCCACCACCTCCCACACACACACAGACACTACCCAACCAGCCCTAGCAACTTTTATTCTGAAGAGAAGTAAAGAAAAAAAAGAAGCATGATACCTTTATTGTACATCATTTGTTACAAACAATTATGATTTGGGCCTACTAAGACAGGACAGGTATCATTCTTGTTTTTTGACTTTCTTTAAATTCAGAATCTTTTTAACATGCCTCATTGCAATGCCCAGGAAGCATTGACTTGCCTGGGGTGTGACGAGGACTACAGTAATGGGGACTTTTAAGGAATGTCCGATGACAACAGAGGTCAAACCAACACGAATGTCACATGGATAAGCAAATATCCTTAGGGCCTCACAGATTACTGCAATGCTAGCTCTGTGCTTGTGACACGCAACCATTCATCTGTGGTGCAAAGTAAGGTACGCTAGGCTTGTTTGATAACTTCCACTTGTTATTGCTATACTGGAGCATCCTCTCGGATCTGGCCTGTGGAGGCTCTGTCCAATTCAGTTCATTAGCTCGGAGCTGCGGGATTGCATGCCGAGAGTGATGGCCTCAGCTGGGCTTCGCTGGCCCGTGTATCTTTCTTGCCAGAAATGGTATCTTATAGCTTACAGTACTCCAGGGAGCAATCAGTGGCTCTATGCCATAATATTGTTTTTTATCAATTTTTCAAATCAAGCTAAATGGTTTTGAAAAAAAAATCATTGTGACATAGCACAGAAACATTTTTACACACTGTACAGCATGTATACATTAAAGACGCGGTGCATTACACTTATTTGCAGTTTATAAACCTGCAGCAAGATTCTGAGAAGCAACACTGTAACTGAAAATACTGCAGCAGTTCTACAAAGCCGTGCTGAGCCCAGCAACAATTATACAAGCAGGCAGTCTAAAGGACCCAACATGGCTATGCTTTGATCAGTTTATTAATAAATATGCTTTCAAGAAGTCATAAACCTTTTACTACTTCAGCGCTTTATTGCTGATATGTACTTGAGCTGTGCCTCCCCTTTCAATATAATAATAATAATAATAATAATAATAATAATAATAATAATAATACTCAACATTTATTCTCTACATAAATCCAATGATTAATCCTTATTATAACACATGTATGTGTCGCAACTAAAATTCTAACAAACTTCGAGATAAGAAAATTAGTTTAATCTTTTGATACTAGCAACACTAAACTAAACCAAAAAAGGTATGCCATAGATTTTACTCAATTAGAAAAAAAAAATAATGTTTATCGTTTGCCTAACGTACATAGAAGTGAGCACTAAAAACTAAGAGGTAGCCCTGCCACACCTATATAAACCAGCCGGGATTGAGCCTCCTCTAATAGAAAAGCTTAAAAGGAAGATGTTTCATTTAGAAATGAAAACTTAAAATCACATTTGGAAATGTAACCATTACCGTATGGTTATTTACCTCTTAAAGACCCTAAATCTGAATCAGATATATCAAAGGTGCTTACAGTGTCTGTGACGCAGTCATGGCCCGCCCCCGAGGGCATAAAGTACTGCGCTCACAGACCCCCGAGCCAGGAGAGTACTTGTTGCCTATCTAATTTTTTCTCGCAGTTATTGTGTTTACACAAATATTAAGCAATATTATTACGCTGTGTTGGTATTACTAATTTCACGTATATTGCGCACTACAGCATGTTGCTTGTTACATCCCACTGCAGTCGCGTGCCCCGCGTGAAGCCAGCGGCTTGAGTCACTCCTTCCCAGGGATCCAGCAACATAAGTCAGCTGACTTTGTGCTCTCCCCTCAGGCATCAAATACAATATATTTATATAACATTAACTGTAATTGTTTAATTACTGTTTTTTGTGGAGAAAAATTTCTCTTGTGTATATATTTCTGTGTTTTTTACAGATAGCAGCGCGACACAGGACCATGATATGCGCTTCAGCTGTGATTGCTTGCAATCTCATTCATAGTATCTTGCTGCCGCTTTGTTGCAAAGGCTGTTAGTACCTCGAACAAACAGGCTTCCCTCAGTCTTGTGTGTGGTATTGACTGAGTGTTTTTGCCAGTGGCCTGTTCGCCCTCCTCTGAAACTCCTTCTTCCTGCTTCTGAATCTCCCTCCTCCCTCCTCTGAATCTCCCTCCTCCTTCCTCAGAATCTCCCTCCTCTGTCCTCCATCCTCCCTTCTCTGAATCTCCCTCCTCTGTCCTCCCTCCTCTGAATCTCCCTCCTACCTCCTCTGAATCTCCCTCCTCTCTCCTCTAAATTTCCCTCCTCCCTCCTCTGAATCTCCCTCCTCTCTCCTCTAAATCTCCCTCCTCCCTCCTCTGAAACTCCCTCCTCTCCTCTGAAACTCCCTCCTACCTCCTCTGAATCTCCCTCCTCTGTCCTCCCTCCTCTGAATCTCCCTCCTCTCTCCTCTGAATCTCCCTCCTCTCTCCTCTGAAACTCCCTCCTCCCTCCTCTGAATCTCCCTCCTCTGTCCTCCCTCCTCTGAATCTCCCTCCTCTCTCCTCTAAATCTCCCTCCTCCCTCCTCTGAAACTCCTTCTTCCTGCTTCTGAATCTCCCTCCTCCCTCCTTCCTCCTCTGAATCTCCCTCCTCTGAATCTCCAAGATACAAAATACATGACTGGCATTTAATCTAAGCAATGAAAATGCGTAAATGTTGGAAACGGTTCTTTATTGGCTGATCTCTTCAGACCAGCAAAAATAATGTGGAAGGGAGCATGACGGAGGGAGTTTCAGAGAATAGAGGAGGGAGTTTCAGAGGAGGGAGGAGGGAGTTTTAGAGGAGGGAGTTTCAGAGGAGGGAGGAGGGATGAGGGAGTTTCAGAGGAGGGAATTTCGGAGGAGGGAGTTTCAGAGGAGGGAGGAGGGAGTTACAGAGGATGGAGCACATAATGACTCCTTTTTGGCTGATGTACGAAGATGTCCTACTATGGACACCGTACAGTTGAAATATTTATCAGCTAGTAACAATACCTATTGAAAATATATCTTATTTTAATTACTTTTACTTTTTAAAGGGGGGGTGTATTATTGTCTCTTTTACTATTCACTGTGTCACAGACGCTATCCTGGCTTCTTTGAGACTCAAAGCATCAGAGTGCTCAATTATTTGGACGACTGGCTCATTTGTGCCCAGTCTCCAGCACAGGCAGAGGCCCACATGGAACGTGTCACCGGCTACCTTCAACGGTTGTGCCTTCCGGTGAATCATGCGAAGAGCCAGCTCACGTCTTCTCAGACAGCCTCCTATCTAGGAGTGTGCTTGGACTCCAGGTCCATGTTGTCCACTCTGTCTGACGAAAGAGTGTAGAGAACAGCTGCTTGTTTAGAGCTCTTTCAGCTCAACAGAGACTTCTGGGCTTGATGACAGCAGCTTCCCAGACCCTTTCATTGGGTCTAAGCAGAGGCTGTCCAAATGGATAGCAGACACAGTAAGGACTGCCTATTATTATTATTATTATTATTATTTCTTAGCAGACGTCCTTATCCAGGGCGACTTACAATTGTTACAAGATATCACATTATTTTTTACATACAATTACATAATTTTTTACACATTATTTTTACATACAATTACCCATTTATACAGTTGGGTTTTTACTGGAGCAATCTAGGTAAAGTACCTTGCTCAAGGGTACAGCAGCAGTGTCCCCAACCAGGGATTGAACCCACGACCCCCTGGTCAAGAATCCAGAGTCCTAACCACTACTCCACACTGCTGGCCAACTTGCCCCCTCTAGAAAAGCTCACTGCCCACTCCACCAGGGCATCTGTCAAGGATATATGCAATGCAGCGGTGTGGGCTACATCCCATACCTTTACTAGGTTCTACAGACTTAATGTCATGGATCCTCAAAACCCTTGCTTTGGAACTAGAGTGTTAATGGCAGCATCTCAGTCGACCCTTACAACAAAGGCATAGGCTTAGCCTTGTAGTATTCCAGTCGTTCTGCAGTTTTGCCCTTGTGATGGCTTTGGTACACTCACCGATATGGTAATGGTTACATTTCATACTTGAAAGGGAACGTTAGGTTATTAGCATAACCCTGTTTGCCTGAAATAGAAATGTAACCATTAACCTTCAAGGTCGCTGCGTCCATGATTGCAGCAGGCTTGAAGGAAAAATGACACATACTCTTTGAGCACAGTACTTTTATGTCCTCGGCAGCGGGCCATGTCTGCCTCACTGGTTTTGCAGGCAGCTTTGATATATCTTATTCATGTTTCGGGTTTTTTAAGAGGTAAATACCCATACAGTAATGGTTACATTTTTATTTCAGGGAACCAGGGTTAATGTAATAATCTAATATTCTGACTTCTACAAATAAATATAATACATGTATAGAGCTCAATTTAAGTAGATAACTGTAACAATATTGTGGGTTGGGTTTATGAAGCCAGTTTAATTACTCAGTTTTAATCAAATGAAATTATGTTATCTTTGGAAATGCTCACATGAGACTTGGGGGTCAGTCCTAATTTTGTCTGTCACTTTTCCATGAAGGCACACATACAAACACACACACACACAACACATACACAGTAAGATACAGAATTAAACAGGTAAAGGCTAATGATGAAGACAGGTTGAAAGAGGATCCGGGCTCTGCAGTGAAGCAGTCCAAAGAGCAACTAGAAACTATACGAATACAGGTGCAGATTCAATACGGCACCTCGGTCATTTCCTTGTTCTATGGCAACATTTATTCACGCTTTCTTGAGGTTTGGAATGTGTTCCAGTACTGTACAAAGGAGCAACTGGTATAATGTATTTTCAAACTCTGTACCATGGGGGATGTGTTATTCCCTTGGAAGTTTCCTGTAAACTTTACCAAGTTCAGATTGAGAGTACACATAAAGCATAAGTGTTTCTCATGATGGAGATTCTTTTACATATTCAATGTGCAGAGACTTGTCAGGCAGACTACCTCAGAGAAGGAAAAATACATACTCTAGTTTCCAAATATAATAGACGTGAAGACGTCTAATAAAGGAGCTGAAAGTATATCGCCTACAAAGATTGAAAACCAAAAACAAAGTGTGTTAGCTAACAGTGTATCAACATTTCAAAATAAGAAAGTTACTATCACATGTTGATATCTTGGGACCTTCACCTGAAAAGCAGATAACATAGAGAAATGGAAGCCACTTTGGTCTTTTCAAGAGTTAAATATATATATATATATATATGTGTGTGTTACATCAAATTGTTTAAAGATTGAAACCATTGCCGTGTCCCCTCTTTTAGTGTCCCATAACTGCTTGCTGCCTGCTGCCTGCCAGTGCCTGTTGCATGTGCTTTGCTTGATACGGAACTGAGCGCTTTAATCTCGGTTTGCATAACAGAAAGGCGGACATTGCACATCCATCTTCCTTTTGATTTCTTTAAAGGGCTGTGAAACAGATTAGACCTGCAGTTTTACTTCATTTCAGGGAAGCTTTATGTTCCCCCCTCGTAATATTTGTCTTTGTCTGGCACCCATATGCTGAAATGCTAGCAGAGTCAAGTACATCAGGGTTTTATAACCGTTCAACAAGGGTGTGCAATTCGTATCGCCCGACATCCGGGACAACAAGATTTGTGTGAGGGACAACAAGTTTTGCCATTATACTTTGCCCTTTGGGCAAGTAGTTTTTATTTATTTATTTTTGCTATGTTTGTTCTGTTGCTAGAAAGACACTCCAGGTATATTTCTAGAGAGCAACACAAGTTTCTGAAAACTGAATTGCGAAAGTGTTTACGTTCCACC
This sequence comes from Acipenser oxyrinchus oxyrinchus, assembly GCA_030684275.1. Classification (NCBI taxonomy): domain Eukaryota; kingdom Metazoa; phylum Chordata; class Actinopteri; order Acipenseriformes; family Acipenseridae; genus Acipenser; species Acipenser oxyrinchus. The sequence goes on from CM060251.1 coordinate 63,216,192, forward strand.
CCTATGGCTGCCTGAGAGCTACTGGCAATGCACTTAAGGTGTTACCGGTATTTACGTTTTTTGTAAATTGATACTGCTTTCTTAAAACATGAACCTGGCATTTAAATGCAGCAATCTAGTAAAGTTACAAAAAAAATGGTTGTGTAATCTTAAATTAACAGGAGGTTAGTTATAATAAGCAGCCTATAATGCATGTACTTGTTGGGGTGTTTACTGTTTAGAAGCATTTCAAGACAAACTTTCCCTGGCAAAAAATACAGACTGTAAAACTCATGGCAATGTGTTTATGTATTAATTTATGTATCTATTTATTTTTCACTGAGAGTGCAGGGAAAGAATGTTGCCCTCCCAAAAAAAAAAGCCATCAGGGTATGAAACCAGGATCACCCTGCTGCCACAGTGTTCTAGTTAAGAAAATAACCATATAATAGAAATAAAGAAAAGAAAAAGCTTTGGTTGCCCAATTTGATGGAGCCTACTGTAAATATTGCTTGCATTTTGGTAGAAAAACGGTACAAAATGCAGAGAAACCTGACAGGTTATACACAGGTCCTTTAATAATCTGGGGTTCAGCATTTACAAAACTGAAAGAACGTCAAGAAAAATCTGAATTCCACAAAGCAGCAGTAATAGTTGGCAATGATTTCATATCTGTGATGCAAACTAAAAAATGTGTATGTCAGGAGTTGGATTCAGCTTATAGAGAAAGAGTAGCGAAAAAAACAGGCAGAAGCTATTTGTATATAGTAGCTTATACAGAAGCTTATTATAGTTGTACTCTTGGTATGTTACTTACATTTACTAGCAAATGTGTTCCAAACTGCACTGAAAGAAACATTTCCTTAAAGTATGTTATACATGTGTTGAGGTGAGGTGGGGTCATAGGGAATCTTTTGTGTATCTTGAAGAATTTAGTGAACCTGTCAAGCTACAAGGCTAGATCCGCCCCTGTTAATCATTAATTGATTGTCTTAACTGTTAAATAAAACCAAAATCCTACAAGTTATAGTCAACTTTTTTGTATGTGTTTTGTGCGACGGGGAGGGGGCAAGTAGATTTTTAAGAAGGACAACACTTTTTTTTTTTTTTCAAAAATTGCACACCCCTGGTTCAAGGATTTATCGCTCTTGCTTGGCTCATAAATCCTAACTCATCATTGCTTCCATGCTGCTAACCCTCTTCTGGGTGTTCTTTTATGTTTCAGGTCCATCAGTGTCCTGCAGAATGTTATACCCGTGTATTAGATAGAATTCAACGAGCAAATAGCCTCTGACAGACTTCCAGCTACATTCAGTGCTGACTGGCAATTGTCTTTGGTTTCCTTATCCTAGAAAACATGTTATCTCTGTGAGGTTTCCCTGCTGTATGCTGTAGATTAAAGTTCAATGAGCATTGCCAAAGATATATTATAACATATGATATATTTAAGGCTATTTAAATGTGTATATCTGAGGATTAAAGGAAATCGTGCTAGTGCAACTTGCATGCTGCAAGCAGTATGCATTTGGTGACTTGATTGCATGCTATCTGATGTTCACCAGGGCAATTTCTCATTTATTTCAAATTATTGTACACTGAGACTAACGGCCATATTAAGGCCTGTTAAGTCAATTAAGCTTGACAGTTTAATAGTTTCACCTTGAGCAGTAAACCATTTAGAAACATTTCAAGACCTTGCTGCCTGCATGTAAAAAAAAAAAACCATGCAAACGCAGAACAGCACTGCACATATACTGTAGTGCTGCATTAAGCAGTTTTTGATTATTAAAAGAATAATAATAATGATTAGTGATGGGCGACGATATGAAAATGGTATATCGATACCGTGCACGTATTTCGATATCGATAATATCAAAGTCTTCCAAAACACAGAAAATATATAGTAACATAATTGCAATATCAGACATATACATATCAGGGCCATAGCCAGTCATGAAAAATCACAAGGCACTTATGCATAGCAAGTTACAGTGTTTATCGGGGGCAAGCCCCCAAACCCCTATAATATTCACAACCTGGGTCCTCTAAACTATTGTATAGAATTGTTAAAATGTGCATAAACTGTGTGCGCTAAACTGCAGTTACAAGCTACTTCCACTAGCCTTTTAGAATTGGAATATTAATAAGCTGGGTTCGCTAAACTGCGGGCTACCAAGGGTTTTTTTGTATTCCTTATTATTAAGCTGATATATACTTCTTTTTAATCAGCATTATTACTTTGTCTCAACTTGTAAAAAAATCACTAATAATCCTTGATTGTTTCGAAGCTATTCGAACACGTTTAACTAATAGTAACAGCTATGGTGGTGTTAACTGGGCCATATGGTGTTGCTGTAGTCTGCAATGACAGTAAAAGATTTTGAAGAGCTCAGCTATAGATATCAATGGAAATTTTAATTACAACGAGGGATGGAATGCATTTTAGTATGATTTTAACCGCGGTCCGTGCCTCAGGTGCCTCATAGCTGGTTACAGCCTTGCATATATAGACGTTAACAGATATTTACTAAGAAAAGCAATAACTTACTTTAACTTAGTGGTGCTTTGCTTCACAATATCCATGGAGAAAAACAATATATTGTTATATTGTTTTACTATTCCATCATCAGCCACCTCAAAACCGAAATATTTATATACATCACTGCGCACAGACTTTCTAGCCAATCTGGAAGTGACTGAATCTTCAGCTGTTCTGTGTGCAAATGCTGACACACGGCACCTCTAAAAGTATTAAGTACGGTGACATGCCGAATATTGCATTATTTTGATATGTGTTTCGATGTTTTAAAAGTACATCTCATTTATAATACCAAAAGTTCACATTTTAAAAATACATTAATAATAGTGTAAGTAATCACATGGACAAAATGTAATGAACCGCTGACTCATTAGCATATCTCAAAATAATGCCAATAGTGTTTAATGCAGCATGCAAATAGCGTTTGGTTCTTAAATATTAATCAATGGAATACAGTGGTTAAATAATACATTAGTGTGTGGTGTTTGCCTACAGGACTGACAACGATTGGTATGTATAGGGTTTGTTGTATCTTAATATAAAATAAACTTGATTATACTGCATTTGTACTTTTAGCAGTATTAGCAATACAAAGTATGTCTCTGTGAGCGTACGTGAATTTGTTTTTTGATATCACTATATCGCAATATTGAAATTATTATTGATATCGAACGATATCGATATTATATCAAAATATCGATATTGGTGCCCATCACTAATAATGTAAAATAAAAGGAAAGCTTTCCATTTCCATTCAGTGAGTGGTGTTCAGCATAACCACCCTGCAGTTGTTAACACATCTACTACAGTATCTGTACCTATAACATGTTACCTGCCTATCATTCTATATTGATAAAAAAAAAAAAAACAGTGTCAAAAGCTTCAGGGAGGATAACCAATTACTAAGAATTCCTCTCCCTTTGCCTCTCTTGTAGCCAGAAGTTAAGCTTTAAGGAACGGGTGCGAATGGCCAGTCCAAGAGGCCAGAGTATTAAGAACAGGCAGACGTCAATAGGGGATCGCCGGTCGCCCAGCGCTGACATCACAGTGGAAGGCAGCCCAGCCAAGGTGCAAAAGAGCTGGAGTTTTAACGACAGAACCCGGTTCAGGCCCTCCTTGAGGCTCAAGAGCCAGTCCAGAACCACACCCGATGGTACGCGGTAACCTTCATGCCTTCATGTTGTACTGATGCCAAACTGGGCAGTGTTCCCTGACATGTTCCCTGACATTACTGCTAATACTAGTTGCAGTTAAAGGGGTATCATCTACGTTTTATTAATATTTAAAACTTGACCATTAAATATCCTATTATATTTCTGCTTTGATCATTATTTGCTGTGCTGACTAACTATTCCAGCTGAAATGGTTACTGAAGCGAAAAATAATAGGATCGGATACAACATGAAAGTTCATAGAGTGTTGTAGTTATTCCACAAATGAGGAAAGCTGAATAACCCACCGCTCTCCTCATGAGTGAAATATCCACAGGACTCTGAACATTCATGGAGTACTATGTTTACATAACAAGTGCAATGTATTGAAGAGAAAGTATGTTTAAGCCAATATTTAACAGCTGTATTTGAAGAATCACTTTCCGTAGAATCAAACTCTGCATCTGCTGAGCCGTTTGGATCAGTGCAGTATATTGGGCAGAATAGTATTCTTTTATTTCCTTTTGTGGAAAAGCTGGTGGTTTGTCATGGAGGGAATCTAACAACTGCATAAAACAGGTATTGGTATTGATCAGAAGTTCCTTGATCCTTTGTTTATATCTTTGGAGTAATACTTTTTTATACAGTACAAATATTTTAAAACCTTAAAATGGCTGTGATCATGCCCTCTGCAGGACCCAGAAACAGTTTTCATTGTGTCCGTGTTTTGTGACAGCGGTCTTCTTTATTTACCGTGGCATCACAAACCAGCTCTCTCCTGTCAGCTTGAGTCCGTTTTGCTTTGTGTAGCTGCTGGCACCGTCGTTTATGCAGTACAACCCCCTGGCAAAATTGTTTTGTATTAGTTACAACCCACAGTGGATAACAAGAGGGCATTAACCAATGAGATACGCAAAAGACAAAATGAATCATCTGTCTCCTAAGACTGACTATGTTGCTATATAAATAAATACTATAATAATAATACTAATAGAGTGGCTTTTGTGACAATATCGGTAAAGGATCTCATTTGTGTGTGTGTGTGTGTGTGTGTGTGTGTGTGTGTGGAAAATGTTTTTCATAAGACAGAGACCGGGAGTGAAAATATATAGCGTTGGCACCCGTAGCCAGGCGTACGATGATTGCACTGCACAGTTCCCGACGAGCTGTCCTGTGATAAACATCGTATTTGTCCACATTCTATATACTGGTAAGTTTGAATACGAATAACATTGCCAGATTGTTTGATCCACTTATTTAATTTAATTATTTTTATAATAATTTTTTTTTATCTATTTATCTACTATTCAACTATTCTTTTATTATGATTACTTTGGATTTTGAAGGTAATTAATTTACCAAAATATTTTTTCCCTTATTTCAGACACGGACAGGTTTGTTATCAGAAAGCGGCAAAGCGAACCCGAGAGAAGTGCTGACTCGACTGACGATGAAAAAGCCTGCACTACAGCAGAAACTGCAGCAAAGAAAAAGAGAGATTGGAAGAAAATTGCCCGTAAATTTCACGACGAATAGGAGTTAGAATTTGTCGTCGTGAAAAGGAATGAAAACGTTGTGGAAAGGAACGAAAAACCGGTGTGTATGCTGTGTAAAAAAAACATTTAACGAAAACAAGGCGGACTTGTTGACTGAAATGCAGTTGACGAAATCGCTCGTCTGAAGTCAAATCTGAATCAGCAGCAGCAGATTGTGAAACAGTTTCTTTCATCATCTGAGCTGTTGACTTTGGCTAGCTACAAAGCAGCGTGGATTCTGGCTCGAAAAAAAAAAGTTTTCAGATGGAGAATTGATGATAGAAATCTTCTGTACAATTATGGAAACTTTGCTCGAAAATTATGAACTGAAGACAAAAAACGACATCATGCAGAAAGTTCGAAATCTGCAGCTGAGTCACCAGATGGTTGCTTGTTGATTGCAGGATTTGTCGCAAAATCTTGAAGCCCAACTGCGTGCTCAGTTGAAGAACTGTGTGTCTTTTACAGTGGCATTGGACGAGTCATGTGACATCCAAGACACTGCACAGCTCCTTTTCTGGATTTGTTTTGTGTCAAAAGACTTGAAGATTCACAAAGAAATGCTGGCAATTTGTGGGCTGAATGACCACACTCGTGGCGTCGACATTCTTGATGCTTTCAAAGATGTCGTGGAAAAGTTTGAATTGGATTTGAAGAAGTCAGCTTCAAATGGTTGGTGCACCTGCGATGATTGGACAAAAATCTGGATCTGAAGCAGCATCTGACAGCGAATGGCCTTAATGGCAATTATTTGGTCTCGTTTCACTGCATTTTGCACCAAGAAAATCTTTATGCTCAAATGGCAGGGAAAGACACGCCAAAAGATTTGATGGACATGGTTATCAAAATCGTTAATTTTATTCGCAGTATCGCTCTGAACCATCAACAGTTTGTTGAGTTGTTGAAAGAAGCGGAGTCTGATTTCAACGAAATCGTCTACTTTGCGAATGTACGGTGGCTGAGTCGTGGAAAGTTCTTGCAACGATTTGCTGCCGTGCTCACTCCTATCCGAGACTTTCTTGCTGAGAAAGGAAAGTTGTCAACTTACGCTGTGATTGAGGATGAAGCGTGGTAATGTGACTTGCGTTTTCTGACCGACATCACCGCCCACTTGAATGAACTGAATCTGAAAGGGAAAGCTGCTTTGCGGTTTGGCACAGTATGTGCGAGAGTTTCTGTCAAAACTGAAACTTTTGGTGGCACGCACTTTCCAAATCTGCAGCGGTATGCGGAAGATGCAGATTTTGACCAGCAGCGCTGTGTGAATTGCTTGGAGAATCTGCACAAGTGCTTCTCTGATTTTGAAAGTTTCGGGCTCGCCTTTCAGTTCATGCAAGATCCAGTTCACTTTGACATCTATAATTCTCGACTATCTCAAGAGCTTGTCGGTCTGCTCTACCTGGACAGGTACGGTTTCGAAGCAGATTTGCTTTCGCTTCAAAGCCAGATCAATCATCATCCGAAAGATGAATCTGTCTTGATATTGTGGAGTCGGCTTTTGAAGGAAAATGAGTTCATGGTTCTCAACTCTGGCATCGCAAACCTGTTTTCAATGTTGGGTCAACATGGCTCTGTGAAGCCACTTTTTCTGCAGTGACTTTCATGAAGTCTTGATCGCAGATACTGGATGTAAATCTGGAGGCAGAGTTGAGATGCTCAATTTGCGAAAAGTTTCTGGCGAATTTCAGGACGTTGACAAAAGAAAAAGATTGCAAAGTGTCACACTGAATGTTTAAATTTGAAATAATAAATACAGTATCTGACTATTATGCTATGTTTATTTTGTCAGTACATACATACTGCTGCTGATGGTTTTTCTAGATAAAGAATGGTTACCGTATTTTAAACTCCTAAAGTTACTGTGTTTTACTGTGTATCAGTCTTGATTGATGATGGTTTACAACCTCAAACCTACTTTCAAAAGACTGCGCATCCTATTTATTAATATTGCATATATTTTGTATCATGTGTCGAATATGGTGACCTGATTGCCACAAGTTTGGCGAGCATCGAAATCCTATTGGACACCAATGGTCTAGTGTATGACAGTGGGATTTGAGAGACAGCAAGGTGGGTTCATAGAAATCTTTTACCTTTTGGTGTCAAGAGTTTATCCCTTTTCATGTGCAAATTGCACCCCTAGTGGCAAGCAGATCTAATTTCAAAAGACACGCTTTGAAACAGGATATGAGCGCCACGTGGAGCCATTATTATTGAAATGGCACAGCGAGTTACTACCAGCCCAAAGGAGCTTTTAGCATGACCTTTATGACTACATGAACACGGCTTTGACAGTGACTGTGTTTGTTTGTTTGTGTTTAGTTTTTTGATGTACTTAAATTGAATGAATGAAATTGAAACTGAATAGTTAAATATCACCCCCCCCAAAGTCCTTTTAGCACTTGCATAGTGAATAAACAGTGGAACAGCCAATTGCTGTATACTTGGAGCTCAACAAAGCACTGGCACTTCAGCAGTTAAACAGCGGATTATTCTTCGAAATTAGCCCTGGTGCTTATTTAGCATGCCAATAAATCTGTAGTTTGAATTACTTTTAATTGACATCCCCATTGCAATTAATCAGAAGGTCTTAATGAAACTCAGCTAGGTGAGTTAAGCCTACATCCTGCATTTCAGCACTACGGAAAAAAAGCAATGCTGTTTTTTTTTAAATTTATTTTTTGATAAAATGGAACCCAGTCTTTCTACTGAGCTCTGACCGGATTGCATTTATACAAATGGCTGGGCTGAGAAGGAGTAAATCAGCCCAATGATTTATTGTTGATCTTCCTGATTGTTAAAGAGTAAGTAGCTTCAAATTACTTTTTATTTATTTTGTCACCTTTCCCTTCCCTTTTTATGATGTTTGCAATTATGATGAGTGGGTCTGGGTTCTGTTGATCCAATACTGAAGTTATTAGAGTGTTTTCTGTACGCTTGGCAGGAAATTTCAAGGACTGAACAGACTCCCTCATTCCATTCAGATTATGTACTCTTTAACATTAAAATGTCAGTATCACATCACCCATATGTTATAACAAGACCTGTAAGGAGTATTGGACTTTGCTGTGCTGTTTCCTATGGTGCCAGATCACTTGAAATAACCTTCAGTACTTTTTCAACATTATGAACTGCTTTGGGCAGCTCCGATCTGCATCAAAGCTAAGTGGTATTGTTTTCATTTTTGGCTGCAGTCCTGGAATTAGTGTCTTTGTTCTTTCCAGAAAGAATGATAAAAGTCAGAAGGATGCACCTATTATTCCTGGCTGTGGTCAAGACACATCTCTTAATAAATAATTAAAAAATGATTAGAACAAATATGATTCTGAGCGCTTACTGTATATCGTTACTAGTCATATTACAAAACAGCTAACCCAAATATCATTCTCCTCCCCTGACAAGATGGCAGTATTTCAATGACAGGTTACTTCTATTGCGCTGAGCAGGTAAATCTTGATTCCTGCAGTCTTTTGAAGGGTTATTTTTTATTTTTTATTTATTTGTTTTTTTTAATTTAGTAGTCGGCAATTGATTTTACCCTGTTTTTCTCCCAATTTGAAATAGCCAATTGTATTTTTAGGCTCAGCTCACTGCTACCACCCCTGCGCTGACTCAGGAGCGGCGAAGAAAACGTGTGCCATCAGTCGACCACTTCTTTTCACTATGCAGGCCCGCCATGCAGGCAACCCAGAGCTACAGCGTTGGAGGACAACGCAGCTATGGGCGGCTTACAGGCAAGCACTCAGGTGCCCAGCCAGTCTACAGGGGTCACTGGTGTGCGGTGAGCCGAGGACACCCTGTCCGACCTAAGCCCTCCCCCACCGGACGGCGCTCGTCAATTGTGCGCTGCCACCTGGGAACTCCCGTCCACGGTCAGCAGTGGAATAGCCTGGACTCGAACCAGCGACCTCCAGGCTATAAGGCGCATCCTGCACTCCCTGTGGAGCGCCTTTACCGGATGAGCCACTCTGGAGCAAGTCAGGGTTATTTTTAAGTAGCATTTTGATGGCTGGGATTTTATTGCCGGGGCCTGAAACGAAAATCCACAAAGGATTTGCACAGGTAACCCAGCAAACAGCATGCATGTATAACACTAAGAAGATTAAACTATGATACTGGATCTTGTAACAAAATGGCTATAGTTTGTTTATTTGTGTTTTTACATTTACAGACAAAAGTCACTTTTTTTGACAAAGTGTGTTTGTTTTAAACAATTCGTCTCACTCACACCACATCTTTAAACTGGGACACTGAGCAGAAAGGGCATCTGTAAATCCTGCCCTGATCCAGGTGGTAAAGGCTTCTCTTGATCTTTAAGGGAATCCCAGGAGTACTTTTGAAGATAGCGTCACAAAAATCTCTTTAATAGCGCTTAATTAATAGAACCCTGTAGCTACAAGCACTAGTGGGGATGAAGGCTTAGCTACATGTTCTTTTCTATAGGTAGCTTGGCTTTTTCACATCACATGTTAATTTACAAAAAGCTGATCACTGTGTATAAAGACTCAGAATGATAAAGTCACTCTACATTGGATTCCGCAAAGCTTTGAAATAAATAATAATAATCATGGAAATAATAGAAATAGTAAACCTGTTTATTCTTTACAGAAACACAGCCGCTTTGTAATCTATGCACTGTCATTCTAATCTGTAAGATGTCCTTCAATATTGCTGAATTTAGGAATTATGTTTCCGATACTGCATACAGGCCCCTAAAACCACAAGAACGAATGTCACAGTATTGGTGCAGTAAAGTAGATGCAGGAGACTGCTGCTATGATGTTTTAGTGTTAGAAATGGAAGGATGTAAATTAGTGTTATATATGAGATTGTCATGGCTTTTTGACAAGAAGAAGCTGTAAAAGAAATTATATATTAACATTTGTTCCATACAGTACAATGGAAGCAAATGATAAAAAATATGTTATTGAAAGAAAGAAAGAAAGAAAGAAAGAAAGAAAGAAAGAAAGAAAGAAAGAAGTTAATCATTTATACATTAGCTTTGAATACACTAGCATGGATTTCATAAACTGAAGCAAAACACATTGGATTAAATGCGATGTTAAAAATATATAGATTCTCTTGCTGTCTCTCTATGGGATACACAGAACATTAAAGTTTACCAAAATTAAGCTAAATCCATTTGCATTGCTGTTTCCCCTGTGGCACCAAATGATGCTTTAGGGATTGTAAAGTCTGCTTACCAGTAACCAAGGAAAATAATAAGCACATGACCAGATTTATGGATAAGATAAAGCCGTCAAATCTCCAAGGGGTAATTTCCATTCACATTACTTATATGATTTCTATTACATGAGAGTTGGTGTTAAAACTTCATGCTGATATTGGACTCAGCTCTCGCCAAGATAAGCACCAACTAAGACATAGCTTATTTTACTGTAAACTAATGTGATCCATCTGCGTTTCCTTCCATCTGATGATGTAGATATCCTTCTGTCTGGTGTTGATGGCTGAAGTGTAATGCTGGCTCCAGGGATCAGCCTATTTTGCCTCCCTGGCGCATCAGCACACACAACGGCTGCAATGCTGGCTCAAGGGATCAACCACAGTTCGGCCTCCTTGCGCATCAACATGACAACCATCTGGACTGAGCTGAGTAGGGTACTTCTCTGGGGTCTTCAAGTGGGCACCTTCCATCCTTGGTGTTTCGTCAACTAGCCCACGAGACCTTAAGAGGGCTCGACAGTGATTCTGGCTTCCCAGCATCACCCCCCTCCGTCCCCAACTCAGCAAAGCCCAGCTTACTTACCTTCCTTTACATCAACATTTTTTTTTCTATTGTGCTTGAGGTCCCTAACCAGAATCTTTTCGTCTCAACCAGAGCCAGTTGCTGCTCCTCTCTGCTGCTTCAGATAAGTTCTTCACTATGCGTTGCAACTCTTGACCACTGAATCCGATGTCTCTGAGAAACCGGGTTGTGGAGTGTGCCACAAATCCTCGACAACCCACCTCCACTGGGTAAACCTGGGGCCGGTTGCATAAATATAGATTAACATTTGAGACTGTCTAATATTAAGTCAGTCTTGCTAAAGCCATATGGCTAAGCTTGTTGCATAAAGGCGTCTTATCTAAGACCGGTCTAACGAGCCAAAGCCACAATGCATTCTGGGTAATTTAAGACATTGACCGAGAAGGAAACAATGGCCAACATTAGAAAACAAAGATGTACGCGGTTTACCACAGCTGAAAAATTATGTCTTGAGGAGTACCATGTTGAAAAATGAACAGTTAGGGACATTTTCTAACAAGTGCACAAACACTACAAACACCAAGCATGGGGAAGAATTACTGAGAACGTAAATAACGTTAATCCACAGAGCAAGCAGTCTGTAAAAGACGTGCAGAAACGGTAGAAAAATATGGTGCAGGACGCTAAAAAATAAATCTTTTTAAGAGGAACATTTCAAAAATTGATGGTGGTCCTCCAACCAAATTGAAAAGAGCAACTGAACTTAGGGTACAGATTTTCAGAGAGAAATCCTCATTTTCCTGACTCCCGGTAGGCGAGAGAGTGGGGTTGCTCGGAGGGCGTAACAGATTCAGTTTCAGAAGTTGTTGCCCCCGAAACAAACAACAGTGTTACTGAAATTATTTTAGATGTATCAGTAGATTGAGGTAGGCAGGCAGATGAAAAAGGTAGCATGTTTTAAAATCAATACATTTGTGACTGCTGTTATTTTTATTTTCAAACTGCTATCTTTTACTGTGTAGAACGTAACTTATTGAATGCTTATTGTAATTTGTTACTCATCCACGCATGTCTTTGCTGTTGTATATTAACTACTGCTGCTGCTAATAATAATAATAATAATAATGATAATAATAATAATAATAATTACTATGCAAGTGTAGTAAGAACATAGAGATAAGGTTAAAACAGAAAATAATATATATATTAGCTCAAAGAGTATAACCGTTAAAGCTAATTGATAATCTTAAATCACCTTAGTATTCTATCATTTAAACCGTGACTATTATTGTATTAGAACAAGTTACAGAAGTGGCTGAACAGGGACAGGAGCCGTTTTCTGACAGCAGCACGGAAGTAGTGAGAGAGAAGGAAGTGAGGGATGTCACCATGGCAATGATACTTAACAAACAGTATAGAAATTTTAACCTGGGGGAGAAGAAACTTAATTTGGAGACTAGAATTAGAAAAGAAGAAACTGTGTATGGAATTAGAAAGCCTCACAAAAAAAAAATCTGTAATTAAACTAATTAGAAAAATACTTTTATTTATGTCATCTGTTAAGAAATTAAAACATTTCACATTTTTATTGCAATGTATAGGAATGATATTTGTAAGTATTTCTAATATTTTAATGTTTCTGTATGTGTAAACTGTTTAAATAAGTATATGTACTGTACATATTTTATGTATTAAATTGATTTTTTAAATACATTTATCAAATAATATTATTGTCTATGTGAAATAATAATTAGGGATTATTCATAGAAATAATTCTCCACAATCAGCTGTCTGATGTATCTCCTAGAGTCTTCATCGTGGTTTATCTGCTGCTCAGTTGCGATATCATGGCAACAAAGACTCAGACAGTTTGCCTGAGGTGGAGGAGGCTAATATTTTAGGCTAACAATAAGTCACTTTTAATGCAACTGTCTAACTTTTATTAGACTAGTCTAAGTGACAAAACTAAGTCTAACAGTTTAGACTCATCTAAACCACTTTTATGCAACTGGCACCTGGACTCTCCATCCTCGCTGTTCCACTTCAGCAGCTAGTTGAGCGTACTAAAGTTTCTTCCTTTCATACGCCTCATCCACAGCATCCTCCCATGGCACTGCTAACTCTACCAGGTGAACAAGGCGTGCTGATCCAGACCACAAGGCAGTATCAGGTAGAAGGTTAGTGGTGGCAGTCTCAGGTGGGAAAATAAGCCGTTGTCAAGCATCTGGCAGCATTTTCCACTCTCTAGCAGCTTCCAGTTGTCCGAGACGAGTTTTGGTTTTAATACCTTTTCTTGGAGGTTGCTCCCCTGGAAGGAGGAATGTTGTTTTTCGTGTGTCATATATTGTTGGAATTGGTGGCAACCTGCTGGTCATGCTGCGCCTGTCTTCCAATGCGAAGGCCAAACATCGCAGCACCTGGTCATAATGCCAAGTAAACCGTCCTTGGCTAAGACCCACCTTACATCCTGTCAAAATGTGTCGTAATGTAGCAGGCGATGAACACAAAGGACACCACTGATCCTCTCCTACCCAGAGGTTTAGGTTCTGTGGTGATGGGAGAACATCATATGTTGACCTGATGAGGAAACTGATCCTGCTGTGTTCCATTGTCCATAGATCTCGCCAGCCGATCTTGTGTTGCTCCACACTCTCCCATCTTGTCCATTCTCCCTGCTTGGCCTGGGAAACTGCCTTTACGCACCTCATCCTCTCCTCCTGCTTTTGCACCTGATTGATTACCAGCTTCCTCCGTTGAGTTTGCCCGGTAAAGTGCTGCTGTCTATGCTCATTAACCCTTGCACTGCTTGTTGTCTCACTTCTCCTCTACGAACTGTGTCCTTTCGGTCCCCATCATACCATCTCTCAAGACTTTTCACATGCTTCTCAGACACTGTTGATATTGCCTCACTGTTAATGTAGAACCTCGTATCCACTACCTTACCTTTAATTATAGAGGTGCTTTTTGACTTAGTGGACTTGAATTGCATTCGTGCCCATTCAATGTTATTGATTAGTTTGCCCAATAACTGATTACTGCAGGCATCCATGTGTGCTCTAATTCAGTGGTGGCCAATACACCAAACATTGCGATCCATTTTGGTGGATCTCAACGGGCTCCGCGATCCACCAGTAAGCCATGACCAAATATTATTAGCGGGATTTAATATAATAGTGCCCAATATGTAATAGCAATAATAAAATAAAACAACCACAACAACAAAAACATAACAAACGTGCAATCAAAACATTTTTAATATTAAGCATATGTAATTATAAAACAGAAACTTACCAGCATTTTTCATCTTGAGTCTTGAACCCTGGTGTGGGCAAGGCACTACCTAACGTTTTTTTAGGCACATGTGCGCCCATGTTAAAAAATGTAGGTATTGCACTGAAAAATGTAGGGGCACACATATAAAAAATACAAATATTTTATTGAATATGTTTTTTTCCTTCCTTTTTTACATAACACTTGTGCAGTTCAGTACTTTTGCATCAACAAAATTATAATGGACAACTTTTTATTTTATTTTTAACTGCCTGGTAGCATCTTCCTTAGAATGTGCTCCTTGCCTGTTTATAGTAGCGGGATGGTCTGGCTGATGTTTATAGATGTATGTCTCTCTGCACATTGCGTGCCGTTTTGAAGCATTGTGCTTTAATATATTTTCACGTTTGAACTTCTGGCTCCCTGTTAAAAATTCAGTCTTGCCATCAGTTCCCCTGCATCCTGACAAAACATGGATTGAAAACATGGTAAAACATGGATTTTTTTTTTACATTGTCAAACTTACGGCAGGGAAAATATATTAGCCACTGTTGGTTGAACTTGTATGTTCTTTTGCTACTTACAACTGTGAACACACTGTAACTAACATAGCCCTTCTCGAAGTTCCCTGTTCGCTTTCATCTTCTGACATGCCATCATTGCTAATTTCTTGTAAAGACGCCGACATATCTGACATATCGCTGTTTTCTTTTGAAACCTCTCCAATTACTTTAAAATAATTTGTTATTTTCCTCATCTTGGTTTGACAAGTTTTCAAACTGCCTGCAAACGAGTATAAGAGATAAATCAGGGGTATTTTCATCTGTGCTAACGGACGGCACAGAAGGCTCTCCCCATCAGCCGTAACAAAAACTGTGTATGCTTATATGTTAGTGCTTGTTCTGATTTGTCCCGAGATCCACCAAAAATCTTTTGCGATCTATGTATTGGCCACCACTGCGCTAATTGGTGGCAGTTGCATTCCAGTAGCCAAGCGTTCTCCTCCCACTACCCATTTTGACGCCCTAATAATTCCATTGCCATGGTAAAAGCCAGTGGAGAAATGGTGCATCCTGCCATTATTCCAATTTCTAGACATTGCCATGTAGTGGTGAATTCTGAAGTTGAAAAACAAAATTGCAAATCTCCGAAGCAGGCTTTCACTAAGTTTGTTATTGTCCTCGGTACACTGAAAAAATCAAATGCTGCCGAAAGAAGCTCATGTGGTACTGATCCATATGCATTACCTAAATCCAGGCATCCCGGAATGTCACATGGAGCTCCTTCCTCTCCTTTTTAGCTGTTTGAATTTGCTGCCAGATCACACTGATGTGCTATGCATCCTGGGAAACCTGGAAAACCGGCTTTCTGTATTGAGGTGTCAATGAAGCAGTTCTTCAATAGGTAAGCTGACAATCTCTGAGCAACAATGCGCAGCGCCATGCTCTTGGTACAACCTGTTTTTGCCATGCTACCTTCATCAATTTCCACAGGATTTGTAAAACACCAGGGGCACTCTTGTACACTCTGTACGGAACTCCATTAGGCCCAGGAGATGATGGCGCCCTTGCCTTTTTCACAGCTTGCTCTACTTCTTTCCACTTAGGTGCGCAGTCCTCCATTTGGCATTCTGGTGGATTGATAGGTGTGATGTCTGAAGGAATCGACATAGGCTCCTGCCTTTTTGAATCTGTGTGCGTTTCCTCGAGATATCTCTCCAGCTCAGACTTAGTTGCTTTTAGTGTGCCATTTTTCTTCTTGGTGAATAACTTCTTTGCAAATTTGAATGGATCTTTATAAAAGTTAGTTCTCGTTTCCGTAGGCGCTCAACTCTGCACATTGTTGCAAGCTTATGTTTTATGACCCTTTGTAATAGATTGAGTGGCTCCTTCTGACTTTGTCCTCCATTGCTTCCTCAGCTGCCTCTAACTAAGCGCTCAATCTCCTGCTGCCGTCTAATAGTTTGTACTTTCTCCTTTCTTTTTCAACTCCAAACCTCTTACTTCCATATGCATAGATGGTATCCCCAAATTTATCCAGCTTCTTTTCGACTGTTTCACCTAACCTTTCCAATGCAAAACAGAGATCCGTGTTTACTGTGTCCCACGCTGTTTTCTCAGAAGCTCTTGGCCATTTAACTCCAGGCTTGTGTCCATTGAGGTTCTATCCTCTCTTATGCTGGTTCATCTGACCGGGTTCACAAGGATCATTAGGTTCATCACTTGTTGTGTTTATGCATTACTTATAGATTTTACCAAGGGCAGTAAACATGTAAAAACTGCATCACATTTCAATATTCACGTGTAAAATGAATTTTAACCTGAAAGGATTACCACTAATGGCAGGCCAAAGTTTAAGAATGAACATTAATTACTCTTGAGTGGCTGTGTATAAAATCTAAAATAACATTGGTGTGCATGTTTTGTGGACAATTACATTTTTACCACTTAGACCAGATAACTTTTTTTTTTTTTTTCATTTTGCAGATAAAGTCCTATTTTAATTAGGCATGGCATTGATTTCTTTATCAGTAAGTTTTTTGGTTTTTTTTTTAAACATTTTATTATTGATGAAGCATGCAGGCCTGTTAAAGTGTTGAATAAAGTGAAAATGATGAGTATGAAGATTATTGTAATAAAAGTTGTGTGTTGCATTGTTGTGACACGTGCAGGGCTGCTGTTCATAAAGCTTGTAGAGGCTTTTAATCAGGTCTAATTTGTAACGTTCTTTGTCAACAGCCAACAGACGTGTTTAAACACTGTGCAGCATTGTTTCATTTTAAACAGTCCACAACATTTTGTAGATGGTTTTAAAGTTTTTGTTTTATTGGTCACTCAGCCTGTAGGTGGCTGTATAATACCCAAGGCCAAGTCAGTAACTGTCCAGTGTAGATAACTCTTCTTTCATGAGGGGCACTCATTCTCCACTCCTGCAAGAAGGGGAGCACGACGCAAGTCTGTCACTTTCATTTTTCTTAGTCCTCCTCAGTCACACCAGACAACAGTAGCATGCAATAGCATCAGCCATTTAGGTTCCTTCTCTCTTGTCGCTTGTTGACAAGAATGTTATTGAGGTGAGTTGATTTTTTTTCCCCCTAATCTCATAAAGGTTTTGTGCCTTTATAAATAAAACCTAGCACTGCAGGAAAACCAAACATGTAATCAGCGAGGTAATCCGTACAACACCAAGAAACTTTGATTGCTGGCATTTAACTTTTCTGTCACAAGTGGCCTTGCTGATGTTTTAAACCTGCTCTATCATGGACATCCTTCCTGCACAGGATGTCCTGTGATGCAGGATGATTGTATTTTAGTGATGCTAATATTAAGGGGGTAGATACATCAGCACTGGAGGAGCACACCGACCGGTTTACAATACTGTTGTGTTAAAGGCAATTTTACCAACACTGTTTCAATTATTAACAAACTCCCACTGTTTTTTTCAGAGTTTGGCTAGAAGTTCTTCAATGGTTAAGTATTTATGAAGCCATTAACAACACCAACTCTACTGCACACAGGACCGAAAAATAAACAACAACAATCAGCTAATGTTTAACACCTCCTGAAACTACAGCGCTGAATTATGATCTCTCTTTATCTTCCAGCCGACACCAATCTGGGGACGGATGATGGATTTGATGAGAAAGGATGTCACTGTGAAGTATCAGTGGAGGATCTCACCCCAGCTCTCAAAACTGTCATTAGAGCCATCAGGTTAGTGGAAGGGGTTTATTATTATTATTATTGGTTTATTTAGCAGACGCCTTTATCCAAGGCGACTTACAGAGACTAGGGTGTGTGAACTATGCATCAGCTGCAGAGTCACTTACAATTACGTCTCACCTGATAGATGGAGCACAAGGAGGTTAAGTGACTTGCTCAAGGTCACACAATGAGCCAGTGGCTGAGGTGGGATTTGAACCGGGGACCTCCTGGTTACAAGCCCTTTTCTTTAACCACTGGACCACACAGCCTCCTAGGGGTATGGGGCGGAGATATGTGACTGAGTGTTAATATAATGTGCCGTAGTGATCTCCCTGCAGCCCTCAATCGCCCCTTACAGTCTCTCTGTAACTAACCATTCATTATACTCTTCCTGGGCAACCTATGTGGACCCCCAGGTGTTTCCGGATCCTTTTTTGAGGTCCACTGATCTATACGGTTCTATATTCCGTTCCATACATTTTCTCTCTCTGACACTCAATACATCATTAAATGATATGGCATTTTTATTGCACTGTAGTATTATTGTACTGCAGTGGGTGGTTTAAAAATTGCAATCATATGCACTACAATATTTAGCTCTCTACAGAGTATTTTAATGAACATACTGCTTCAGAAACGTATAGCCTTTTCTCTGCATCTGTAGATACAAATAATATTCCAGTTTGTACAATGCACTGATTAACTCGTTTACATTAATAAGAAAATATTGTACCTTTTGCATTAATAAATGCTTTGACAGTTGTTTTATTCACCCCTAACTTTCCAAAAAGAGCTAATGATAGTAAAACCTAAATCTTGCATCTCCCCAGGGTTTGGCTCACATCCTCATAGCGTAGCAGCCAATAAATCCTCCCATTCTAAGACCAAAGGCAGTACTTTTTGCATTTGCTGAATATTTTACTTGGCAGGTTTAGCTTACTCCCACAGACTTGACAGCTGATTTCCTATCAATGTGCAAATGTAATAATACAACTAATGCATCTAATCTCATGAGGTGTCACAAGGTCACATTGCAGTGTTTAAACATATAGGTGTCTGTCTAACAGATAGCCTTTCACCAGCATCAGTGACAGATATATACATCACAACTTGCTGTTAAGTGGGGAGCATTATTCCTTCTAATGCTCATCAAACTGTACTACTGAACTCCTCAACCTCTTGCGGAATAAGGGACAGTTCTAACAACACATCATAGACCCACATCAACAAAAATGTGTTAACTTTTGGCTGTTTTCTTTTTCCACACTGTAACATTGAGAAATGATCACATCTGCTGCCGGTAATCCATAATTTATTGTAGCACATTCCTTTCCCCCCACATAAGGGAATAAGTGGAGAACTGGTTTCTGCTGCCTTATCAAAACACTCACCCCTTTAAGTTTATATATGGTAAATGCAATAGGTCTGTTACTCTATTTCATTAGGGTCTTCATAATCTTTGTTTAACGTTACTTGCAGTCTTGTAAACTTCAGGCTCATTTTTAACTTCTGCACCTTACCTAATAAAACCTTCTCATTATTTAGATTTTTTTTATTATTTATTATAATCATTATTTACGATCAGTCATTTCCAACATTTACTCCTTAGTTATTTATTATCAGTAAAAATAACTGACTTGAGTGATGACGGTTTTATTAATTTAATCTTTGGTCTTTGAACCATGCTATACAAGTGGTGTGAACTTGATCTTCATTTTTATTGTCATTGGACAAGCGTTTCTACTTTAACATGGCCATTTGTATGTCAAGTTTCAATATCCAAGGTTTAATTTTAGGAATTAAAGTCAGATACTTAGTTCCCTTTCAAGTACGAAATGTACCCATTACCTAATGGGTGTTTACCGCCTAAAGACCCCGAAACCTGAATATTATATGCAAAGCTGCACGTCAGAACCTGTGACGCAGTCATGCCCGCCCCCGAGGGTACAAAAGGACTGCGCGCACAGATCTCAGATCTCAGCGCCATTTTTCCTTTCAAGACTGACCTGACAGGTTATCCTGGTATCAGATAAGTACTTGTTGCTAATGACTGTATAATTTTTGCTAATTAGTGTGTTTTACATAATTTATGCAATATTTAATTTACACTGCAATTTTTTTAATGAATTATGCATATATTGTGTATTTTATGGTTTTGCCAGTAGATTGTACAGGTGTGGAACCCTGTACAGTGCTACCCGCGGCAACCGACCAGTTCCGTTCTCGACTCGCTAAGTTCTTGACCCGGTACCATACCGAACCGTGACCGAGGTTACTGCACCGGTATTCTACCAAACCAGTACCGAACTGAGCCGGTACTGTCCCGGTTCCGACCCGCTACTGACCAGTGCTTCCATCCCCAGTCCAGTACCAAGCCGGTCTTGTTCGGGTCTTGATCTGCCCCATTGCTGTCTATAAGCAGACTGAGACAGCACCTGTACATTGTTTACTGTACACTGGATTATTTCTTTCATCATGCCTGCATTTTATCTCTGCGACACATGCAAGACCAGTCTGCCTGGTGAAGACAAGCAGGGCAGATGCTCTTCCTGCCTGGTGGGCCCGAACACGCCAAGGAGGCACTGACTAACCGCAGTTTCTGTGGGTTTTGTGCACGTTTCTCCAAACGCACCCTGGAGAAACGTCTCTCCTGCGGCTCTATAGAGCACTCTGCGTCCCTCACTCCTGCACAGCACTCTTCCCCATCACCCTCTGGTAGAGAGGTGACTGCAGCCTCACCCCATGGCTCTGTGCCAAGGGAGATCGGACGATGCATCTGGGAAAGTAGCCCAGGCAGGAAGCTGTCTTCACGGTCTTCCTCATCTTCCTCTGCCTTTCTCCTCCCTCAAGAAATTAGAGTCGCCATACCAAGCGATCGGATGAAGATGCTCTGGGTAGCTGTTTCACACCAAGAAACTGTGCTTGTAGAGTTAAAGCGCCACCTGCCCCGTCTGTCTCCTTGGGGCCCCAGGGGGCTACGAGCACAGACTGGCAACAGGATGATGTGCTGTCCATCGCCGCCTCTGAGGAGGTGGACGAACAGAAGCTGGCAATCCCGTCTGAGGACGTGGAATCAGACAGCACATCACCTGCGGTTAAGCTCTCCCTTCGGCAGAGCTTCTACTACAAATAAACAGGAAAAAGGAACGTTCCTTAAAAACTGAAAAAAAACTATTCAGTACTATTTACACACTACCTGTTAGTACTGCTGATTGTGATAGAGGTTTTAATAAAATTAATATAATTAAACATATTCTATATAGCTGAATGTGGTAAAATCATCAAACGAGTCCTCCCCAGCACATTTTTTTCTGTGCATACCAGCACTTTTTTCAAACCACTTTAAACACTGTACACCTGACATAAAAAAAAAAAAAAAAGCTGACAACATTTTAATGCATTTTTGTTTTACAAGTAGAGGAACATTTTAACCTATAATTGGACAGCAAATTGATAAAGAAGCTGAATTCTACTTACTAGTAATTTTTATGTTGCCTTCTGCTTCTTGAACCTATACTTCTCTGATCGGGCAGCTTCCAGAAGTGCCTTTTCCTTAAAAACATAGACATAAAACTCTTGCAGTCTTGTTCATAGTTTACCTTGACTTGAATCTCACTCTTGATGAGTTCCACACTGCTCCGGTTACACTGATCTGTCCATGCACCAGGCATTAAGGAAGAGAGTCTTTCAACTAAGGTGTTGGTTACAGGAAGCCTTTATGCTAAAGAAACCAGAACAGTAATATTTGGAGCTTTTGTGCTCTTCAGTAAAATGCACCATTTTTTCCCACAGGGTCTGTAGATGCGGTGATGCTTTTCAGACATGGCAAAATAATGCAAAACGTGTCATTGAAAGCATCAATTTCTTACGTTGAACCATGACCGTCTATCGCCACTGTCTAAAGACTCTCTTGGTGGAAACAACCCACCCATCTACGCCTCTGCGTAGCGCTGGGCAGTGTCACCAGAAGGGAGGTCTTCACCAAGGACACATCCACCCTGGGGCGTTGAGTGGAATGCCAGGGGTTCGCAAGGTTTGTGGAACTCCCCTTGGCAGGGTCTCCACATAAATGTTTTGGAGCTGCAGGCAGTTTACCTGCAGCAAACTGGGCTGCTGACCTTCTCTCAAGGGGAGTTCCCAGCACCTCAGCGGAGGCTTCACCCCAAGGTGGTGAGCCTCATTTGGGAGAGGTTAAGGAGAGCAGAGATAGATCTCTTTGCCTCCCAGGAATCAACCCACTGTCCCCCCTGGTTCTCCATAATAGAAGACGGGGACCCGCTCGCGGTAGACGCCTTGGCACACCAGTGGCCGAGACAACTGTTATATGCACTCATGAAGTCTCCATTTGAGCCCTTGCATTCAGCTGAGCTGAAATTTGTATTGCTCAAAGTGTCTTTCTTGCTTGCAATTGCAAAGTTAGTGAGTGAGATGCAGGCATTCTCAATTGCGAAAGCCTACTTAATTTTTGCAGAAGCCAGGACAAAGGTTACCTTCGTACCAATCCTGCTTTTTTGCCGAAGACTATCTCGGCATTTCATGTCAACCAGTCTGTGGAACTGGAGGCTTTCCATCCACCTCCTTTCCAGTCTGAGAGGGCAGCTCCATACGCTCTGTCCTGTGCAGGCATTAGTGTATTATGTTGACAGGATGAAAAGTTAGAGGCAGTCCAAACTATTTTTGTCTGCTATGGGTTGAAGTCCCACAGTTAAGCCCTGTCTAAGCAGAGGCTGTCCAAATGGATAGCAGATACAGTCAGGACTGCCTAGGAGTGAGCCAACTTGCCCCCTCCAGAGAAGCTCACTGCCAATTCCACCAGGGGCATGGCAACTTTGTGGGCTTTATTCCAGGGTGCATCTGTCAAGGACATTTGCAGTGCGGCAGTGTGGGCTTCTCCCCATACCTTCACTAGGTTCTACAGACTAAATGTTGTGGATCCTCAAAACCCTGGCTTTGGAACTAGAGTGTTAAGGGCGGCTTCCCAGTCGACCCTTACAACACAGGATTTATGATTTCCATTACATGAGAGTAGATGTTAAAACTTCATGCTGATATTTGACTCAGCTCTCGCCAAGATAAGCACCAACTAAGACATAGCTTATTTTACTGTAAACTAATGTGATCCATCTGCGTGTCCTTCCATCTGATGATGTAGATATCCTTCTGCCTGGTGTTGATGGCTGAAGTGTAATGCTGGCTCCAGGGATCAGCCTATTTTGCCTCCCTGGTGCATCAGCACACACAACAGCTGCAATGCTGGCTCCGGGGATCAACCACAGTGCGGCCTTCCTAGCGCATCAGCATGACAACCATCTGGACTGGGGTGATTAGGGTACTTCTCTGGGGTCTTCAAGTGGGCACCTTCCATCCTTGGTGTTTCATCGACTAGCCCACGATACCTTAAGAGGGCTCAGCAGTGATTCTGGTGTCCCAGCATCACCCTCTTCCGTCCCCTGCTCAGTTAAGCCCAGCTTACTTACCTTCCTTTACATCGACGTTGCTTTCTTTTTACTGTGCTTGAGATCCCCAACCAGAATCTTTTCGTCTCAACCAGAGCCAGTTGCTGCACCTCTCTGCTGCTTCAGATAAGTTCTACACTATGTGTCGCAGCTTATGACCACTGAATCCAATGTTTCTGAGAAACCGGGTTGTGGAGTGTGCCACAAATTCTCGACAACCCACCTCCACAGGGTAAACCTGGACTCTCCATCCTCACTGTTCCATTCAGCAGTTAGTTGAGTGTATTATTATTATTATTATTATTATTATTATTATTATTATTATTATTATTTATTTCTTAGCAGACGCCCTTATCCAGGGTGACTTACAATCGTAAGCAAATACATTTCAAGTGTTACAGTACAGGTAATAATACAATAAGAGCAAGATAAATACAATGACTAGTTCAAGCAAGTACAAGTGTGACAAAATACAATTCAATAATACAGCAGATAAAAGTGACAGTGATAGTTACATCAAGATATGATTAAATAC
Source organism: Acipenser oxyrinchus oxyrinchus (assembly GCA_030684275.1). Lineage (NCBI taxonomy): Eukaryota > Metazoa > Chordata > Actinopteri > Acipenseriformes > Acipenseridae > Acipenser > Acipenser oxyrinchus. Next base: position 63,240,071 of record CM060251.1, read on the forward strand.
CAAATACTACAGTTTAAACACTTGGCAGATTACAGTACTCTGAAGTACAGGATTAAATGCAGTAAAATAGGGGGCAGATAAGAGTAAGTAAAGCATATTTAAGGAAGGGTGAAACTGTCCCAGGGGAGAAACAGAGGAGTTCTACAGGTGCTGCTGAAGAGGTGAGTCTTAAGGAGGCGCCGGAATGTGGTCAGGGACTGGGCGGTCCTGACATCTGTAGGTAGGTCATTCCACCACTGCGGAGTGAGGGTGGAGAAGGAGCGGGCTCTGGAGGCAGGGGAGCGTAGAGGAGGTACAGCCAGTCTTCTAGTGCAGGCGGAGCGGAGAGGTCGAGTGGGGGTGTAGGGAGAGATGAGGGTCTGGAGGTAGCTGGGTGCAGTCTGGTCAAGGCATCTGTAGGCTAGTACAAGAGTCTTGAACTGGATGCGAGCGGTGATCGGTAACCAGTGGAGTGAGCGGAGTAGTGGAGTTGTGGAGTGTACCGAAGTATAGAGGTGAGAGCCCTAGATACTTGTTACTGGGTTTCCTAATGGTAACGCACAAACTTGCCCTTGTGACAGCTTGGGTATTACTCACCCATTAAGAAATGGTTACATTTCGTACTTGAAAGGGAATGTTAGGTTATTATCATAACCCTGGTTCCCTGAAATAGAAATGTAACCATTAACGTTTTACTTTATTGTCAATATTGATATATAAAACTATGGATATTGAAATGTAATGTCTGAATATATATATATATATATATATATATATATATATATATATATATATATATATATATATATATATATAAAATGCAAGACTTCAAAGCCCAGACTTCAGGACAGACGTGCAAATTGCAGACACACTATCTGAACCACATTTACACACATACTTTTTAGAATACTCTGCCACTCACATTTGTTTCTGTCTGTCACCTGCTGTCATTGTGTATGCTATCCTGCTGCCAACTTAAGGGCTTTAACACTTTGATACTGTATTCTGTATCCAGAGGCATGCCTTAGTCTAGGCGTCTCATTATTGTACAGGCTGTCTGACTGGGGCAGTAGACACCAGAACAGCAACAGCCCTCGATGCTGCTATAAAGCTTTCTCATTCTCATACTGTAGAATTTGAAAGTATTCAGAAGTCCAATCTGAATATTAAAATCAGGTTGTTATAGAAGTCAAACATGACTTTGTACTCAATATTAAACATTATAAGGAGTTCCCTAAGCTCATCCTTGACACAAAACCAACAATGATAAAGACGTTAGTATTCCTTAAACTTAGCTCTGACCTACAGTTTGAATTAGTCAAGTTATTTAAAAGTGCTAAAGGGATCTGAACCTTGGCTTTGCAAAACAACTCCCTGCAAGTTTGCTGCTTAGCAAAACATTACTGTACTAGTCCAACTAGCAGAAATGTGTTCCCTGTAACTGCATTGCAGGTAAATACAATAGCAGGTGAGGAGTTGCAACATTAAGTCTAACTGGATGTTGAAGACAGGTCAAATGTTATCAACTATTTTTCAAAAAACAAACTATTAATTATTTCTTAGCAGACGCCCTTATCCAGGGCAACTTACAATATATCACATTATTTTTACATACAATTACCCATTTATACAGTTGGGTTTTTACTGGAGCAATCTAGGAAAAGTACCTTGCTCAAGGGTATAGTAGCAGCATCCCCCAGGGATTGAACCCACAATCCTCTGGTCAAGAGTCCAGAGCCCTAACCACTACTCCATAACCTCTGTTGTTTTCTGCACTACTTTGATTACATTCTACATTTTCACAGGCCTGCTGAGTAATGTTGTTGCTTATGCCCTCCAGTGGCAATACTGTGTATATAAATATCTAAATATATTAACCTCATTAATATACTTACAAGATTTGAGAACTACTTATATTGTGTTCCTTAATCACCCCCTTGTGGCCATTATGAGACATGTTTTAAAAAACAGTGGACACCACTCACTGATTATAGCAAGCCAAGTTATAATTTACAGATATCTCAAATTGCATTTTAAGGTATCTTGAAATATTTAGAGATATCTGTAAAGCATTTCCAGATATCATTAAAATAATTTGAGATATATGTAAATAACCCATTTTAAAGATATCTTCCTTTCATTTTGAGATATCTAAAAATAAAATAGAGATATCTCAAATTGATTTACAAACATCTTTAAATAATGTTTTGCTTGCATGGTACGCCAAACTGTCCTTTAGAGATATCTGTGAATAATTTCCTGTTAATTTAGAGATATCTATAAATGAATTTCAGATATCTCTAAATGATCATTTGGCTTGCCATAGGCTACACTGACTGCACATTTGATAATGGGGGTGCTTCAAATCATTTGAAATTAAATGTAATATCAGGGATATACTGTACTGTAAAAGGTGGTATTAAATTAGTTTAAATAACCTAGGATTTTGTATTGCCTAATATATGATGTTTTTTTTTTTAATTATATGTAATAAGGCATTAGAAATATCCAGAAATTAAGAATTAGGCTTATTTACATTTCTATTTTTTTTCTTCAGTTGCATCAAGTGCATCAGCATGCCCATGTAATTGGACTGTCAACAAGGCCTGTTTTCCGATAGACAAAGAACTAAACATTATTTAATAGACACGATGGAATTGTATGCTGGTGAAAGTTTTAACATGATTGTGGGGGCACTGCAGCTTTAATAACTGAAGCATTCGTTGGTCATTTGGCGTCATTCTTTCCCCAAAGTTTTATAATGGGTTAAAATAATTAGAGGATCAGCAAACTAAGCTCTGTACATATAGATCAATTCCCACTTGTTGAAACACACAAAGCCAAGCAATCAAAACAGCTCGGCAACATCAAAATGTTGGGAAATAAAAAAAATCCTGCTTTTACATGAATTAACTGTAATGTGCGTGGCTTTTAATGGAATTATTAATACAAACTTTCAGCAGGATTGGTGCTGATGCTTAAAGAGCATTCTTGTCAATCCAAACTGCATACAGCAGACTCTATTACCATTAGCATGAATTGAACTATAACCTGAACTAGTTATCATAATGAAACTTACGCTGATAACAGCGGCACAAACCAAACTTCAACAGTAATTTCATTAGCACTTACATGCTGTTAATTATAATTACAGTAGCACTCATAGACAGCATGTGAATTAATTACACCACTTATTATAATAAATACCTGCAATGCTTTTACTTAAATGAATTTTGTAAAAAAAGAACGGGTCTTCGCTGGCTATATACATAACAATGGAAATGATAATACATTACAGGGCTCTTCAACTGGCGGCTCACAGGCCATGTCCGGACTGCAAAGGACAACAATTGGCCCGCCGACAGTCAACAAAAATTAAAATAAAATAAAATAATTAAAATAAATATGGAAAATAAAAAAAAGAAAAAAGAAAACAAAAAACAAAAACAGTAACATTGTAAATCAATTTGTGATTAAGACGTGGTTTATTTTTGTATCCGTCAAAGCAGCGTGCGCATCACACCACCCCCCTTTCCAGTCACTAGCCACTCACACGACCCACGCAGTTCCCGTTGAGTTCGGCTTGTGTACTCTGTGGGCGATTTTAGTTTTTTACTCGTGTTGCTATTAAAAGTTTTTTTTTCTGAGCTTTTGTAAATATGTTTCCAGAGGGCTCAGCAGTTCGCTCAAAAGTAGAGGTGTTGATCTCTTCCTACCAATGTACCTGTGCAACTTCTGTGCGATCTTGAACTCATCAGGTTGTTTTTTGAGATTCTTTAAAAAGTATACCATACAAAGGAAATTAACAGTTTGGTCAGAAACATCAAATATCATTATTTGGGAAATTAACCAAAATGTACAAACATGATTACATCCCTTTCCATGGGACTAATCTGTTTGTTTGTGTTTTTTAACTTATTCAAGTTTTTGTTTTTGTGTCAGAGATGGAATAGAAACAAAGACACCAGTTTATTTGTTTTAAGTGGCTCACTCACATATTGTGTGATGAAAGGTTTTTTGTGTGCACATCATTACCTTACTTACAACCACACTGTCGCACAGCTCTCGCACTCAGACTGTATATTATAGTATATATTATAGCATAACAGTTATGCTATTATGTCACATACATTTTCAAATGTTTGTAATGATACTCTGTTATTATTATTTATTTCTTAGCAGACACCCTTATCCAGGGTGACTTACAATTGTTACAAGATAACACATTATTTTTTACATCCAATTACCCATTTATACAGCTGGGTTTTTACTGGAGCAATCTAGGTAAAGTACCTTGCTCAAGGGTACAGCAGCAGTGTCCCCCATCTGCGATTGAACCCACAACCCTCCAGTCAAGAGTCCAGAGCCCTAATCACTACTCCACACTGCTGCCCCAACATCTGTTAAATGTTCACTGTTCTATTATTAAAGTACTATTCATATGGTAACATTTTTTAAGTCTTGTTCAATATACAAACATTACATTATATAATATTTATTTTATTGATTAAAAATGTGCAGAGTAAAATACTTCTGGCCCACCTACTCCTAACTTTTTTCCAATCTGGCCCACTTAAAAAAACTAGTTGAAGAGCCCTGCATGAATACCTCAAGAAGCAACTTGCTTTCACTCAGTTATAGCTGTGATGCTGATTCTCAAAGGCTCCGAGCGTGAACCTACTTATAAGGTAGTCCCATTTTCACTGATATAATCGAATTGACAATTATTAACCCTTTAGGTCCAAGCTATTTTCGGCTGTTTTTACTGTTAGATTTGTGCCTATAACTAATAATAAATAAAGCAAGTATGGCCATATATAAAAATGTACCAAAAACAACCAAAAAAATGAACAATTGAAAAATGTGCAAATTAAAAACAAAAAGAAAACAAAGAAAAAAAATGGAATTATTCACACCAGGGACTCTGATCATGTGGTGCAAGATGGGGCTACTCACTGTGGCTTCAAAGCCATTCAATGTAGTGACCATGGCAACCTAACCATAATGGGCCAGGTCGCCGGCAGGATTTTTAACATGGAGTAGACAAAGTGTTTTACGTAGGGTAGAAGGGCCGAAGGTGAAATGTACTGCAGTGTCTGTGGCACACCAAGGTGGCTGCTACTGTACCACTGGGGGAAGAAACAGATGATGTCAGGAACATGACATCTTTAAAAAAGTATAATTTAGTTGTTTGTTCTAGAAAGTGATTTAAGCTGTCTTGTTTTGTTTTGTTTGTTGTTGTTTGTTTTTTTTTGCAGAATAATGAAATTTCATGTTGCAAAGAGAAAATTCAAAGAAACATTACGGCCTTACGATGTGAAGGATGTGATTGAGCAGTATTCAGCAGGTCATCTGGACATGCTCTGCAGAATCAAGAGTCTTCAAATGCGGTGAGCAGGCTGTGGACACGCATACACTACACTGTCTTAAAAGCATACGCAGCCCTATCTGTACACAGAACTACAACAGCACAGTCACACTCTTGAAAGCACAACAGTGAATGGCATTCACTTACCGATAGCAACACTGTATAGATGTTCTCGCTCTTTGGTAATTTCTATATTGTGAATACAGTTTTTTTCTCTTTTGCTCTGGGACCATGCATTGTACTGTAGATTTTTTGTTCTTTATTCACTGTATAGGAATTACACAGAGCAGTGCAGTGAAAAAGGTAATCAAGAGGCATCCACCACCATATTTTCTTTACATATTACAGATTTTAAAAAAAAATTTGGAAATGATTCAAACTATGAAAAGGAATAAAACATTATGTATAAGAGATTGATCTTTAACTTTGGGTCTTTAAAGTTGTGTTTTGCTTCAAACTATCATACTTATTTAATTCATATTGTAAAAAAAAATTGTAAAGGAAATCATATTATTCCTATAAAAGTGGGGTGGGGGCATTTATTGCTGAGACCCCTTGCTCACTAAATATGTATTTACGACTTATTCCTTATTAGATTATTGTCCAATCCTCAATACATGAAACATATTATAAATCAGCACTCTATTCCACAAGAGCAGCAGTGCCTCAAGTATTAGTAATGGACTACAAATCAAGTACAACTGGGTGGGACATTTATCTAAAAATGGGTTCTGCAATGGTGACTGGTACAAATAATCCAGTAACACTTTACATTAAGTGTCTCTAATCACTGTGTAATTACATAGTAGTTACTTAGTACATATATCTTTTTGCACGTGTACAATTGTATCAGAAAAGTGTTAGGGGGGTTTGGGTTAGGTTAAGGGATAAGGTTATATCATGCAAAGAAATGTCTACACATGAAGTACATTGTAACTATGCATAATAACATTGTAATTATGTGTAAGTACACATGTATTTACTAAATAACTACAATGTAAATACACAGTAATTAGACACTTAATCTGAAGTCTTACCAATAATCCCACCCCCAGTCATTATGTACTGAACTGTTTCAAGTAGTGTCTCTTCACACACTCAATAAGTCTCACATTTTGTACTGTATTTACCAGTTTTCTTTCCCAATGTAATGTACCCTCTTTCATGTAGGTTGGATACCATTGTAGGTCCACAGCCACAACTGACGACCAAAGTCAAGACCTTTTCCTCCCCCTCTCTGCACTTATATTACAGTCAACATGGCAGAAAGCAGTCCTCATCCGGGTTAGGCATATTGCTATGAAGCTGTTGCTTTAACAAGAAATTAGATCTGAGTGGACATATTCTAACATCTTCTTATGTCAGGGGGTCAATATCAGCAACAATTTTGCAATAAGGAAATACATGACTTGGCATTCATGAAAATGAACGGTAGTCAATATCTTCATTTTTTCTTTGGGTCGTCCCTTCATCAGTGCCTGGTAGAGGTGTAGACCCTCCAAAAACAATGAATGTAGCATTCTTGTTTTGCACTTCCATTAGCTACATAGGTCTCAAATGTGCAGTTTTGAAAGAAACACATATCGCCAATAGGTAAAGCAGCAGGAAAGAAGCCATTGAAGGAGTCGTGTTCGATGTGTCCTTCACTCAGCAAATAGTGAAGCTACACAGCTTTTATAGCTGTCTGCGCCTGACATATTGCATTCATCTCCAATGCATTTGTTCTTGTCTTTACAGAAAACAGCTCACTCACAATTTGTTTGTACTGTAAATCCAGAAATATTTGCGAGCCATTTTATTATGCGATTTTCACGTATCAAAAAAATTTGCAAACACTGTTTTAACTTTGGTAAATACTTTCTGGTAGTATTTCTGTTGATTTACTCTTATATCAGAATTTGCATTCAGTTTTGTTTTGGAGTTAATATTGCACTAGTAGGCCTATACACTGCATACATCACTTGAAATGTCTCTGAAGTTGTTTGTATAGCTCTTGCATTAGAAACAGTTTACAGATACTTGCAGATTTGTATTTTTAATGCATGACATTCTGCATTTTTAAAGGAAATAAAGGAAGTGCCCAATCAAATTTGATTTACAGCCATTTCCAAGATTTCATGGACTTTATTCAAATTCACAATTTTCACAATTTCCGTGACCTCCATGACAGAATCGTAGCCTTACTGCACATGTGAGACCTACTTAATGAATAGATGTGCACAAGTATTTTATTAGCTGCAATTACTTAAAATTAATAAAACATGATCCATCCGCTTTGGGTCAGGGGAATTATCTCTTGTGTCCTAGCAAATTGAATCAGTTTGACCAGGATATTGTAAAGATGGTATTTTGAAACTGTGCAAGAATTTTGACTTCCTGATGTCCTAGTTTCTAAATGTGTTCTAATCATGGGAACTGTTTTCTCTTATATAATAACTTATCTCTTTTAACAGCTCTGTGTTACTCTGTAATGTGAAAAGTAAACATTTTATAAAAACAAGAAGTACCACTTAAAAAGGGGGGGGAGATTAAAGCCTCTTTCACACTGGCATGCTCTACCCAGGTCGGAACCTGCCGGGTCAGGACCCGGTATCATGCGGGTCAGCTATGTGATTTCACACTGCTTTTGATAAAGCAGGGTTGACCTGGGTGACAGACGCAAGTAAACAATGCACATATCAATGCCCCGGAAGCAGCTTGTTACGGACGCTTCCATCCAAGCTTCTCTGGATAGAACCGTCGGCCCAAATGTTGATTAGAGCAAATGTTTCTTCATCTCTGCTGCAATCTGGCTCATGGTGTGTCTCAATCAACAAAAATATAGCTAAACAGAATAAACAGAAATGTTCCTTGCGGAAACTTTCACGCAGGTGTGGCTGTTTGTTATTTCGTCTGCAGTCATGTATGTTGTCTCGCTCAACCTGGGTCAAAGCGTGTTGATCCACATCCTGAGGTGGATCGCTAGGACCCGGATAGCCAGAACCTGGGTCCGGACCTGGGTAGGAGTGTCAGTGTGAAAGGGGTTTAAGATTAGCAGGTAATTTGGGCTAAATGACCAATTTGAATTCAAGCTTTTAAATCTCTACTTTTCATTTTACAGCTGTTACTATTCCTAATATTTTGCTACTAGATTTAAATTATTACCTTGCTGGTCAATTGTGTGCAAGTGTTAAGGTTAGGGTGTTGGACAATGTTCTAATAATATTTCTGTATGTTTCCACAAGATGCGCACCAACCTCCAACAACTATTGGGATGCAGTCATTTCATTTTTGTAATCGTCAGAATTTATCAGCTGTTACTTGTTTTCCTTCAACTTATTACATATAATCAGCTGAGCTACAAGACAGGAAGGGAACTGACACCATAGTGTCAAAAAGCAAACAAAATATCTTCAACAAAAGAAACAGGGGACCATTGCTAATATTGAGTGTGCTATCAGGTGCGAAAATAGATTTTAAAACCTAGCACCTAGACACATTTCATGTATCTGTCTGGTTGGTTTAGCAGATTCAATAACACAGGTCCTGACACTAGGGTACGAGCAATGGTAGCCCTAGTGTCAGGTTTAATAAAGAAAACAAAACAAAACAAAGCTAAGCTAAAAATAACGGTTTGCCACACAAGGCGAGCGTACCACAGTTTGGGAAGCTCTGCCCTAAACTAACCTACTGCTGTTGCTCCCAAAGTCCTGGCCCCCCCACGACTCCGGGTCTTCACGACAGTCCTGGCTGGGCAGGGCCTTCACAAGCACTGTCTTGCAGTTGAAGGGTTCCATTGTAGTTATCCTGCGGAGCAGAAGCTTTCCTCCTCGATGTAAACAAAGCACCCATCTGTTTAGCATGGTGGTGCAGTCGCCTCAAGCTGTGGCGCAGGCTCTTCTGGAGCTGTGGGCAGGCTCCCTGGGCATGCCCCCCTGCCAATACAGACCTCATCAGATCAGCGCTGGGCTCAATTGGTTAATGCAAGCCTGGAGCCAGTGAAGGCTTTGCCAGTCTAGTTTTTGCTCTTAGAAATTACATTTTTTACAGTTTTAATGATCAGGTGTTATTGGAACATAATATTTAATCCAACAATCCAACCTTAACATCTGTGTTCTCACGGTTATCAAGATGTCTGCTTATTCAGATTAATTATTAGAATGCTGAAGCTAATTGCTTTTATTGTTTTAACATACAATCACACCAGAGTCTTGTTTACTAACTCTTTGTGACTGTTCTCCTTGCCTGTCATATTGGGTGCCGTCAGAATCGCTGTAAGATATTTTACACTGGGTTCATTTCTTCATTCCTTTACACAGAGTTGACCAAATTCTTGGCAAAGGACAAATACCAGGAGATAAGAAAGCCAGAGAAAAGATTCTGCCAGAGAGTGAGACGACTGAAGACCTAAGCATGCTGGGACGAGTATGTAAAGTGGAAAAACAGGTGAGGTTTTGTAGATTTCTGTAATTTATAGATTTTCTTTTTTTTTTTTTTTTACATATCTCTTACTATTTCTAAAGTGTGAAATAATTCTGAGGTTTTGTTATGTTGCTCCAATTTATTCACATCTCTCTCTATCTGACTTGGAGTTTACTTTGATCCTAAGCACCTGCATTAAAAAAAAAACCTTCCTTGTTATAAGGATGTGGAAGCAATTATAATCGTTTTACTTTTAATTAATCCGTGTTATGAATGATACTTGACAACAGTGAGTAAAGTATCAAACTTGTTTATTAAAGCTTACATTATTTAAAGATTAGCATTCGAAGATTATTAGTAATACAGAAATACACTGTTATTGCAATTATACCTCTAGGCACAATATAATGGTCAGCTAGTTTTAAACAGCATACAGAGTAATTGGTCAATATTACCTGAAGCCAGAGGTTATTTTTTCAGGAACAGGAGTGAAGGACGTCATCTTGAATCTCCCAAATAGCCCAAGAAAAGTATCTAGGTTCATTGTATTTATATGCTACAGCTCCAACTCTAGGATGAGGCCATTATGTGTAATTGGTTACATTTCTATGTGTTGAGCATTGACTTGTTATAGAACAGTTGCTATGCTCCTATCACTATTACCCCATGGTTATATAAAAGATATTATGCTGAGTCATCTCTATCATTCCATGTACTTTCAACCTTTTACTGCTGACTCATCCTTGATAGGACTGGTTTTAGCAAGAGCAGTGGCTTGTTAATGCAAACCTTCATATCCCTATTTCCAACATACAATTAACCCTTCAATATGACAATCTGATCTTTTCAACGCTGCCAGCCCCACTAACTCTATGTCTCTAAGAGGTAGTAGACAGGCTTGCAGAGTTGAAAAGTCATATAGTAATATGACTGGAATAGAATCAGTCCAGGCACTTACAGTTAGAGCTTCAGTCAAGCTCAAAGCAAGTGCCAACCAAGGTAAAGGCAGATTTAGAGAAAATAAAGAGATAATAATTCAATACTGAAGCAACAGAACCAAAATCATAAAATAGTAAAGCAAATGTAAAAAATATATTAAAATTACATTTGAAGATACTTGCTCTTTAAGAATGTTCTCAATTCAATGTTTTCTCAATTCAGTGTTTTTTTTAGGGTTGTACAACATCATCCCACAAAAAGCCAAGATTTGCACAACAAAAGCACACACAAAAAAGCATCAACTACTAAATCCTAAATCCCTGCAATTTGTTTTCACCTTCCAGGTACAGTCCATAGAATCCAAGCTGGACTCCCTCTTGGAAATCTACAGACAGGTTTTACGAAAAGGATCGGCCTCAGCGCTGACCCTCACCTCGCTGCAGATGCCCTTGTTCGAGTTTGAGCCGACCTCCGACTACCAGAGCCCCTTGGACAGCAAAGATGTCTCCAGCTCAGCACAGTACAGCAGCGGAGTGTCCAGATCTGCCAGTGCCAACATTCCCCAAGGATTGCAACTGATATTGACGCCAAACGAGCTGAACAATTCAGCCTACTATTCTTACTCTCCAACTATGCATGGCTTAGCCATGCAGGTGCCAATGAGCCAGAGTGAGGGGGCTATACCTGTTGTGACACCCAATAACTTGTCAAGCCAAATGACTCAACCTTCCAAGCCAGCAGCCCCGACGACCTTGCAGATCCCCTCTCTGCCATCCCTTAAGCATATCAACAGACCCATAAACATTATTCCAATCACCACACAGGAGGGTGGTTCTGATGTCACTGTCTGCCTCGTTGCTTCAGCAGATAATGGACAGACTGCACAGACCAATGCAAAAGAGAAGGGCTCGTGGAGAAGGCACGTGGGCCTGGAGGGGGAAGCATCGGTTTCAGGGCCCTCAACGACGGACAGAGTCTTGGAGAAGTCGCTGTCTGTTCAAGACCTGATGCAGTCCACAGAGGAGCTCCACACAAACCACTCAAGCAGTGACTCAAATGGCTCACAAGGGAGCCAAGAGATCTATCCCGATTGGAAGGACACAGAGCTGTTCATAACAGACAAGGAGTTGGACACAGGGACCATGACAGAGGGCTTTGATTTCCTCACACAATCCACAGTGGACACAGCACTCCCCGCTGACTTTCTGATGCCTGGAATAGGACGATCATCTCAAAGTATTGGCGGAACCGGGGACAACTCTGACTCCCTCAGCCTGCCTCATGTCCGACTAAAATAGCACCACACAGGAGAGTTTTGTTTGTAAACTTAGTACTTCCTTTAATCATACATATCATTGCATGGACTATTCTTAACAAAAAAAAATAAATAAAAAAATGTAATCTGAAGAAACTTGCAAGAATCTGAAAGAATCCGAAAGGCAGTTATATGAGCCCATAATCTCCTGGCTGCATGACATGACATGTGCATGTTTAAATTAACAGTACATTTAATTATTGTAATATCCATACGTCAAGCCCTTTCATTTAGCAAGAGTACAAACAGATTTAGTGGTAATCTTTCTAGCTAATGCAACAGGGATCTGCCAAATCCTAATGATTGGACTTACTAAAACTTACTGCTACTTCTTAGCTGCAGCAGTCATGAAAAAAAAATAGCTTAGCGTTTTACTTTCTGGTGGGAAAAATCCTACTGTTAGTGGGTAATACAGAATTTTATGTTTACAACTATCTTATGTACAGCTGCTAGCAAAGGTACTGAGGAAAACAGAATAGTATGGCTGCTACTTACAAAACACGCATTTGGTCATTACTCTTTGGTTGAATGTTCATTTCTATATATATCTTTGGTCGGTCAGTGAGTGATATGTACAGCAGCACTATCAGGATGTTCTCAAGAACACACTTTTCTTACAAAATGTAGAAAAACTTTTTTCTGAGGATTTATTATTATTACCACAGAAGAAAGGATGTTACTGCAGTCTTAAGTGTGGGTTTAAATGCCTCAGACTGTAAGATAAAAGACTCTGCCAAACAGTTGTAAGTTACCCTCAACTTCTTTCTTTCTTTCTTTTTTTTCAAACATATTCTTGGATGTTACTCATCAGCTTTGCGACATGAAAGTTAATGACATACTGTAGAATGTATATATATCATGTTAATATGTGTATGAGATGTCTGAATACTGGGTAGCAGTGTACTATAGTTTATGTTTAAACAAATGCCAACAGGTAGATCCAGAAGGCTATCTTGAAGCACAATTTGCTCTGAAGTGATCTGCCAAGTAATGCAAAGTGCATACCGATTTTATAATGTTCTGCTACAAGCTATGTATGAAAGCCATGATAAACCTAAATAAACAGACACACAATGTCAGACTGCTTAAAGCGGGACAGCAAAGAACAATAACGTTTTTTCAACACCTCAGAAACATTAACTTATTTGGCATATGTTGTACATTTCAAATGATGCCGATTTTTAATGATGTCCACATTTAGCTAAACTCAGTCTCCAAAAACGGAATTATTGTATAACATACACACTATACAGATTTAATGGTCTATTTCCCTCCTTTGATCAAATATGCTTTAAAGGTGCCTTTCTTGCATACTGTTTGTATTTTGTATTCAAACTGTTACAGGTCTCCAGTGATGGAGACTTCTATTCAGAAGACGATAGCAATCAAACTGTTATGTGTTAGAAAATACTGTTTCCTGCTGCAGGCCTGAACACCATGGCAGTTAATTACAAGTGAATATGTTGTTTTTTGTTTTTTTTAAACTAATTATTTCACTGGTAATTTATTACATAGAACTGGCCTTAACTTACGTGCTTGAGAATTTTAAGGTTCTGTTTTGTTTTTATCTAATTTATTTCAAGAAAATATGTGCACATAACAGAGATATTCCATAAACTCTGTAAGAAAAACAAATGCAAAATGACCTTTTGTCTCATACTTCAATAAACCAGGAACATTTAAAATGATGCTTTTTGTGTTATATGTAAATGACAATGAAGTATATATTTGAGGACATTGCATTTCAGTATCATAAAAAAGGATATTAACATGATGACCTGACATCCATCCATCTCCATATATTCCCAGATTCTGATACTCGTTTTTGTCCAGTGTTACCACAATTGGATAAGCAGGTCTATAGATAGAGTATATGCAAAAATGTAAGCGTATATGAACAGACTCCTCTGTAAATTAAAAAAACGTGTAGAAGGAAGTAACCCACCAAGTTTCAGCACAATTACATATCTGGTATGGTATGATACTGTATATACTCAGATTCTGTATGTCTTTACTAAGTAGGCTTTTCTCTATTTAGGCTTCTGATTCTGTTTCTTCTGTTCCTTAGCAACTGGCTACTATTACATGTATGCAAAAATGTACGTGTGACACTATTTTCCAATATTATAACAGCAAGAGAACATTCAAAGAGGAGGTTAGATGTCTATGAGATACAAATGGCAAACTCATAGAGAAAGAGAAAAAAATAGCAAATATATTAAATTATTACTTTTCACAAGTTTTTACAAAGGAGGATATGGGCAACATGCCCCACATGTCAACCTGTTCCTATCCAGTTTTAAATAACTTTAGCATAACAGGCAGAAGTGTTGAAGGGACTAGGAGCTCTTAAAATAAACAAAACCCCCGGGTCGGATGAGATCTTCCCAATAGTACTCAAAGAAATGAAAAAAGTTATTTACAAACCGCTAACCAAGATCATGCAACAGTCTCTTGACACGGGTTGTACCAACAGACTGGAGAATTGCAAACGTAATACCAATCCACAAAAAGGGAGACAAAACCGAACCAGGCAACTACAGACCAATAAGCCTGACTTCTATTATATGTAAACTTATTGAAACTATAATAAGATCCAAAATGGACAATTACCTATATGGTAACAGTATCCTGGGAGACAGTCAGCATGGTTTTAGTAAAGGGAGATCGTGTCTAACTAACCTGTCTGATTTTTCTGAGGATGCAATATCGACAATGGATAATTGCAAAGGATATGACATGGTTTATTTAGACTTCAAAAAAGCTTTTGACTAAGTCCTGCATAAAAGATTAATTGTCAAACTGAACGCAGTAGGGATTCAAGGTAATACATGCACATGGATTAGGGAGTGGTTAACATGTATAAAACAGAAAGTACTGATTAGAGGAGAAACCTCAAAATGGAGCGAGGTAACCAGTGGTGTACCACAGGGATCAGTATTAGGTCCTCTGCTATTCCTAATCTACATTAATGACTTTGATTCTGGTATAGTAAGCAAACTTGTTAAATTTGCAGGCAACACAAAAATAGGAGGACTGACAAACACTGATGCAGCAGCAAAGGTCATCCAAAATGATCTAGACAGTATTCAGAACTGGGCAGATACATGGCAAATTACATTTAATAGAGAAAAGTGTAAGATACTGCACGCAGGCAATAGAAATGTGCATTATAAATACCATATGGGAGATACTGAAATTGAAGAAGGAATCTATGAAAAAGACCTAGGAGTTTATGTTGACTCAGAAATGTCTTCATCTAGACAATGTGGGGAAGCTATAAAAAAGGCCAACAAGATGCTCAGATATATAGTGAGAAGTGTTGAATTTAAATCGAGGGAAGTAATGTTAAAACTTTACAATGCATTAGTAAGACCTCATCTAGAATACTGTGTTCAGTTCTGGTCACCTCGCTACAAAAAGGATATTGCTACTCTAAAAAGAGTGCAAAGAAGAGCGACCAGAATTATTCCGGGTTTAAAAGACATGTCATATGCAGACAAGCTAAAAGAATTGAAGGACAAGGGGTCACAAGTGGAGATTAGATAAAGGGGCACTCAGAACAGAAAATAGAAGGCACTTTTTTACACAGAGAATCGTGGGAATCTGGAACCAACTCCCCAGTAATGTTGTTGAAGCTGAGGGATCCTTCAAGAAGCTGCTTGATGAGATTCTGGAATCAATAAGCTACTAACAACCAAAAGCATACTGCTGCTGTAGACCTCATGTGCTACACACTCTAATAAACGTATATCACACTGCATTGCATGCAATTATCACATATTCCTTTCTTCATGCCATACTAGTACTGTATTTAATGGATTTGCTGGAGAAGATATTGCAACTGGTGGAGACTTCCCTTCAGAAGATATCAATCAAACTGTAATGTGTTGGAAAATATGCCTACTGCTTCCTGCTGCAGAACTGAAACATCATGTCAGTTAATTATAAGTGAATGTTTTTAAAAAAAAAATAATAATAATAATCATCATCATCATCATCATCACCATCATCATATTTCACTGGTAATTTGTTACATATAACTGACCTTACTTTAGAAAATATGTGCGCATAACAGAGCTATTCCAACTCTGTACAAAAAGAAGAGAGAAGAGGGAAGAAGAGGCCTAATGTGGAGAAGGGGCAATAGTGATGCAGCGTCTACTACGCCCTTCTCATTTAACGTCAAAAGCTCCTTGATTGGAGCTGTAATAGGTATGAACCAGACGTTGTTTTATAAGAGAACAAGTGGCGTGATATGACTACATTTGTTTGTTGGCTCCATGGGCCTGATGTAACAGATGCCGTTCACATATAGAAACTGGGTTAGAACTTCTCTCCACATCTCCGGAGCTTTTTTTCCCCTGTGAAATATAACTTTATTTTCTTAACTCTACTGACACAGGATTTGTATTTCCTTATTATTATTTGTTTATTTAGCAGACGCCTTTATCCAAGGCGACTTACAGAGACTAGGGTGTGTGAACGATGCATCAGCTACAAAGTCACTTACAATTACATCTCACCCGAAAGACGGAGCACAAGGAGGTTAAGTGACTTGCTCGGGGTCACACAGTGAGTCAGTGGCTGAGGTGGGATTTGAACCGGGGACCTCCTAGTTACAAGCCCTTTTCTTTAACCACTGGACCACACTGCCTGCCTATAGAAATTAAAGTTGTTATGCTTGTTGTACGCTGGGTTCCATGGTGGTTGTCATTCCGTATTTGTTTTGTTTTGTTTTCTAAATTTTGGTTACGAACCAGTGGTGGCTGGTGGCCAAAACTTTTAGGCGATCAGTAGCAGGTGAGGGGGTGAGGTCCAAGGGGGTGGGGTCCAGGGAGCCAACCTCAGCAGTAGAAGCACTGTCCAGTGGATCTGTTTCTTGTTGGAAGCAATACAAAAAGTTTGCTCTGTGATGTCTTATCATGGCAAATTTTTCAATGACTTTATTTTTTAAATTTAAGTTGTCCCTGAATCTAAATCAATCCCAAGTTCAAAGACCAAGAAGAGGAAAAAATAAGACCTTAAATGGAAGTCACATTTAAGGCCAAAGGCACAGAAAAATAAAAAAAAAACACTGTACAATGAAGGTTTTTTTCATTTTTTCTCAGGAACCAGCAGATCATTTATATAGGCCTAATAAAAGACTGATCAACTACAAACAAAGAGTAAAAAAAATTGTAATTTATAAACAACTAGAAAAAAAAAATGCCTCACTCGGCTATGATCAAGATTTTTAAAAAAAATTATATAAAATATTTAATAAATAAAATTAAAATAATACCAATATACTGTAGGGTATATTTAATAACCGATTACCCCATACAGGCAGTAATGGTCGATAAATTAACACACAAAAAAAGAAAAACTGCCGAACACAGCTTTTCTTGAGGATGTCATGGACCCACAGCGATCTTACATTGTATTTCTTTCTCCGGTAGAGCAGGGTGATCGCAATTCTCTTTTTTTGTTTGCTGTTCATTGTTCCAGGTATTGTGTTGTCAGATCGGTACCACTGATTGTTGCAGCTTTTAGTTTCACCCCAAAAAATTTGATGTGATAGGATGGCAGTAGTTGCATTTTTAATCATGTGTATACGATAATGCTCAATAATATCAATGTATAATGATGCCTGTAACTCACACTCTCTTTTCCATACCCAGCAAAACAGACAAAACTCACAAAGAAAGCAAGAAAATATCTCAATTTTTAAAAGCAACATATTTTTATTTTATTTTAAACAACTGTCTGGTATTGTGATGGTGTGTGTCTGGGGGGGGGGGGGGTTAAAAATAGGTTTAAAAAAAAAAAATATATAATGCTTCGCTCCTCATTACTAGATTTAAAAAAAAAAATTTTACTAAGCTTTGTGTCTTCAGTATATCCCGCTGGCATTTACTGTTTGTTGCAGCCGTGACGTAACAACAGACCGCCCACTGACTTTCCCCTGCCGCTCTCTGTGGTGGCCCCTCAGAGTTTCTTTATCAATGTATTACATTAAAAAAAAAAAAAAAAAAAACATGAGTGAGATCAGCCACCTCAGCACTTGCGCAGCTAGCTTCTGTGTTTGTTGTTGCGGGACTGATTTTCTCACGCCTCACGTTGTCTGTAAATGGTTGCTAGGCAACAGTTCCAAGGCCCGCAGCTAACGTCGCGGAAGTACGTAATCAATGCTGATGCAGTTACCGTATGCGAAGTGCTGAGCCAGCGGAACGGCAGAGGTGAAGTTGGCCAAATTAAATAAATTGTTTTAATTTTTTGTTTTGTTTTAATTTGTTAAGACAAATGTTTTTTTTTCTTCCCTTGCTGTGATCAAAATGTACGATTTAATAACCACGTGTAATGTTAAATGTAAATAGATTAAACCAGCGTTTGTGTGTTATGGCTGCTTTTGGTGGGAATCCACGTACCTTCAAAAATGTGCGGACTTATTTTTAGTTGGAGTTTTTGTAATAGGCAGCTAGTAAATGTAAATGAAACTCATTTAAATAGTTATTTATCATTGCCTTTGCGCAGATTAGTGTTAGCACTGTTTGAATTATGTGTGGTTTAAATATTGTTGACTAAAAAGACGATAGCAGCGGTATAGCGTTAATGTCTTTGTTGAAAGATTTCCATTTAAAAAAAAAAAACAAAATCCAGTATAATTGTACTCCATGCTTTGCCAGTGTGTTTCTGTAAGTTCGTTGGTATTGTGTAGGTATTACAACCTGATAATTGAGTTAAAAATCGTTCAGTTTTGTCGGTGGCGGCCCACAAGCCGTTTTGTTACGTTGAGGTTGCCGACCCCTGCCATATACCATTGCTCGAATAGGGGCGACTTCGTTTCTTTTTGTATATATTCAAAACATTAATTAAACACAGACGTTTTTGAAAGAATACAGCGTGTTTGCTTGTTGTTTATATTATCACACCACTCACCAGCCTGTCACATTCCACATTCCCCTAGGTTGGGGATTTTCAGGACTTCGGTAAAATAAAACCAAGGGAGTTTATTTAGCAATTTGTGGTGAACTTCATAACAGTAGGATCGGGTATTTGACCACAAAACAGACAGGGCTCCAGTTAAACATTGATCAAGGAATGTAGACGAATGGCAGAATAGCAATCACATCTGCTGTGTACAGGGTGATGATAATAATAAAGTAGGTCGCAATTTCATGGCGTATTAGCAAGTGTATTGATCATGTAAATGTACACCCTCCAGGATACAATCAAATTAACATGGGAAGTGATTTTCCATAGATTGTGATATGACCAATTAAATAAATATATATTTCATTAAGTAGAATGTAGTCATGAATGCACACACACACACACACACACACCACCACCATTCCATTTTGTGTTATGTTTGCTTTTGCAAAGATAAACTGAGGGGACTATGAAGGTGAAGTGAAAGTCTTTGGAAGCAGTGAAGCCTTAATCAAAGCTAAATAATTGATTGATAAACTCACTGAAAGTAATTCAGAAAAGGGCCAGAGCTACAACAGAAATGAACAAGGTAGAAAACTGACATAGCTGAGTTGACCATTTTACTGAAATTTACCTTTCTGAGAATGTGCCTGGAATTCTGAGTTTGAATATTGAATTATTATAATTTTTATTGAGCTCCCTGAATGTAGTTTTCTAAATATAATAAATATATTGGTTGAGAACATACCAGTCAGTATGTTTTCAAAATCCTGTTCAAATCCAGTTACTGAGTCAGTAAAAAGTGTTATGAGATTTGGTAATCAGGTTATATAATATCTTTGAATCGAATATGAGGACATGCATGTGAGAGATTTGGGGTCAGTTTCAAGTAATTTTCCTTCAGGAGTTGATTTACCAGACTGGTGTGGAAATAGTCTCTTTGCTGAAGCACTTAGATCAGGGGTCTGCAATCCTGGTCCTGGAGGGCCGGTGTCCCTCCTGGTTTTTGTTTCGACTGTACCCTAAATTACTTAATTGGACTGATAAAGCTTCTAATAGCACTTAATTGGTCCAATTAAGTAATTTAGGGTACAGTTGGAACAAAAACCAGGAGGGACACCAGACCTCCGGGACCAGGATTGGAGACCCCTGACTTAGAATAATTGTTTTATTAATTGTGCTTTATGGGTATTGGCCAGCAGGTGGCAGTACAGTGTAGCTGTATAATTGGATAATGTTCGGTTTTTTTTAAAACAAATATTTACTGAGCATACATTACAATTCCCCTTTGATATAACCTAATTTATTCTTTATATTTATTTATGGATTTTAGTTTGTAATTTAACACTTCGCTGTTTATAACACTTAAGGTAAGTTAGCATTGCTCAATAGCAGAGCATGTGAGGATGAATCATAAAATTCAGTCCAGGTTAATAAAACGTAGGTGTAATTTTATTTAGGGCATTTGATTTTATACATGTACGCATGGTGAGGGGGGGTGGGGGGTACAATTTCTTCGGCTGAAAACCTGCTTTGATAAAATGGTTGTACCTGGTCTGTAGTTAACGTATTTTAACTAATGGCAGGAATGACAAAGGTTATTGGTGCTTTTTTTAGAACAAACACCAGGGCTTGACTGGAATTTAGTTGCGGTGAAAGGCATTTGGGAGTACAGGGGATTTCCAGTGACCTGGGAATGGGCATGAGTCACACAGCATACAGTGAAACCTGGTTAGACAGTACTAGCACATTACATTACTTTGTAATCATTTCAGCAACATGTATGGCTGCCATCTTCGTTTGCAGTACTGTGTTTATTTAAACTTGGCTCACATTTCACATGTTGGTCATTAAGCTGTGGGTGTTTATTGCTGTTTTGTTGTTTTATTATGCTGTTGTTGTATTAAGCTGTGGGTGTTTATTGCTGTTTTGTTAAGCTGTTGTTGTATTAAGCTGTGGGTGTTTATTGCTGTTTTGTTGTTTTTTTTTTATTGGGTGTGAAAGGTAACACAGCAGTAATACTATAACACGAGTAAGAAACAACTTGGGTAAAGTATTATTATTTATTATTATTATTTATTTCTTAGCCGACGCCCTTATCCAGGGCGACTTACAATTGGTACAAGATCTCACATTATTTTTACATACAATTACCCATTATACAGTTGGGTTTTTACTGGAGCAATCTAGGTAAAGTACCTTGCTCAAGGGTACAGCAGCAGTGTCCCCTAGCTGGGATTGAACCCATGACCCTCCGGTCAAGAGTCCAGAGTCCTAACCACTACTCCACACTGCTGCCCTAGTGTTTCCCTGCATGCATAGAAAGTCATCCTACCAAGCACACATGGTGTATTGCATGGGTTTTGTGGTTTCCTTTTATTAAGTTCCTTTCTGCACGCTCAGAAACTTTCATGTAATCCAAACAGTTGTTAAGAGAATTTGTAGATCTTTTGGTCAAATACCATAAAATGCAGTGTTTGGGATATTACAAATGTAAGGTCCTTGAACAGTATGTTTGTGAGGCAGATTACTAAAGGTATGTTTAAAATTTCAAAACTACATTTCAAGGAAATTCTCAGCACTGACCAAGTTTACCAAATGTGAAAGGAAGTACATAACCACACATACATATGACCATACATCGGTATATTCACCTTTTTCACAGTCCTATTTGTATTTATTAAGGTGCTTAATTTCTGTCGAGGGCTTCAGTGTGCCGTCTTAACCTTTAACAGAAAAGAATATAAAGCTTGCAAGGTTTTCAGGCAGGAAATCTATAGTACAAGTGCCTGGTACATTCATTGGTTAATCTACAAGCCTATTACCAGCAAGTTCCAATTTACCTATAAGGTGTATATCTAAACCTATTTTACAAACTCAGTCTTTCCGTGCTTTCGAATGACCACCTCCTCCCCAACCACCACCACCTCACTCCCAGCCTCGAGTGAGGGGGTGAGTGTACAATGCTCGACTGCCTAATAATTCTTATTCACCGGATTGAACACGTCGCATAGATTTATTATTTTATTGTTAGTTTTTTAGCAGGTGCAAGGGATGAGGCTGTGCTCCAACTATTTTTATTTTGATTTGTTTGGGTTCAATGCTTTGGAAATCTGTTACATTTTGTATTATAATAAAGGTGGTTATTTAGTTATCCTGACTGAAAACAATAATATTATTGCTGATGACCTAAAGGAAGGTGGCAAGTGTCCCATTCCAAACCCAAAATCTGGCTAAAACAGATAGATCCATTCTTATATTGCATCAATGTGGAGATTTGTATATTCATGTTTAAGAAAAAGGTTGCATGTTTGTCATTCAGCGTGTAAACTGACTTTATGCAGTACTTTGAATCTGAGCCAAAAAACAAATTAGCCAAACGGTATGCAGACCAAAGGGGTATTTTTCTGGAAATTGTATTTATTGTTTTGGCTGTTGCCTGCAGCAGTTATATTTTCCCAGGGTTCTGCTGGTGGTTGCTTTTAGTGGGGAATGTATTTTAAATGTGAGATTCTGATCCGCAAAGAGTACAGTACTGTACTTGCAGTATTGAACAGCAGTTTACGGTAGCTGAAAAGGGGTAAATTACCTTCAATGTTATTTCAGTTTGTTTTATTGTCCTCTTGTGTCACGTTCACAAACAAGAATAGCCTTTCGATTGCATCTCCATCTTCAGACTCATCTCTGATGCCCCACATTCACGTTCGGTTGCGCAGTTTCCCTTTTCTTTTCTATTTTTGTTCTGTATGTGATTTGGGTTTAAAATGAAGCATGCCATAGATGTTTGTTTCTATCTCAGTCACAGGCCTGGCTGATTGTACTTCAGGGATTTCTGGGAAGTCCAAGGGAAAAAAGAGAAGGTCCTAGGGAGCTGGCTCTCCAGATAGAGGCCAGTGCAGCTAGTACAGTTACAAAGGAATTACCGTGTGGTTGCTGTATTGAAAAGAAGACACTTTAACACCTGGTGCAGTATACAATTGCAGCATATATATATATATATATATATATATATACAGTACTGTGCAAAAGTTTTAGGCAGGTGTGAAAAAATGCTGTAAAGTAAGAATGCTTTCAAAAATAGACATGTTAATAGATTATATTTATCAATTAACAAAATGCAAAGTGAGTGAACAGAAGAAAATCTAAATCAAATCCATATTTGGTGTGACCACCCTTTGCCTTCAAAACAGCATCAAGCATCAATTCTTCTAGGTACACTTGCACACAGTTTTTGAAGGAACTCGGCAGGTAGGTTGGCCCAAACATCTTGGAGAACTAACCACAGTTCTTCTGTGGATTTAGGCAGCCTCAGTTGCTTCTCTCTTCATGTAATCCCAGACAGACTCGATGATGTTGAGATCAGGGCTCTGTGGGGCCATACCATCACTTCCAGGACTCCTTGTTCTTCTTTACGCTGAAGATAGTTCTTAATGACTTTCGCTGTATGTTTGGGGTCGTTGTCATGCTGCAGAATAAATTTGGGGCCAATCAGATGCCTCCCTGATGGTATTGCATGATGGATAAGTATCTGCCTGTACTTCTCAGCATTGAGGAGACCATTAATTCTGACCAAATCCCCAACTCCATTTGCAGAAATGCAGCCCCAAACTTGCAAGGAACCTCCACCATGCTTCACTGTTGCCTGCAGACACTCATTCGTACGCTCTCCAGCCCTTCGGCGAACAAACTGCCTTCTGCTACAGCCAAATATTTCAAATTTTGACTCATCAGTCCAGAGCACCTGTTGCCATTTTTCTGCACCCCAGTTCCTGTGTTTTCGGGCATAGTTGAGTCGCTTGGCCTTGTTTCCACGCCGGAGGTATGGCTTTTTGGCCGCAAGTCTTCCATGAAGGCCACTTCTGACCAGACTTCTCCGGACAGTAGATGGGTGTACCAGGGTCCCACTGTTTTCTGCCAGTTCTGAGCTGATGGCACTGCTGGACATCTTCCGATTGCGAGGGAAGTAAGCATGATGTGTCTTTCATCTGCTGCAGTAAGTTTCCTTGGCCGACCACTGCGCTTCACGGTCCTCAACGCGTTCGCTTTCTTTGTGCTTCTTCAAAGAGCTTGGACAGCACATCTGGAAACCCCTGTCTGCCTTGAAATTTCTGCCTGGGAGAGACCTTGCTGATGCAGTATAACTACCTTGTGTCTTGTTGCTGTGCTCAGTCTTGCCATGGTGTATGACTTTTGACAGTAAACTGTCTTCAGCAACCTCACCTTTGTTAGCTGAGTTTGGCTGTTCCTCACCCAGTTTTATTCCTCCCACACAGCTGTTTCTGTTTCAGTTAATGATTGTGTTTCAACCTACATATTGAATTGATGATCATTAGCACCTGTTTGGTATAATTGTTTAATCATACACCTGACTATATGCCTACAAAATCCCTGACTTTGTGCAAGTGTACCTAGAAGAATTGATGCTGTTTTGAAGGCAAAGGGTTGTCACACCAAATATGGATTTGATTTAGATTTTTCTTCTGTTCACTCACTTTGCATTTAGTTAATTGATAAATATAATCTATTAACATGTCTATTTTTGAAAGCATTCTTACTTTACAGCATTTTTTCACACCTTGACTCAAAACTTTGCACAGTACTATATATATATATATATATTGAGCTTTCCATTGCTCGGCTCCATGGGGTGAGGGAGGGGACTGTACAGGCCTGGGGAGCAGCGGCAGACACCATTACACCATTACATCTCTGATAAGCCTGTCCTCAGTTATTACTATCTGAAATAGATTCTCAGGGTCCTTCTTGGGATGGGGGAAGAGTATAAGGGGAAAATGGGAGTGCTGTTCTGTATTGAATTGTTATGTGGTATTTCTTGTTTTCCAATAAAAATGCTAAGAGGCTATAAGAGGCTTGCCCAAACCATCAGAAATTGTTCTGACCAACACAAAAAATATTTGTGAGATCGATTTTTTTTTTTTCCTTTTTTTCCCGCAAGCACGCAAAGCAGGTCTAATGAACATGTTTCTCGTTTTTCTATTCGAACACCATTTCCTTCACTTCACACCAATTTAAATTAATTATTAATACTGACTATTAAGCTTCTAAACACACACTTACTATCATACTTATAATCAAGGGGCATTCAACATATTTAATAGGTATATTTACAAAAAAAATTAACTGCACTCTTACCGTAAACTTTCGAATATCTATATGGGGCTCAGACCGGCGGGAAGAATGGACATTAAACCAGCCAAACATTGTCTCCTCGAATGACATTGAAATGCAACTAAATCCTGTATCTGTACTACAGTGTTGATTTTGATATCCCAGCTACCCTAGCGGTTGCGTAGTAGAGGAAGAAGTGTGGGAAATCTTTTTGGACCTGGTCTTGGCTGGAGACGCAGAGGCACTGGAACTACCCTGGACAAGGAGAAGGCCCATGGTTCACAAAGGGAAGTGGAGTTTGTAGTGCGATCGTACAGCCATTTTATTTCCATTGGTATTCACTCCTGTTTTAACCGTTTTATCCCGACTGTTTTTATTAGTATTTTAACAGTATTTAATGTTTCTAGAGAAGGAGCTCTTTTTACCCTGGCAGGTGTAGTAGAGGAGCCCTGGTAACTACTGGACCAGGCCATCACGCCAATGCTACATCTCCAGAAGTATTGAACCTGGAAGTGGACAGCTTGGCAAGAGGCCAGTTGGCACCCTAGCCCAATTGGTGGGTAGTGGCCTTTTTGCCTAGTGTTGTTAATTTTTCTTTTTTTTTTTAAATCATTTTAGTACCTCAAATAAACTTTGTTTTAATTACATTACTGGTGTTGTCTATGGGTAGGTTGGTCGCTATTCAACTACCTATGTCACAAATTAAACGAACCTGTGTAAATTAACGTTCTTATTTCTGGGTCCTGGTGCCCATCACCACCAAGTGGGGTAGTCGGACTATATACATGTTTTTACTGTCTTGCCAACGTGTACCACGACGCATATATATACGCTTATTCCATTATGTAGTACAAATGATAACTATGAGCTTTATTCTAATTTGGAATATCGTCATAACTGTGCCTCTATTAAAAATATTCCTACTAAATTGGATGTAGTATAATGGACACTTTACTACAAAATGTACTAAGTATTGCTCACAAAAATATTGAAAGAATGCCATTGAGGAAGCTGACCAGTGAGAACTAGTAACATATCTTAACCTTTTATGAATGAGTTTTGTCGTACATTATTAGCGTTGTTTATTGCCATTTAGGCGCTCTTTTATTTTTTAATGGGACCCTACCTACTGTACTTATATTTTGAAATAAAAACATATATACTGGCACACTTTGGTTCTTCAGATTATTGCTCTGATTATGGATTTTGGTTTTCCGTCTGTCTTTTGATGCTGTTCTGCAGCCATTTCGTTTATTTGTTTATTTAGCAGACGCCTTCCTTTGTTGTAATTTGCTACAAGTGCTTTTCTCAAACGTGAATCCAACTCCTTTGTCTTGATCGTCATCTGCTGTTGCCAAAACATTCTTCAAATGATGTTTGAAATAATTATCTAATTTTCTGGCTTTATAATGCAGTTTACTTAATGTGTAATGGTTTTCAATCCATGGTTGTTTTTTTGTTTTTTTTAATTTTAATGTAAATGTGCCAATACTTTTGTTATGAACAGATATTTTAAATTATGTAATTGCCTTTTTTAAAATACATATTGTTTGTTGAACTACCAGAAATTGTGTATTTTGGTCTCTGTCTTATTAATTAATGAGTAATGTTCACTAAATGCTTGTATTTAACATGTTTTCTTGAATTATCTTATATTAAGTGTATGTCGAGGTAAGGTGGTCTTTACTACATTGTATTTCAAAATGCCATTGTAAGAGGAAGTGCAATATAAATACTGCTTTGCGGTTTGTAAAACACAATTTATAAATTGAATGGATTGGAATACATTGGAATATAATTGTAACCCATTGAAAAATTCCCTGTATTGCTCCAATAAATTCAGTATTTTTGGTGTAAAATTAGCTTAAACAAAGCAGAGACTTAAATCAACTTAGAAAATGCATGTATTGCTTTTCGAATGCACTGCATTGTGTGTGTATATGTGTCTCTCTCTCTCTGTCTTAGTAGCAAAGGGGCTGGAGGCGGGACTGTGTTAGTGTTACTGTGTTTGCATTGCAGAGCTGTGTGCAGGACTGGGTTGCACAACCCCCAAGCTGTGCAATGTTTCCCTGTTTGCAGTCGTATTCCCATTTATTTTGTGTTACCCTTCTCCTTTACTTAAAGGTGTAAAAATAAAAACGTCACTTCCTACTATAATGCAGCATTCCTGAAAGCTAGACGGCCACTTGGTTGTGTTGCATTACACATTCTCCTTTTGTGTCTGTACTTTTGATTATCCTATTTCACAAAGTAAGTAAGACAAAATGTTCCAAATTAAATGTAGCCAAAACTCTCACTACTGGTAGCTGATTTGTGGTAATTGATATGCTGAACAGGGTGGCACGGTGGCGTAGTGTTTAGTGCTGCTGCCTCACAGTGCCAAGGTCCTAGGTTCGAATCCGGCCTAGGGTACTGTCTGTGGAGTTTGCATGTCTGGTGTCCCGTCCAGGGTGCCTTGTGTCCTGTGTATGCCGGGTTAGGCTCCGGCTCACCGCGACCCTGTAAAGGAGTAAGCGGTTAATGATAAGGGATGGATATGCTGAACTGAATGTATATGGCTGGCTAGATCGTAATAGAAAGTGAATACAAAACTGGCTAACTACAGGTTAAACTTTGACTATCAGCTGGGGAGGGAGGCTGTATGAAAAGAAAATATATCAATGAAATGTCTTTATTGAAACAGAGATTACTATTATTAGTCATCTTTTACTTACTTCAGCAGCAACATTAAAGGAGATGAAAGTAAAATCAGACTCGTGATATACTCTGAACCATTTTAATGCATTGAAAGGCTCTTGTTCACAGAAACTGAATTATTTCAACAAAATACAGTGCACAATATGGGATGTTTACATGCCCTCTGAATTATGAAAGCGAAACATAATTTAACAATTCAGAACAAAAACATCCAATTTGTACTTTAAATATATACTGCAAAATCAGGTGAGGATTAGTACCTGCTACTTGCAAAAACACTAAAGCAAATTCTGTTTTTTTATGGTCTCAATTTCCACTACAAACTTGTTAGTCATGGTGCTGTTCCTATTTAAAAGTACAATGAAAACTAGTAACTTCAAAAACTAACGGTCACAAATAAATTAAAACGAACAGTCAACAAAACATTATTTTTTTTTCCTTCTGATACTTTTACGATGCATTGTAATAATTAACCAGTCTTTGACTATTGAACTTAAATTGTCAATTGAATTAAACAGTTCGGAGACCATTCTGCCATTGATTACTGAGGTGGCAGGTAATGAACACATAATTCATTTAGCCTTTTGAGCCTTCTGGGCAGACTTAGTGATCTTCCCAGTGGTGGAAGTCTTCTTCTCCACAGCCTTGATGACTCCGACGGCCACAGTCTGCCTCATGTCACGCACAGCAAAACGCCCTGGAAACGGTTGAAATTTATCAGGCATTTACATTTTTAAAATAGAGCCACCCCTCTCATTATACATTAATTGACAAAATATAAACTTAGACTGTTAAAAAGATGATGACAGTTCTGCTGCCATACAACCAGGTTTTAAATTAGTTCACCTTTATATCTAGAAAATGTCCCTAAAACACCAGAGAGGATCATTTTTGACCGACTAGGGTATACAAATATGCTATACTGGAGAGGATGAATATCACATTTTAAGATACAACATATTGTGATTTTTATTGAAGTTGTCACATTTCCAGATATAACTCACCAACACATGAAAAAAGCACAGTTGACAATACACTCTGAGGACAGTGTAAACAGTGCTGTAAAACACAGCAACACTCCAAGAGCTATGCTTCTAACTTTAACTAATCAGGTTCCAAATGGCAGAGCTGCTCACCCAGAGGAGGATAGTCAGAGAAGCTCTCCACACACATAGGTTTGCCTGGGATCATGTCAACGATGGCAGCATCACCAGATTTCAAGGATTTGGGGTTGTCTTCCAGTTTCTTGCCAGAACGACGATCAATTTTCTCCTTCAGCTCAGCGAATTTGCAGGCAATGTGAGCAGTGTGGCAATCCAGCACAGGGGCGTAGCCAGCGCTGATCTGACCTGGGTGGTTCAGGATGATGACCTAAAGGTTACAGAAGAAACGTTTACATTTTACTTAAGTCCTTGGTGGTTACATCATTTAGATGTTGGGTGTGAATTATCTTTTTTTTTTATCATAAGAAATCTGAGTATTGATTTTGAAGTGGTAGATCTTTATCTGTAAACCAAAAAGTCAAGTTATGGGTACTGGTGGATTTTGACGGGAATTTCCACAACACTGAAAATATCAACTTGGCATCTCAAGTGGTTTATGAGATATTAGAATTTGAAGATGCAGTGTATTTACAAAAACATATAAGCCCATAATTATACATATTTTAACTAATATAAAGTGATTCACAATCATAACCAGTCACATTGCAACTGCAAATTGCAGCATTGTGTTAAAACTTAAGCGAGCAACAAATTATTTTGCATTTCTTTATGTGAAATATCTTCAGTCCATTCACTGTAAATAAAATCCTTTACTGTAAACCATTTAGGTAACAAAATGTTTCACCTGTTTGAAGACAGCCCCACCTGTGCAGTGAAGTTAGCAGCCTCCTGTGGAGGGTCGTTCTTGCTGTCTCCGGCAACGTTTCCACGGCGGATGTCTTTCACCGACACATTCTTGACATTGAAGCCAACGTTGTCCCCAGGAAGTGCTTCGGACAGAGTCTCATGGTGCATTTCAACAGATTTGACTTCAGTGGTGATGTTGACAGGAGCGAAGGTAACCACCACACCTGGTTTCAGGATACCAGTTTCAACACGTCCTACTGGCACAGTACCGATACCTTTAAAAAAGATGCAGACTTTTACTGGATCCGCAAACCACTACAAAGTGATACAAGACTCATAAAATACAGACACCCTGCCATGCTTTAAAAGTGAGAAAATATTTTTACCAAACAACCCTTACCTCCAATTTTGTAGACATCCTGCAGGGGCAGACGCAGGGCTTTATCAGTGGGACGAGATGGTGGCTGGATTGCATCCAAGGCTTCCAGAAGGGTAGTACCAGCAGCATTGCCATCTTTGCGGGTGACCTTCCAGCCTTTGAACCAGGTCATCTTAAATTGAGGAAGGTGAGAAATCATGAAATCACTTTAGATATTTTATATACAGTGCCTTTATGTCACAGAGGGCTTGCATCACCAGCCCTGCAGCCTGAGTTCATATTACTTACGTTAGTGCTGGGCTCCAACATATTGTCACCATTCCAGCCAGAGATTGGCACAAAAGCCACGGTATCTGGGTTGTAGCCGATCTTCTTGATGTAAGTGCT
Organism: Acipenser oxyrinchus oxyrinchus; assembly: GCA_030684275.1. Taxonomy (NCBI): domain Eukaryota; kingdom Metazoa; phylum Chordata; class Actinopteri; order Acipenseriformes; family Acipenseridae; genus Acipenser; species Acipenser oxyrinchus. The sequence continues at coordinate 63,270,430 of CM060251.1, forward strand.
GACTTCCTTGACAATTTCTTCGTATCTCTTCTGGTTGTAAGGTGGCTCAGTGGAGTCCATCTTGTTAACGCCAACGATCAGCTGTTTGACCCCCAGGGTGTAGGCCAGCAGTGCATGCTCGCGAGTCTGCCCGTTCTTGGAGATACCAGCTTCAAACTCTCCAACGCCCGCGGCGACAATCAGGACGGCACAGTCAGCCTACAAATACATCAAACATGGTCAACACCTGTGCTTTGTTTCTTTTCTGGGTTTTACATTAAAATACAAGTTATTACACATACCTGGGAGGTACCAGTGATCATGTTCTTGATGAAGTCCCTGTGCCCAGGGGCATCAATGATGGTAACATAGTACTTGCTGGTTTCAAACTTCCACAGGGAGATGTCAATGGTGATACCACGCTCACGTTCAGCTTTCAGTTTGTCCAACACCCAGGCATACTTGAAGGAGCCCTTGCCCATCTATACATAGAGGAAGACAGTGAAACAGACAAGTAAATTAACAGATGTCCTGCTGCATGAAGGATCCTGTCCAACACTGCAAGCAGCAGATCGAGTTTTAAATTCCACATATCATACTGTCATCATAATAACTTGGCACAAAAATCCTTGCATCTAGTATCACTATGTCCTATCCCTAAATCACCAAGTAAGTGATTAACAACCTTATTACAGTCAGCACTCAGATATACAACACTCAGACACACGTCAGTCGCCTTTTACCGTCCTTGTATTAAGAAACAACATCAATTCCTGTTATATATCTACCAGCGCTCCAGATAAGGTTTTGGGTCTGGGACTAACTTACCCTCTAATTTTAACACTAAAATGTATTTTCAGGGGGTAAAATGCAACATTACCTTGAAGTCATGAGTAATCCCGACAAATACTGTACAATATTTAATTGTAATGGGGCAGGCATTAAAAATGAACCTTCCATTTTAACTGTTACTTTGAACTCCTGTACAACCATGCGTGTGTTCTACAAGGTTCTTTATCAGCTCAGCACACTTTGTTGTGCAGTTACACAGCGCTTCCTCCAGTTTCACCTGATGAAAATGCAGCAACACCAAAGTGAACGAGACCACAGTTTTATACTGTGATGTATTTGTTTTTAATCTGTTCTCTTTAGTTGCTTTTGTGCATTTTCATTTGCAAGTGAACTGTGACACGAGGGCCTTATCAAGCACTATATTCTGCAATTTTGAATACTGACTTTGGATACTGTTAATTCTGGAAACTGTTGTTTTTTTAAAAAATCTTTTGCTAAATTGTTTTACCTTTTATGTTGTACGCAGTTCTGTGCATGGGTAACATTTTGATTTAATTCTGTTGTTGAGTCATTAATGGGGAATTTTACATACTGCTACAATACGTACCGGATTTAAAAGTATGTACTGTATTACAGCCCAAGTGTCCACAGTCATCTCTTTGGGCAAGTAACATTTTCAGAATTATATAGTTCTAAATTAAAAAACGTTTTCCGTTGAAAATATAGTGCTGTACCAACAAAAACAACTACAGTACATCTAAATGGAAGCCGCCTTATTTTAAAACACAATCCTTTCAGCTATGTATTTTTGACTTTTTTGTGTTCCCTGAAAAACGGACAGGGGTTGGAACAGGCCAAATGAAATACAGTCAAACCTGCTCATGCAACCACCTTTATTTAGCGACCAGCGACCACAATTCTCTTACCCAGCAACGGACTCAAAGTTATTGTCGTCAGGACCGATATTACCGGTACCCCCTCTAAGGCTGCACGGAGCCAGTATAGGGATTGTGGAGAAAGTCTGATAGAAGCATATGACAGATGACACAAACAAGCCAGCTCAAGAGTCCTGATTGGCTTGCTGATTCTGTTTCACCTTCTTCATTATTTGAACACAAGACCAATCAATGACATTAATCACTTTCCCCAGATGCTACTTTAACTTGCATTTTGTTCTCGTTTTCGTTCGTTCTTGCCGTGGTACTAGGTAGCTTCCAATGTGTCAGTTTCGTGTTGTGTTGTTCTTTCCCGCTAACTTAACAGAATGTTCTCATAATTGGGATGTAGCAGCTTAAGACTTAAAGGCAAACCGTTAAAAGGAAAATGAACACAGAAAAATTCAAGCCATGGGGCTCCCGAGTGGCGCATCCGGTAAGGACGTTCTGTGTGGAGTGCAGGGTGTGCCCTATAGTCTGGACATCACGAGTTCGAATCCAGACTATTCCTTTGCCGACCGAGGACGGGAGCTTCCAGGGGGCGGTGCTCAATTGGCCGCCCGGGGGGAGGGAGGGTTAGGTCGGCCAGGGTGTCCTCGGCTCACCGCGCACCAGCGACCTCTGTAGTCTGGCTGGGCGCCTGCGGGCTTGCCTGTAAGCTGCCCGAGAGCTGCGTTGTCCTCCGACGCTGTAGCTCTTGGGTGGCAGCATAGTGAGTCCTCAGTGTGAAAAAAAGCAGTCAGCTGATGGCACATGCTTCGGAGGACAGCGTGTGTTCGTCTTAGCTCTCCCGAGTCAGTGCAGGGGTGGTAGCAGTGAGCTGAGCCTAAAAATAATTGGCCATTCCAAATTGGGAGAAAATAATAAAAAATATTGGCAAAGACTAAATTAAAAAATTTTTTTTTTTAAAAATTCAAGCCATACTTATAAGAGTATGAAAACAATGTACGCAGTAATCGAAAAAATCTTATGCTTACGCTGGCGTCAGTTTCAGGATGCAATGAATCAACACGTACCTGAAAGGCAGACACAGGCACCGAAATTTGCAAAGGATTTAAAACATTTTGTGAGACCTGAGGCAAGCATTCATTACTTTCACAAAATAATTTGTTTTGTACATGCATTATCTAAATGAATGTTATTAAATGACATACTTCCTTTTGTTCATACTACATCATCTGGCTTTTACAGTGTATGTAAGACATACATAATTACAGGAAAGCATGTCAGAGACAAATAGAACATTCATAAGTTATGGGCCCTCTTTTAAGAGACCACCCGTTAAGAGGTCACTATTAGACTGTCCCTTGAGTGGTCTCTTAATACAGGTTTGACTGTAATCAGATAGGCGTCACACTCTTTTAACCAGAACTAAAGTCAAGATTTTATAGGCTTGGATATGTGAGTGCTGACTATATATAACCTATATAAGGCTACATGTATAATTTAAAGTTGAACCTTATTAAGCCTTTGTTTATATGCTTGCTGATAGCTGATCTGAATGTATTTCAATACACCCTATGTTTTCTATAAATCTTTTAATGCAATACTATACCTCAGCAGCTTCCTTCTCAAATTTCTCAATAGTTCTCTTGTCAATGCCTCCGCATTTGTAGATGAGATGACCTGTAGTAGTGGACTTGCCAGAATCCACATGTCCAATAACTACGATGTTGATGTGGGTCTTTTCCTTGCCCATTGTGGACGTTTTAGTATACTACACAACCAAACCTAAAATAGAAAAAAACAAAAAAAAACCTGTCATATAATGAGTAATATAAGCCTCTTACAAAGAACCCCTCCAGATCAGCACAGTAACTGTAAGAGCTGTATGCTGTACAAAAATGATCTGATAGCTGCTAGCTGAATAAAAGCACCCTAATAAAATGGTTTGCATCAGACATAACTGCAGCATCACAGGTCGACTCCATATACCAACCTTAATCAAGTTTAAGTTTATTTTGATTACATTATCTATTTATGAATCGTCCTCTAAATTCACTTGTAATCCCACTGAAAATGGCATTCTGACCTTGGCACCTGTGTTGTTAAAAGACAACTTAATTGTTTTACTTATTTACTTTTTTTCTGTGAAAGAAGGATCAGTAAAATTCTCACACCATGAACTTGTCACTTAGCCCTCCATTTTGTAGAACATTTCCACTTCCACACAGAAAGCAGCCATTACAGCAACACATACAGACTACTTACAATACACTAGATACAACACAGATTTTAAAATACACCTTACAACAACATCAAATAGAATTACAAGGTACAATTATGTATGTATTCATTATTAAAGGTACGTCTTGAATTATACGTTTTAAAAATAATTTGCTCTGTAAAAACGAGGCGTTTAAGAACTCACCATGAATTAAAAATAGAAACTACGCATTACCTATTGCGCAGGAAGCTACTGTCAGATATAGCAAGACAATATGATGTCATTGTTTGACCCTTTCTTTTTAACCACAGTGTTGCTTTAAATTATAAGCATTTGTTGTTATTATTTCTGGTAAAACTAAAAACCTGTGCATAGTTTTTTTAGCTATTTATATTCTGCAAAACTAACCTTACAGTAAACTTCCAGAGCCATAAATGCATTCATTATATCAATGTACAGTTCACATTAAAGCTAAGCTGAAAATCGATATAAGCAAAAAAAAAAAAGAAGATTGTAGCTATTGATATAGCCTGTTAGATAATTTAGTCACACTCAAAAGTACTGAAGAAAAGTTATCAGCTGCATGAAGGTATACACCCTCCCCTGTCTCTGCTATGCCATGCCCTTGCTCTATTCCGTTCTCAACGACTGTGCAATTCCTAACAGCACAACTCCATTTTCTAGAAACTGCTTAACTGAAACAAACCTCCGCCATAGTCATGTAAACACCACACTGTGTCACAGCCCCTTGGCTGCGCCACCTTGTACTGACTCCGCCGCATTTAGCAACAGCAGATGGGTGCAAATTATTTCAATTTGTTAGAAAACATACGTATAAAGATGTTGCTAAAAATTGGTCAGTCATCTCCTACCTGTCTCAGTCTCACACTTCCTTGCAGAAAAGACAGAACGCCGCCGCTGATTCGTCTCTGTTGGGAGGGGGTACAGTTATTGTCGTCAGGACCGATATTACCGGTACCCCCTCTAAGGCTGCACGGAGCCAGTATAGGGATCGTGGAGAAAGTCTGATAGAAGCATATGCCAGATGACACAAACAAGCCAGCTCAAGAGTCCCTAAATTAAAGACAGCTATTGAATTACTCCCTGTGCTTGACATCCTAGGGTGGGGATTGGGCGCTCTCCAAAAAGTGAACTTGTGCGCTGTTCCCTTGCTCTGTGGTCCTGAAATCCTTACTGGGGACTTAAAGTAAACGACTCCAAAATGAACTCTTTCAAAATGTTCTGCTGCCGTATTGTAATGGTTTAATATAGATTGAACTTTAGTTTTCAAGTTTAAACAAAATAGCTTATATTTGGAAAAGGCCTAATGTCCAAAAAAAAGATAATAAGGTAATATCGACATAATCAGATTAGACCTTTCTGAATGACACCTGACTTGTCATTTGACTATAGTGTATATATGCTGTATACTACTGGCAAAACCGGATCTACAGCTGCCTCTTACCATATTGAATATAGTTTACCACTGCAGTACAGAAACAGCAGCTCACATGATAAGCAAAAAATATGTCTTGATGTAGCTTTTTTCTGTCTGTTTTTTAAACGCTTCCCTCACCAAAATATTTTTGCAAGTACTGCAGATTAGCACGTTCCTAGGCTATTGATTTATTATTATTATTTCTTTCTTTCTTTCTTTTTTTCTTAGCAGACGCCCTTATCCAGGGCGACTTACAGTCGTAAACAAATACAAATAAGTACACGTATACATTCTAACAAAACGTGGGGCTGTTGTTTAAGTGAAATTCTGAAAAAGAGTGACCTGTTCTGAATGCTCAAGTTTTTCCACCCGTTAATTTAAAAGACGGTGAAAGTTGCCATTGTTATGTACTGTACAGTAGGCTAGAACAGAACCGTTTTAAGTCGATCTGACTCATGAAGATGAAAAGGAAATGCATGTTGTGGACCAATAATACCGTCAATATGACAGGGGTGGCCAAACTTTCTGACCCTACGAGCCGCATACCAAAACACAGGGCAGTATTTTCAAAAAACAGTGTTATTGTAGCGAACTCGTGGTATAATAACGAGAGCTTTAGTAGCAAGTGATTTTCAAACGAAATGTGTTAATTGAATCAGTCTGTTAATGCTTTGAAATTGAGTCGACGAGGTCGTTAATTAACGCATTTCTCGTTAAAAAGCTTAATTGTCCCAGGTCACATATATCACTTTCTCTCTCAATGACTTGATAAGGGGAACTCATTAATCAAAATGCATGTTAACTAGATCAAGAAAAATGAATGGAAGCATAATTCACTGTTATGGAAACAGGGATGGCTCTCCCACCAGCAAGCAGCAGCCAAATGGGAATAAAAAATAATGGGAATATCTATCTTGTGTATAATTTGTAAACTTAATTTAAAATTGTGCATTTTGACATACAGAATGTCATATAAAATGCTGATTTACGATTATCTGACGATATGGATTTTTAAAAAAAAAAATAGTTAAACCCCATTAGTAATTTACCCTCATTCGGGGGGATATTTTGCCACAGTTTACTATAGACAATTCAGCCTCACTCTCCTCCTTCCTGCTGTAGTGCGCAGGGTCGACGGGACAGGGCGTCCGCGTTGGCATGCCTATCTCCAGCCCGGTGTTGATATACTGGAAGGCTTGCAGCTGCTCTATCCAGCGGGCGACCTGTCCCTCAGGCTCCAGGAGTGTCATCAGCCATTGCAGAGTGACGTGGTCCGTCCGAAGGGTGAAGGGGAGTCCTCAGAAGTAGTGGTGAAAATGGTGGGCCGACTCCACCACCGCCAGTAGCTCTCTTCAGGTGATGCAGTATCTGCATTCTGCCTTTGTGAGCAACCAGCTGTAATATGCCACCATGTGCTCTCCTTCAGGCCCCGGTTAGGACAAGACAGCTCCGATACCCTCGTTGCTGGCATCTGTGTCCAGCAGGAAGGGAGAGGGGGGGTCCGGTAGAGCCAGCACTGGAGACTGGCACAGGGTGCTCTTCAGATGACCGAACGCTCCTGGCACTCAGGGTCCAAACAAAGGCTTTCTCTTTTCGCAGGAGGCTGTGCTGGGGAGTAGCGATGGTGGCGAAGCACAGCACAAACCTCCTTTAATAAGAGGCGAGCCCCAGGAAGCCTCTGAGTTGGCAGGCGTTGACGGGGGTGAGCAAGTCCCAGACAGCTTCTATCTTGCTTGCCTCCGTACTAATGCCCTCCACTCTGATCCGGTGCTCCAGGAAGGTGACCTCTCTACACATCAGCTGGCATTTTTCCGGGTGCAGCTTGAGCCCCGCGGCTGTCACTCGCCGGAGCACCTCCCAGAGGGAATCCAGGGCCAACTGGAAGGTCCTCCCATGGACCAGCAGGCCCTCATCTCTCTCTCTCCCTGTGCCATCTCCTTCCCATGTGGCACCCATCCTCGGGTCGCTCCTGACCCTTAGTTCAGCCACCAGACAGGCTCGCAGCTCATCTCCTCTCAGCAGTGTCGTGTCCTCCACCTTCTCCCGCTGCTCTTGCTTCACTCCTCATGGCAGGCACTGCATGATCTCACTTCCAAGCACCAATGTAACACTCTTGTCACGTCTACGAGTGAAACAGGACTCAGGGATACCAGATGGGATTCCATACCTGACGTTTTTATTAATTGAACTAAATAAAATAACAGCGAATCTCTGTTTGGACCGGGGTTCATGCCAAAAAATAATAAAATAACTAAATCCCTCACTCTCTCTGTCATCATCCAACACTCCCTCACTCACTGTTATCTTCTTTCTTCTACCCACTCTCACTTTCTCTCTCTTGCTCCTGCTCTCTCCACTCTCTCTCACTCTTCCTTCTTCACTGCACACTCCAGACTTTCTTTGGCGTTCTTTCTACTGCTTTACAGATCAGGTCCTCACTTTCACCCTATCACTCTGTCCCTCGCAGTCATGCACAGCCACTCGCTCTCAAGTCTGCGTGCCCCCCCCCCCCCCTTCTTATAGCCTCGGGGGAGGGTTCTGCCCACCATACGCACACACACACACACACACACACACACACACACACACACTAACTACCATAATGCTAATGGTGTGCCCCATTCCGTACAATACATGCAACACAAAACAAGACATGACAAACGAACAACATGACAAACACAGAATCCAGCAGGCCACCATTGTCTGGGTCGTTACAATACGTTTCAAGTGCCATTAGTGTTGGTAGCTATTATACATGTATACCATGTATGCAACATTTAATTATATATTTATCAAGCTTTTAAAATTATGATAAAACTCCCTAACCCAACAGGCAATTTCTTTGTAATTAATTGTTCACTGAATTCCTCTAATCATGCATTTTCTCTGTTACTCTTTGGCCTCTGCGATAAATAAACTCAACATGATTAGTCACTGAAACACTTAGTATTATAAGAACATTGTATATGCATACAAACGTGTGAAGGTGAAAGTGTGGGGGGAGTCTGACAACTTTACAAAATACGTTTAGGTAAAATCCATGTCAATGATCAAGATAATGGCTATATAAAGTACCATTTGTAGTGACAACCACCTGCCACATCTTGTAGAACATACTGAAAATGCAATAACTGGTGACACATGTTCTCAGTAGAGAGGCAGGTCAAGAAAAAGAAATTCAGGGTCTGTTATAGGTATGTTTGAATCCTTGATGGTGTACAGTGTACAATCAGATGTATATAAATCATTTTATTAAAGTACTGCATTATAAATGTGACGAAAACCATATAAAGTTATAAATAGATATATGCATACATACACATAAATATTTTGCATATCAAATGTTGAAATACACCCAAAAAAACTGTCATTGCTCAGAAAAAAATCAAAATCAAATCTACTTTTTGTGTGAAAGTGATGTGTAATTTTTTTTCCTTTTAGAATCTCTTGGAGAAAGTGAAGACTCAGGAACCAAGGAGAACAAGACTGACAAAGGAAAACTTCAATCACATTTTTTGCAAAGGTTATGTCAACATAACTTCTTGCTATGAGGTGTCCTACAGTTAACATAGTAAATTGTACTGTATGAGGTATGACAGGGAAGGAGGAGGGAGAAGAAAGAGCAATGTGCAACAATAACATGGACTGCCTTTGCCTGGACAGTTAATTCTGATTCATTAAAAGCTGGGATTAATTTATCTGCCATAGATAGTAAATGTGGACTGGAGAGGAGGCTCATCGTGGGAAACTGTGGCCCCCGAGGGAAGAACTGTAGTTACTGATGGGGTTATAATGCCTGGAGCCGCAGGTTCATCACGAGGGACCTTTAGTTTTCTACTATGAGCTGAGGTTTGCTGTCCATATTTATTATACAAATCAATCAAGAAAATAAGTTATTAAACTTACGGAGAAATCCGTTTAATCCCTGGGCGCCGTATTTGTTTACATCAGCAAATGTTGGATTACTTTGAATTTTAGGAAGTCAGAAAACACTGAAAGTTTTTATGACGATTTTAGTGTTTGCAGCGTCTTTGTTTTGTAGTATATTTTGTAATTCATTTTCTGTTAAGTCTCAAAATCCCTCCCCTTTGAAAAGGGGCTGGGGTCTGACAGCGAGGTTTTAACCAATCACATGACAGGGGGAGAATTGAAAAAAAACTATTGCCCGCTGTAGTTCAATCTATGTTTGGTCATGTGAAGAGGTTTTAACCCAGGGCTTCCCAACCCTGGTCTTGGGGACCCCTTGTGTCTTCTGATTTTCATTCCAAGTGAGCTCTCAATTAGTTAACTGAACCCTAATTGAACTAATAATTTGCTTAAGTAGACCTTTTAAATTGTTGTCAGTTTAATAAAAAATAAAACACAAAAGCCCTACTTGTGTGTGTGTTCGCATTTACTTTTTCCAAAATACTTGTTTTATTTCTTTTTAGCAATATGGATCTCTGTTAATATGGGGCATGACACATTATTTTAAAATAAAATACAGTGCACGGTGGGATACTATCGTATTCATTTCCACTGTTCATTGAGCTCCTAGGAACTGTAACCAAACTATTTTTATAGTGTGTGTATGCATTGCGCGTGACTAAACATGAAACGGTACTTCAGTGCGGACTCTTAGAGCTGGATGTTAAAACGTTTTTCAGTAGGGTTCTCGAGGTTATGGATGGTTACAGGATGCATCCCAAGGACTGCCAGTGCCATACCAGTTGCTGCAATATCCCAATATCCCTTTATACCCTTTCCTTATTATCAGTATTCTTACCCAGGGGTGACGGTTAGCTAGATAGATGGCTACATTTAGTCAGATCCTTGTAAATATACTGTTTGGAAAAAAAAATCTTATGTTAATTGTGTATTGTAATTTTTAAGCGTTAAGCATTTAGTAGTAAGAAAGGGGAAAGTTCTATTACTATAGTAATTTAGCAGATAGTACAGCAGTATAAAGTAGATAAATAGTTATCTGATGTCACTGCGAGGTATTTTCCTTCAAATGAGCCCTCAGGTATAATACATTTACCATGGAAACCATAACTGTGAAGAAATGGGTACTCTGTCAGTTCAGGAACTCCTTGCCACCATGCAGAGATGGACAGCTTCCACTGGAATCTTAAAAGGATTTTTTTTTTGTTGTGTGTATAATGATGTTCTTAAAGGATACATGAATTTAATTGCTCTAATGAACATTGAAAGTGTAAATATTAGCAAATCAGATATTAAGTATTAAGTAGCCTAAAGATACTGTTCTGTAAATGTTTGGGACAACATTTATTCTTATGGGGGAAGAGTGTAATACCCTAGATAAAATGAAATACATGTTAATAGTATGGTCCTGGAATCTCCCCGTTTGGAACCCCACTGTGATTCCATGTGTGGATTTGGACCAGAGTTCTAAACAAACTGTCATTTTTGGGTGTGTGGTGTAAAAAGAAAGTACTGTATGTGTTTGTGTGATACTGTTACAGTTTTGTGAACCGACAGCAAAATAAAAATACTGACGAAAAGAAACAACAATTATCTACAAATTAATGTATGTAACATACAAACCGGATTAGGCTATTAGGAAAATAATCTGGCCAATCGCACCCAGAAAAGAAAATAAAATCAGCAATCTGAAAGGCCATAGTATGCTGCAAAGCAATTACAGCACAGATATTTTCCAGCCAGGTCTCACAAACAAAGTACATCAGTAGCCATATATAGTGTAGGGCTCTGAGAACTTTCAATTTCCATGAGAGTGAAACCCTGGGACTGCCCAGTCCTGAACAACTCCTTTACCAAATATTGGAAATATCACAGCACCAAACACATCAATAGCAGCAGAAATATAAAAAACAGTTTGCCATTCTTCAACACTGTTCTGCAAAACATAAAAATAAGTTCCGTACAGTACGTAAATAGGGACTGCTAATGAAGTACTATCGTTATTATATGAATGAGGATGGCCGAAAAGCCCACAAATGCAGAATTCTACTTTTGTAGTATACTGAATAAACACTGTTGGCAGTTATAAGGGTCTTAAAAGGAACTGAAAAAAACCTGAACTAGTTTTTCAATAATAACAATATACCAATACGCTGTGTTGATGACTGTGATTACCCAGCACCGTCCACGTGCTGATTCAAGATATTTTTTTGTTTCATCGTGTGTCTGTTGAATAGTATTTAACAAGCATCAACTTTTTGGTTGGTATATTAAGTGAGAGTATGGGTGTGGTCTGTGTCATCAATTAAACAAAGGCTAAACCAATTTGGGAGTGGAAAATGGTTCTTTTTTTACTGGACAACACAACTACTAATGGAACTTAACTGACAAAACTGTTCAATACAGCCGTGTACAAAATATCAAGACAATAACTCAAACCACACTGTCTCTATACTCCACAGCGGAGCTTAATTAGGGCTTGGACAAGAGCTCTTAAAAGGACTTTCAGACTTCCCTCATCCACGTTTCTGTTGACATTTCCTGTAGGTGCTGTTCAGAATAGCCCCATGGTGACCATGTTAAAACTCTTACACTAGAAAACAGCTTTTGCAATCAGCTATACTGTACATCTACAAAGAACACTTTGTGAAGCCTAGTACTTTATATCTGAGCAATATTTACAATAAAATAACTTATCTGCCAAATAATTAGGGATAACCATTTAACAACCTAACCAAATCATTTTAATGCTATTTCATCAGTGTTTCATACATTTTGTTCATGGTAGCTGTCCTAATAGATTTTTTTATACACAAATATAGGCTTGGTTCAAACGAATCTAAGTTATTTTTTTAAACATATATAATAATTATCTTAGTAAAATACATATGAAACCCTCAACAGCTGTGAATTACTACATAAAAATATAAGTATGACATATATACAGACGGCTCCACTATATCTCTGCCACCAGAGACATTCTTCCCACACAGAGGAAAATGAAGGGTTTTAAGGCTTTTAATCTTAAAATGTGCTGGAGTAAGAAAAATATTCACACGTTAACTTGCATCGTGGAGTTATGCAATAACATAAAGAATTATGAAAGGAAATGCACAGTATACCACAGGCATGCAATTGCTTTCATATTTTGGTCCCTTTTGATTGCTGAAATGACTTTTGTTAGTGGCTGAAATCTCATTCAATGCCAGTGGAATACATTAAGTACCCTGGATTACAAGTTTATTTTCTTTACAGAATAGACTTAGCCATCACCTGCTGGAAATCCTTTCAACAGTTTGAGGAGACTGAAGTTGTGTTACAGTCTAAGGTAAAACTTTTCAAGTTTAATCATTGAACACAAAGTCAAACTTCAATGTCATGGCAGCTTTTTCAACAGCAAACATTGTAATTAATAGTACACACTATAATTCATATATTTCTACTTCGTTGAGATCACAATTCAATTGAAAATGATTTGGGAGTCATTCCTAGCAGTTGTACGAAGACAATACCATCAAAAGTTCTTAAATGTTAAACAGTGACACAAATGTTAAACCGTGGCCATAAAACTACACAGGATTTGCTTTCCTCTGAAATTCTTTACAAAAAGAGGACAAAAGATTGTTATTCTTAAGATTCTAGATTGTTATTCTTGCATATATAAATGCATAAGCATACACAAATATATTTAAATATGTATAGATGCATAAGATAATCATTGGGCATAATTTGAAAACTACATAGAAATATTTAAACAGAATAAAGTTGGTGGATATTTTGATCAGGGTTGGGGTCAATTCCATTTTTTCAATTCCAATTCCTTTTTAAAATCAATTCCCAATTCCAATTCCCATTACATTTTAATCAATTCCAAGTTCTTCAAAGGCATTTGAAAGACTTGGAATTGCAATTGATTAAAAGGGAATGGGAAATAGACTTGACAAAAATGGTATTGACCCCAACCCTGACTATGCCAGAGTAGAGTTACTGACGATAAATTAACAAAAAGGAATTGAAAAATTCCTCCACAATGGCTTAAAAAACTAAAAAACTCAAAAGCTGATTTGATCCAAGTGATTGATGTTAAAGCCAGACATAGAGAACCCTCCCAATGCAGACGAGATGGTCAGAAAAGCAACAGCTAGGATGTAATTACAGCTAGTATACCATGCAGCTACCAGAAAAACCGCAGGACCAACATTCCTAAAAAAAAAAAGTATTCACATAACAAATGCCAAGAAAGCCATTTATAGAATTAATGTATCGATCATGTGAGAGGACAGGTGATTTAAACACAAGTATGTGCGACATGTTGGCGTTTCTTTTTTTGGTCAACCCGCTGTTTATACTGCTGTATAACTTACCTATTACTGTGCACAACTTGCATAATGTAGCTGTGCTGTACAAACAAGTCTCCCTCATGTAATCCGCTATCTGACCACCCAAGAGCATCACCACCAAACAGCACAAATATAGCAGTGCAGACCAGAAGCCATTCTGAAAAAAAGAACAAATTATTGTATTAACTATGACAACATTTACCCAGTCATATAATTCTGAATGATTATGGGTTCTATGCTACGATTGAGATTTTTATCATTGACATTGCATCTGTGTTGACTACCTGCTTCATGATAAATATTGAAGCAGGTCAACAAAGTTGAATAGTCACAATACCATATGATTACTGTCCAGAAACAAACCAAACATGCATGCATGAAAAAACCACACAGGCCTGCAAGCAAGATGGCAGACAGATAGATTCTCCAAAAGATAACATTTACTTGTGTAATTCATTTACTTGTGTAATTAATGTAATTCATGTCAATAATTGAGTGTTCATTGATTGAATGTGATTATATTGCTGTGTTCCCGATTGAGACTATACCCTGATGAAGGCTAGTTTTGCCGCTCTGGCGTGGTAGTCTCTGTTTGTTTTTATAACATGCTGGCTTGGTGTTCTATTTTTAACATTCCGTTTTTGGATATGCCCCGTTTATAAAGGTTTTTTACTTATAAGTTTGTAAGAGTGCCTTGGTTTTTGGTAATTTGCCTGATGAATTAATAATTTAAATCTGCACGAAAACAATGGATACAGGTATTTTTTCACCCATATTTTTTACTAAGTAATTAACAACAAGTGTCTTTCATTGAGTGTGACGTCGGTGGCACTGCTCGGCTCTGCAGTGGAAAAACTACCCCAGGCTCTCCTTAACCGCACCGTGAGGGTTCGGTACTGCCCGGGCGCAGCTTGGTTGTACAGTGAAAAAGAGGCAGTAGTTACCTCCCATATTGAATGAGGGTTAATATCAGGGCTAAAGTTTATTTACAAAAAAAAATCTTTTAGGCCGACAGACAAATGTTTGAGAAAATTTTCATTTTGCTGAAGGAAGGACTTAAATCTACATCGCTTAGCACGGGGTCAACCAGGACAATATTGCATTGAATATAAAACCGGGGCATGATCTGATAATAGAATTGGGAGACAATATATTGCGAAATAACAAGAGAAAGAAATATGTAATCGATCCTAACCCTCCCTCCCCCCGCATTATCCACCCCTTTTCTATTTAAAAAGATCAGACCACGGCGCTTAATTGGGCAGTTCGGTCCACGGACATTTCAAGACATTATATTATAATTACTCATAATAAGGTAGATGATATAGAAACTGCAGGGGCACACGGGGCGATTTTATCGTCAGCGATATGTCAATCCGACAAAATCGCCCTGCTTATTATGAAAAATCATCTGTCACCTGCGAAGACCGACAAGTCGTCAGTGAATAGATCGCTCGTAATCAACCAATAAGCGCAGCGGTTGATATCACATGATAAAAGTAATTCATAACGGCGGTGAAAAATGGCGTCCATAGTTACATGGCAATGGGAGTCAGTTCAAAAAATAATTGACCTGTATGAGAACTATCCCTGCCTATACAATACCAAAACAAAAGAATACCATGATAGGAATGTAAGGAGAAAAGCAATACAGAAAACTGCTGCTGAAATTAACATGACAAGTGGGTTTTTAATATTTAGAGGTGAAAAGTGCCGTCCGGTGAAACCGGTCAATATGTTAAATTAGAAATTATATTTTTAAATAACATTACAAAAAAATACCTCTATGTATATTATCATTCTAGACTATATCTTTTAATTAAATTGTGTTTTTTAAATGTTGTATTCTAAATAAAATAATTACTATTCCAAACATGTTCTAGTGCATCTCTATGTATGTATGTTAAGGGATCATGTATACAAAGCCAATATTGAAAAACATGCGATGCACATAAAGCTTATAACAGTAGCCTATATATATTCTAGGGTCAGACGATCAAGTTTTCAAAAAGTTTTAAAAAAATGGAGAACACGTGAAAGAAAAAAAAGAAAGCTGAAACGCAAAACAAGTGGCAGTGGTGCAAACAACAAACCCAAGTGGTGCTACTTAAATACAATTTTTATTTATTTGGAAAAAATCGAAGCAGCCATCTTAACTAGACGCAACCGGAAGTCCCCTGCGTAGTGTATTTACAATCTGACCTACCATTCTGACCTTTAAATCACAGACACAAAAACTAGGAAGATTCTACAAAGCTGGTAAATTGCCAAGGCTTCAATATAGCTATGTAACCCATAAATAACGCAGCGATACAAATGCCTAAACAATTGTGTGTTAAGAGAAAACCCCAACAAAACTATTTTAATCGGGACACTGTTAAATTAAATATAGTGCCAATATGACATAAGCAAATAAAACTACCCCACATCTCATTCGTGAATCAAAATGGATAACTTTGCGTTTTACACTATTCTATGTTAGTCCATGTGTATTCCTCAATTAAATCATCAATATCGTGAATATAATACTGCGTTTGACCCGACACTACACTGCCCCCTGCTCAAACACTTCCTGGCCTGGGAAGAACCTGCTTCGGTCTGGTAGCAGAGGGGCAAGCGATCTTGGTCTGACGGGCGTCCGGTGGTGGTCTGTGGGCTTGGTAAGCCCCAATAGTCGGTACTGATTTGAGGCGATGCAATGTGTCGTCCACTCAAGGGGCTGGGGACCACTTTCACAAGGTTTCAGGGTGGCCACCAATCCCAGACCGCCGTGCCAGTTCTGGACGGCCGTCCCTCCTGGGTCCAGGCTTCCTTGGACCGCGGCCCTTCTCCACACAACGAGGCAGAGGCTAGCTCGTACAGCCCCAACAGCAACATCAGCAACTGGCTGTTTCGCGAGGGCTGGGTGCTGCAGCCAAGGCGCAGCACTCTCTCTCTCAGGCGGCGGCGCTAGACTCTCAGGGGCTCCGGTAATGCTAGGCTCTCTCTCGTGGGCTCTGGTGATGCTGGGCTCTCTCTCAGGGGCTCTGGCAATGCTGGGCTTTCTCTCGGGGGCTCTGGCAGTGCGGGGCTCTCTTTTGGGGGCTCTGGCGATGCGGGGCTCTCTCTCGGGGGCTCTGGCAATGCTGGGCTCTCTCGGGGCTCTGGCAGTCTGGGGGCTCTCTCGGGGGCTCTGGCAATGCTGGGCTCTCTCTCGGGGGCTCTGGCAATGCTGGGCTCTCTCTCGGGGGCTCTGGCAGTGCGGGGCTCTCTTTCGGGGGTTCTGGCAGTGCGGGGCTCTCTCGGGCTCTGGCAGTGCGGGGCTCTCTCTCAGGCTCTGGCAGTGCGGGGCTCTCTCGGGGGCTCTGGCAATGCTGGGCTCTCTCTCGGGGGCTCTGGCAGTGCGGGGCTCTCTTTTGGGGGTTCTGGCAGTGCGGGGCTCTCTCGGGGCTCTGGCAGTGCGGGGCTCTCTCTCGGGCTCTGGCAGTCGCGGGGCTCTCTCGGGGCTCTGGCAATGCTGGGCTCTCTCGGGGGCTCTGGCAGTGCGGGGCTCTCTTTCGGGGGTTCTGGCAGTGCGGGGCTCTCTCAGGAGCTCTGGCAATACTGGGCTCTCTCTCGGGGGCTCTGGCAATGCTGGGCTCTCTCTCGGGGGCTCTGGCAATGCTGGGCTCTCTCGGGGGCTCTGGCAATGCTGGGCTCTCTCGGGGGCTCTGGCAGTCTTGGGGCTCTCTTTTGGGGTTCTGGCAGTGCGGGGCTCTCTCTCGGGCTCTGGCAGTGCGGGGCTCTCTCTCGGGCTCTGGCAGTGCGGGGCTCTCTCTCGGGCTCTGGCAGTGCGGGGCTCTCTCTCGGGCTCTGGCAGTGCAGGGCTCTCTCTCGGGGGCTCTGGCAATGCTAGGCTCTCTCTCGGGGGCTCTGGCAGTGCGGGGCTCTCTCGGGAGCTCTGGCAATGCTGGGCTCTCTCTCGGGGGCTCTGGCAATGCTGGGCTCTCTCTCGGGGGCTCTGGCAATGCTGGGCTCTCGGGGGCTCTGGCAGTCTTGGGGCTCTCTCGGGAGCTCTGGCAATACTGGGCGCTCTCTCGGGGGCTCTGGTGATGCGGGGCTCTCTTTCGGGGGCTTTGGCAGTGCGGGGCTCTCTTTCTGGGGCTCTGGCAGTGCGGGGCTCTCTTTTGGGGGCTCTGGCAGTGTGGGGCTCTCTTGGCGGCTCTGGCAGCACTGGGCTCTCTTTCGAGGGCTCTGGTGCTGTTGGGCTCTCTCTTGGGGGCTCTGGTAGCACGGGGCATACTCTCCGCAGACACAGCACACAGTGTCCAAATAGTTCCCCCGGTAGTTTTCCCTGCCTTCCTCCTCCTCCTGTGTAGCGTGCAGGGGTGCGGGGGGATTCCAGCGGTGGCCGCACCTCTCTCTCCGGCACTAGAGCGGGCAGGTGCTCCCTCTCCGGCACTCGTGCAGGTAGTATCTCTCTCTCTCTCCGATACTGGAGCCGGCACCAGCTCCTTTGTCTGCCTCCGGGAACGGCCATCCCTCCTCCACTTTCGTTTTCGGGTACACAGCTCACCTCCCTCTTGGCTCAGGAGGGGACAGTGCACCTCCTTGTGTCCGAACTCTCCACAGGCAAAGCACCAATCCTGGTCCTCGAGGCCACTACGGCTGTCCTCCAGTCCGCCATCCCAGCGGATTCGGGGCGGGTCGGGGCTCCGATAGTCTCAGTGGTCCATCATCCGGGCATTCCTTGCAGTCTTCATATCCTGCTTTGTTCTGACACCAGTGTAGCAGAGGCGTAATCTGGTCCACAGCAGAATAAAAGAAGATAACACAGGATGCAGCTTAAAGCAGTAAAAACTGCTGTTTTTATTAAGCGTTAGAACAGCAGGTAAAGGGACGCTTCTCTCCCTTTAGATGCACCTCAGCTCCAGGACACACTGTCTCAAGCACATGCAGCGCGCAGGCTCCTGCTTATTGCTCATTGGCTGGTATTTACAGTGACTAATTTACATAAATTCCCACCATTCTCACGCACAGTAAGCCCGCCGTGGGCAGAGCACACATAGAATCGGCAGCAGAGCCATTTACAAAAGTACAGGCAGTACAACTCATTCACATATAACAGTAAAATAGCAGACCTACTCACAGAAGTTCAAGTTCAACAGCAAACATACAAAGTCCCAGTCTTTGGTTGCGTTTGACCCAACGCTATAATACTATATGTTACTCTTTTGAGTAAGCATATATCTATTTAATCTATTCATATTTGTAGAATCATCATAGTTTTGTATCTGGTTAAGGCAGTAGTTGCAGCTGTTCTGTTTGCGTACAAGATTCTGTGTTTTTTGGTTTTTCTTTTTTACATCTGGAGTTCAGGGCTTCATACACCATCGAGTTAAAACTTTTTTATTTATTTTTTTGCTGGTGGCTGAGGTGATTGAAACACCTTTTCTACTAAAATATAAGGTCATTGGTTGCCTTTTTGGGATTGACAGTTGCCAATTCATCTTTCAATTCATTAATTCGTAGGTCAATCGTGGAGCAGTAGATTCACCCAGAAGTTCAGCAAGCCTTCGTATGGATGAATTGACTAATTGATTTATGAATTGATGGACGAATTGTCGAATTAATTTCTGAATGATGGACGAATGGACGAATTAATCTGTGAATTTGTGCATGAATTGATTAATTAATTGACATATTCATTGATGACTAATTTTGGCACAAATTGCGCCCCATACTCACAAAACTGATTCCATTGACAAAATTAGCCCCAGCCTACTACTGGAAAGCACTAAAGTCATTTTGATCAAAGCTTGATCAAAATAGATGATCAGCTGGAAAAAAGGCAATAGCTAATGGTCTATGGGGGTTTAACAGTGTTTTGAAAATATTTATTGACACCTGCTGTATTTTACAAAACACCCCTTATTAAAATTGTACATTCTGCCACTATTTTATCACTTTGTGGTTGCCTTTGAAATATTAGGGCTTTAAGCAAATAGTATGTAGTAACTAACCAGATTCTCTGCTTTTGATGTCTAGTTTGAGTCTTGCTATAACAATGCAAATAATAACTACCTGTTGAGCATGGGAACTATGGGGTAGTAATATATTGTATTTCTAAAGTATATAAATAAAATGTTCTGTTATGTTGTTATATACTCTGTGTGAACACTGCCTTAGACAGCTCTTTATAAACCAGTTCACAGAAAGTAAAAATTGATTGTGGGAACAAGGAAATCAGCAGCACAAACTTACTGGAAAAATACACCATAGTACTGGACCCCTGCAATGGTTGCTAACGCCTTTGAAACACCTTCTTTGTTGATGGCTGAGATGACTTCACCAGGCTGCACTAACTAAACATGAATCCTGATCCCATGAAAACATATTTTTAATGATATCTAATGTGGACCTTTTGCTCATTTTCTGGAATGTTGTAGCAACAAGAATATTCCCCTTAAACTTATCTGACCATGTCAAAATCTAGGTGGGAACCTCATGGTCCTCAACCATGTATTGCAGTATCTTATAACTACCTACAAAGGGGTCAGAGTAGTTTTCTCTGGTAGCTATTAACAGCTCTTACTGTATATCTTATTACCTTTTCTTACCAGCAGGAGGCAGCATGGCCCATAACAGGAGTGCAACACCCAACCGCACACAAGCAGCTTGATTTTAGTGCAGGAAAGGATAGCAATAAAAATTACGGTAAAAGTCATAAAAACTGTGGTGTACCATTGTGGTAGTATTAGCTCATAAACAATGCATAGCAATTGAAATGGTCAGTTTATCTTGTGTAATTTAATGTAGCTTTATGACTTACAAGCATAGATATAGGAATAACAAAAAAACATGTTTTCACTCAAAATCTCTTCCTCTAAGCCATGCTTTCTTGGTTTAATTATAATCCACCTTTTGAGTGTAGCAAAGAACAGATTTGGAATGCCCATGCAAAAGCATGTACATTTGTTAAAATGGTGACCAAAGAAAGGGAGTTTTTTGGGTTGTTGTCAAGGTGTCATCCACCATCAAAGCCAAGAAACTTGTTCTTCCAGAGATGCAGAATGACTTTGGAAATAAGCTATTTTGTCAGAGCTGGGCTGAAAGATACTTTGTAATGTAGTACTGCTGCTTTAATAATAGTAATTAGGCCCACTGAACTATGACTACTCTGTCATTGCCGCTGTGTTCAAATGCTGAAGCAAAACCACAAGGAATTTATGGCTAATGGCTTCATCTCTGATACCTCAGAATGTGTGATTGAGTGTTTCAAGCAATGGCTTATGGACCCTGCTGATAATCAGCTGGTGACCAGCAATGAGTTGGCGATTGGAACAATTATTCATTGGCTTTTTAATGGACACACAGAAGGTATATCAAATCCCAGGCAAGGTTTACAGCAAATAGCTAAAGTTTGGTGTTAGGAGAAGAGTTGACTTTAGAACTTTACAATAACATGATTTATTATGGAGTTTTTGTTTTTAGATCAGCTTAACCAGTTCCTAAACTCTCCTGAACCAGACGGACCAGAGCACAACAGTGCTGGTGGTGACTGGAATTTCCCTCAGTAGCCTGGGACCCAAGGGTAAAGTAGATGGCACCCTATCCAGTAACTGCATCAGTGGAGTGGTAGTAAAATATTACTGAGTGAATGGTATCTATGTATGTTACTGTGGTATCAGCTTGCTGTAAACGGAAAGATTGCCTCCTGCCAGACGCGTAAGCCAAACATACACAGACACGCACACACACGCGAGACAAACACACATTGTACTGTAGCTCTGTAATGTATTCATTACTGATAACAAGATATATATATAATGATAAAATAAAGTTGGGAAATTACATGATCTGGGTTGGACTCTTTGCGTTATTCTATTGTCCCAATAATAGTTTCCTTCCCCCAATAGGAAATATAAGCTCTTCTTGAGGAAAACAAAAAGGCTTTTTTGCCATGAATGAGACAGTTTGTTTTAGATCAAAGGAAGCTGCAAGTCTTCTCGGATTTCAGGGCAGCGATTCGTCATTCAGGTGAAACCGAAATGCATCTTGGAATGTGTGTGCATCCTGTTATCATGCCAGCATTGTCGGCTTTACTCTTACTTTGGAGAAACTGTTGGCTTTAAAACAGCAACCGCAAGAATGTATGTTGTAGCCTTCAGAGAAAGAGGCTGGGACAAAGGTACTGAAGCTTTAAAACCTTATTTCCTGTACTGCAAACCTGAATTCTCACCAGATTATCTGATGAAGTTAACCTTTGTAAGTTAATATGTTACGTGTAGGGCATCTCTTATTGTTAAAAGTAGGGCTGTATTTTTTTTCATGGCATTTCACCATCTAAAAATAGGTATGTCAAGATATTTTACCATTAAACATAATATTTATTAAAGCAGAGAAAATAGCAATCACATTTAAAACTGATATTTATTTTAGTTGTTATACAACAAATGTTCCTAAATACATAAATGCTTACCTGGAAAACAGTAAGTGCTAATTGTAGAATATTTCATTTTTATGTCCACATTTAAAGACATTCTATTTTCTCCATCAGTGAATTATCAAACAAAATAAAAACATCAATAAATAACAAACAAACACATGAAATGTGTCCTTCTTGTACTGGACAGAGTGATCTTTAGCAGAAGTATTTCCGATCTTTGATGCAGCTGGTGTCTTTCATTGAAGACCTTTTTTGAAGAAATCGTGCAGCTCTATACAGTGTGTTCAATAATTTCCCAGAAGGCAGCCAGGTTCCTAAATGCAGTAATGAAGATCGCCTGGTTTCTATTGGCATGACTGAATGCGGCCTGTCTGTGAGAGAAGATGCCTGGAGAATGAGATGTCAGAGAAACCAGGAAACCGGCTCTGTGAGGGACAGGCCACGTCCTGGATCCTGTTATCATGCCAGCATTGTCGGCTTTACTCTTACTTTGGAGAAACTGTTGGCTTTAAAACAGCAACCGCAAGAATGTATGTTGTAGCCTTCAGAGAAAGAGGCTGGGACAAAGGTACTGAAGCTTTAAAACCTTATTTCCTGTACTGCAAACCTGAATTCTCACCAGATTATCTGATGAAGTTAACCTTTGTAAGTTAATATGTTACGTGTAGGGCATCTCTTATTGTTAAAAGTAGGGCTGTATTTTTTTTCATGGCATTTCACCATCTAAAAATAGGTATGTCAAGATATTTTACCATTAAACATAATATTTATTAAAGCAGAGAAAATAGCAATCACATTTAAAACTGATATTTATTTTTAGTTGTTATACAACAAATGTTCCTAAATACATAAATGCTTACCTGGAAAACAGTAAGTGCTAATTCGTAGAATATTTCATTTTTTATGTCCACATTTAAAGACATTCTATTTTCTCCATCAGTGAATTATCAAACAAAATAAAAACATCAATAAATAACAAACAAACACATGAAATGTGTCCTTCTTGTACTGGACAGAGTGATCTTTAGCAGAAGTATTTCCGATCTTTGATGCAGCTGGTGTCTTTCATTGAAGACCTTTTTTGAAGAAATCGTGCAGCTCTATACAGTGTGTTCAATAATTTCCCAGAAGGCAGCCAGGTTCCTAAATGCAGTAATGAAGATCGCCTGGTTTCTATTGGCATGACTGAATGCGGCCTGTCTGTGAGAGAAGATGCCTGGAGAATGAGATGTCAGAGAAACCAGGAAACCGGCTCTGTGAGGGACAGGCCACGTCCTGGATGGCAAAGGGTCACCACACTGGCCCACCACGTTGTGGTGAGCGTTATACCGACTGTTGTGTTGTTCAAGCCAACCGGTGTGGCGGTGGGAGTGTGCTGATGTGGAGAGGAATCTCCTTTAACATAAGAACGCCTTTGGTGCAGATTGAGGGAAACCTTACTGCTCAGTGATACATTGACAAAGTTCTTGAGGCAACAGTTTTTCCGTTCCTGCAAGCCAATCCGGAAGTGTCGATTTTCCAGTAGGACAATGCAAGACCACACAGTGCTAGGATTACAATTGCACGACTTCAACAAAACAATGTCAAGGTCTTGCAGTTGCAGCTTTTTCTCCTGACCTGGAGTCCAATAGAACATCTGTGGGACCAAATCGCCAGTGCCATCCACAGGAGACAACCACGACCAGCCAGCCTTCGCCAGCTGGCTGCAGCTGCACAGGAAGAGTGGCGGAACATCCCACAGCAGTCTATCCAGAGGCTGATCAGGTCTATGCGTCAACGCTGCCAGGATTGTGTTAATACTCATTGAGGTAATACCGATACTAACTTTGTAATGTTTTCATTTTGACAGTGTGTCATGTTTCATTCTGAAAACTTATCATGATTCTTTGATCTGTATTTTTGTTCACATTTTCTATGATTTTGTTTGATATCTATGTTTAAAATATTTGATTAAATCCATTAGACCTGAGTGTTGCATTTCTTTTGTGCATCAGTATATACGACTTCACACATTTATTAAACAACAATTTATTACAGTATGTGCAAAATTCAAATCTTTGAAGTTTACCACAATACACATACTACTAAGGAGGGTTTTCAGGCAAGCTTTTCGTGATACAAATGCCCAATTTGTTACAATTGTACACAGCGAGTCAAGTAGAACAACTCAGATAATTCCACGTTTTAAAACCACACATTTCTGACATACGAAAGAAACAGACCCTGATTCAAAGTGATCAGGGACTTCTCAATGAAATTACATTTTAGTACAAATGCTAAAAACAACCCCATGTTTTAATGTGTATAAAAACAAATTACAAATGGTCTGTGAAAAATCCTGCACAGATAATAATTATATAACAAAACTAAATTATAAACAAAATGCCTCATTTAATACTAACTTCTATCATACACAATGTGCTAAAACTAGGCATCTTACATACCTATTAAACATCTAATAGGTTGTCCTATAAGTTTTAATTGTAAATGCAATTACAAGCTTAGTGTTTTTAAATCATGGTTTCAGCTGATCCATTTTCCTTAGTCTGTTTCTTACACCCCCTGCACCCTCAACAGCAGTCTTCACATGCAAGTCCCATTCTCATTACTTTCTACCACTTCTGCTTCACCTGTTACAAGCCAGACTCAAACAACAAAAAAAGCATATTTTTTTGTGAATAAAGAAAACATTCTTTTTAGAATGCAATTGTTTTCATTGGAATGTTACTTTGAGATGCACTTCTCAGCTTTACTGTATGTTTTTCTTTTGTTTATTAGGAGTATACTTTGCTTAAGTCAATACAGGAAGCTGTGAATTACTAATTCCAAGCAGACTAGATGAATGACTCCAAGGTGACACGGCTTTGTGTCATAATGACAGGGAATGTCGATGTGTGCGTTTCTTTTGTCCCTACCTTTTTGTGATGTTTACAGTCAGCCAGTCATTTCAATGTCATTTTTGCCGGTGTCTTTCTATTGCTTAGTTTACATTTTTTTGTGTCAAGTTTTTTTTTTAAATTTCATTCGTGCTTGCCTTGAAAACATATGGTGCCAGATTTCTCAAAGTCTTTACCATAATGCAATTTCTAGGATTCTTTGATAAATGACTTTCAAATAGTTAATATACAGTTAAAACTAGTAACAACCCAGACACTTCTTATTCATTAAATCAAACTTCTGCGTTAAATCAAACTTCTGCGTTGTGTGGTCCAGTGGTTAAAGAAAGGGGCTTATAACCAGGAGAGCGCTGGTTCAAATCCCACCTCAGCCACTGACTCATTGTGTGACCCTGAGCAAGTCACTTAACCTCCTTGTGCTTCGTCTTTCAGGTGAGACGTAATTGTAAGTGACTCTGCAGCTGATGCATAGTTCACACACCCTAGTCTCTGTAAGTCGCCTTGGATAAAGGCGTCTGCTAAATAAACAAATAATAATAATAATAATATTTTACTAGTATCGGAAGCGATTTTGTTGCTGTATTTTGTTTGTTTTTAAATCTCCCCTTCACGTGTGCTCCTCTACTTTCCTTGACTTCCACTCAGACGCCCCGATATTTTACATGTAAATTCCCTGCTCAGGAAAATGGACATACTGAAAGGTTCAGAAGTTAATCAGTGTCAGGCCAGTGTCTTACACAAGAGGCTATATAGGTTCTGTATAGCAAAGATACAGATCATTCAAGAACCCTGTTCCTGAAAAACCTCAGTCTCAATACATCCATGCATTGAGGCGTACAATATTATATGTGTATGCTCTAAGACCAGCAAGAGATTTCTGCTTAACCCTTTAAAAACCAGGCTTGAGTTTTCTTCAGACTACACTCATGGTATGACTACACTACGTGATTATTGGTTATGAGTTGTATATGCTTCAAACTGGGGATGAGCTTTACATTCTCTGCAGGGCATACTCGTGTACTTGCTTATGCTATTTTTGTTACAATATTCATTGTATTAGAGTTTTCAAAATACTGTTTCCACTGCATGTTTCAGAAACAATGAGAGACTAATAAGAATAATAAAATTGTGATTTGTGATCTGTAGTAAACATTAATCTGCAGTTTGCTCTCATCTATTTCTTCTATTTCTGTCCGGATATAAACCGTTGTTTATTTAATTTTAAAAAGATGCTCAACAACAATCAAAATACAGTATATAATATTTCATATTATAAAAGACATTTAAGAGCATTAAAATTGAATACCAATTGCGTTTGTGGTGTCAGCACTAGGTCAAAAATACCTGGTCTTTAAGGGGTTACAGATTTTAGAAATTTTACAAGTTACCAAGACAGTTTACCAGCAACTGCAATTGTTTCTAACAAATTTACAATAATATTCAGTTGACATAGCTGACATTTTCCTATAAAAAAATGATGTCCTCATGTTAACAGTCTTGAAGGATGAAACCCATCCAGAAATGCAAATGGCCTGATGCACTGCATCAGGAATTCCTTCCACTTGTGGAGAATGTGGGCTACCAAAAAAATATGAGATATCAAATAACAGCAGTATAAAGGGATAATGTTTCAGGAGCTTGAACAGTGCTATTATTGTTCTTCTCCTAAGATACGCAATCCTGTCTCCCCCCGCATCAGAACAGTGTAATTAAACCCTAACTTTGAGGGTTCTTGTTTTAGAAAGAGAAACGAAACCAATGCATTGGTGTCCTGATACAGAACGCTTCACCGAATCCAATGTCTGTATCCCGCCAGCAAGTTGCACAAACATTTAGGTAAGAAGCAAATGAGGGCACCTGTTCAGTCCACCTCTTGACAACTCCTAGAGTCATGCTTGAAGGTTCATGGTTTGAGATCCTGACACTTTGTAGCAGCTCAGGCTTTCTCATCCAAGAACCAGAATTGTTCATTAACAGAAAAGTTCTCCAGGTGCCACCCAGTGCCAATAATCAGTTCCTGAATTAATTACCAGAATTTAAAAACAGCCCCAAGGTATTATCTTGCTTACACAGATACCGAGCCAATTCCCCTGCCTGCAGAAAATAGAAAAACTTCTTTATGGAGCTTTTTTAAATTACGTAACAAAAGATGTAGCTGTTTGAACAGTTTGGGTGCTTGTTAGAGGAAAGTGTTTCCGTTCTCTTCATCAGGGGGGATGCATATCTGAAGGTTTGTGGGACGTTTGTAGACAAAATGGAAGGGAAGTGGTTGGGGTCTGCTGTGAATCTCTGCTTTGATTTTCTGTGGGTAGGTGTCCGGAGCTAGCTGCTGGCTCGTCTCCTCTGTGACGAGGAACAGGGCGTAGGTACTGGGGTCCTGAACTTTGAACTTGTCGGCACACACCTCGCACAGCTCCTCGGTAGTCGCGTACGGTTTCACTACCAGGGTCTTGGCTGTACAGCCACTGTTTACTTCTTGGAAGGCCACCCGCAAGTAGTTCTGTGGAGAGAGAAAAGAAAAATGTGTAGAAGTGGAGCAGAACAGTCAACATCATTGTACTGCATATGGAGTGATCTCAGAACCCAAGAATCCAGAGTCATTGAGCCATATAAAACAATACAGCTTCTTAAGAAAAACAAAAGGGAAAACATATTTCTGATAAAAAACAAACATTAGATAAGAATAACTGTATCCTTAATGTTTTGCATATCCACTCCCCACTAGGAACTGGACGATATGCAGCTCAATGCAACATGCAAAGCTGACAGCTTAAAAATGAAACCTTTGCGATGGAAATCAGGGAGATACCTGAAAGTCGTCCACAGTAGGGATGGTCCGGTTGGTGGTCCTCCGGCGGTGCCACTGGTGCAGGGTGTTCCTGGTCTCGGAGCTCAGTAGCCTGGCTGCCTGCTCCTCCTGGAAGTTTTTGATCAGAGACATGGCTCCATAGGCACTGGTCAGGTAATACCCACCTGGAAGAGAAATCACAATTGATGGGTATCCAGTATATCCTTTAGAATTTGTAACAGCCACATGCAAATTTAATAGATTTCATAGCTAATATAATTACAGCCTGGGATCGATTAATAAAACTTGAACTCACCCTTAGGTTTAGTGTTCAGACGAAATACACTGACAAAGACTTCTCGCTGAAACATCTGTCTAATTTCATAACACATACTGTTTTGGTACTGTATAAATCTTGGAACCGAGTCATGAGAATTTTAAAACACAAGAAAAAATGCTACAGGCTGGGGCCACACGACTCCTACCGGCCTAAAGGAGACCATTCAAATGGAACTCTTGCCTCCTGGGCAGAGGTCTTCACGGGTCCAAATTAATCAACCCGACCCGACCTGACCCAATGTAAAATTCTTGTTATTAGACCCGGATCCAACCCAGCCTGAAAAAAAGTGTAATGCTTTTCCTTTTCCCAGCTTAGTATATGCACTGACTAGATACAGTATTAAAGCAGTGTATTATTCCAGTCAACCTGGAAATCTGGCTGAACTACAGACAGTGTTTATCCTATCATGAACCTACACAGAGGACTGTAAAATTAAATATATGTTTGCGTAAAAGACACAAAGATAAATACATTATCTGAAAATCAAATGAACTGAAGTACGATCTCATAAATGTGTGATTTTATTACAAACTTAACACAAGAGCAAATGGAATTGAGATGTAAAATTTGTGTTTTGCAAAACTTGTTTTCCTTCTTTGTCCACAATAACAACAAATGATTCCCACACCGCAGACATTTTTCTGTGAGCTTTTGTTCATGGAATTCGTTTTTCTTAAGTTTTTCTTTCACATCCTTCATAAACAAATCCATTACTCCGACTTTTAAGAATGATCTAAAAGAAACACCTTTGATATGGGTCACGTGTCTGCTGCTGCACTCTGCAAGCCATGTCATGAAGCCAATCCATGCAACAGGAATTATAAACAATGATTTTTAGGACCAAAGAGAGCCTCTTTACTCGTGATCGACAGTTTGTGTATTACTGAGTAAACAAAATCGGACCCGACCCAATTTTGCACCCCGAAAACCTGTTCGGTACGGTCTTGGGTCCTGGGGTACGGGTAGACCCATGAAGACCTCTACTCCAGGGTTCAGAAGATTGGCAATGTCCACTTTCCAGTTTACCAAGTGAAATCTGTCAATTGGCTAGACAGCGTGAGCTGAAGACTCACTTTCACATACGTTTTTCAAGTACAAGTAGGGGACAAATTGAGGAGAAATTGAGGGTAAAAGTTTTTGTGAATAGGACACATGTTGGTTGCAAACGATAAACAGAAGGTAACACGTTGTTCCACACACTATAAATTTATGATCGTTGTTCTGCTCTGCCTCTATTTAGGACAGCAAATTCTTCATAATTCCAATGTTTGGCCTGATATTGTTACTTTATTTATTTGCTGCATTACCACTTTGCATTGTGCAACTTGTTTGGAATGCTGTTGCAGCTAAACACAAGGCAATATTGGATTTAAATGGAGCTAAACTATTTAAAAACGTACAGCAATCTATTTATTGTTTTCACAGTGCTGCGCCAGGGGAAAACAAAAACCTGTTTAAAATCACTATATCTAATACTAAGGTCACCATCCTGCATCTTTCCTTCATTGTCTTCTATCAGCACCCTTTTGCTTACTCCTCATCAGGCGCAGACAAAGTGTTTGAATTCTGGTTTTAATATAGCTCTTTCATCTACTTCTGCTTAGGAATCAGAGAAAACTAAGAGGACAGTGCATACTGAGCATGCAAGTACAACAGAACTGCTCTGTTTTTGTGGCACTGCTCTCATGGTCTATCCGTGAAAAATCAGGTAACTAAATATCTATTAAACTCTAGAGGCCACGGCTAGGCAATCTCTGAAATGCAATACAATCTACAGAGTCCCTTTAAATAGTGCACAGTGAGATACACTGATTTGTATTGGATACACGAGTGTCAAATGCCAGTGGCTGCTATTATTAGAGATTGACAACTATGGTACTTCTACAGAGAAGTCAGCTTCCTGTAACCCAGGGAGTGTTTTGCTGACGCTCAGTGGAACATCTCCCAGGAGCAAAGAGGCAAATATTTCACAGGGTCTCAAGAAGGTCAAGCCGTACACTTGACGCCACTATGCCATTTTTCAAGACCTAATGAGTAATATGATGGGAAAATTGACATGGGACTAAAGTGACTTGATATTAAGCCTGAGCTGTGATACAAATCAAGTTATCTTGGCTCTTCCTGCGGGGGACTCTATTGTTTCCATGTCCCAAGTGCAGTACATCATGCTCCTCAAGGAACGCCTTGATAAATGTGAGATAAAGCCCAGGAAGGTAAGGGGTTTAAATTATGCTTAAACAAATCTTTTAAGTTCCAAACATTGACAGGATGTAATAACTTCAGTTCTGTCTGAACAGACTCCCCAATCATTAAAATATGTCGGCCTTCCCATGGAAAAAAAACAAAACAATGTAATTTCCGTTGTAGTTTGGTTGCCTGCCACTGAATAACACAAGGAGCAACACATGTTACTTCATTGCATGATGTAATTCAGCTTAACCGTATCCCTGCTGATCCTACTTCCATTGATTACAATGAGTTGTGGGGCTGGTAATAACAAATTACATGAAACCACATCACTTTGTAACTACTGGGGTGCCTTACAAAATGAAAGTCCTGCCATTGTTCAAGCTGACATGACTTTAAAATAAACAAACAAACAAAAAAAAGTTTATCATGGTTCCTTTTGTTTATCCAACTCACTTTTTGTGAAATATTCTTAGTTTTAAACAAAGAAGGAAATACTTCTTGCATAGCAACTAATAACCGTGTGCTTAGCATAGCTGGCTTTTAAAAATTAATGGATCTTTTAACCAGAACAAAGAAAGTTTGTCCCCGTCTTGAAAGATTAACACACTCAAAACTTTCAATGAAATTCTTTCCCATACCTTCCCCATGCAGCAGTGAGGGGTCCAGGAGCTCCATCATGTACTCAATCTCAGTGTCCAGCTCAGGCATGTCACACTGAGCCAGCACATAAGTCAACATGGGAAGGAAGTCGTCAGCTCCGTACATTCTCCCTGTGAACACAAACAACACAATCAATGGCCCCATCCCAAATCCGCTTGCTTGACGCCCTTTTTCTGAGAAACATTGAAAAAACACCATCTGAAATGACCATCTTTACAGCTAATGATGTTGTGCGTTTTAATTATTTAAAATGCATTATGCTGGAATGTCAGATGCAACATCTCAGTGGTTGACTTTAACTTCATTTTACAGCCGAGTTGGTCAAAGTACAGAGTCTGCAGTTCCATGAGTGACAAATCAATGTGTTTGCCCATTTGTCCCACAATCTTCTATACTTTAAGATTAAAACTGTGATACTGATGGTTTCCCACTGTGTTTCCATTACTAGCAGAGTGTGTTTATCCCCATGTACAGCCCCTTCATGCAGAAAAGCAGCAGCGGCTCCTACCTGAATTGTTCTCCATGACAGTGTAGATGAGCTTGCAGACCCGCAGGAACAGTGTCACCTTCTTCTCAGGCGAGTACATCTTCTGCATGGTGACAAACTTGTGGCGGATCTTCTCGATGGTGACCGAGTCCGGAGCTGTCGCGTCCACCCCAAGCTCCTGGGGCTTCTTCTGCTTGGCCAGCAGCAGGTTCTCCTTCAGCTGCTTCCAGGAGCCACTGGCTATTTGGAAGTCCTTCAGACTGGCTTCAATGTGGCTCTTGAGGGGCTTCAGGATGCACTTGTGCATGGCCTTCTCCAGGACCACGTCTGCAAAGAGGGGAGATGGACATGGAATGAGCTTCTACTTTCAAAGGACCAGGCATTTTCTAGGTTATCACTTTTATTAATAATTCATGGTAGACTGCTGAAGTTTGAAAGTCCTACCAAAAAATAAAAAAACAGAGCAGAGTCAGTGTTGAGGAGTAGCACATTCCATGTAATGCATTACTGTAATCTGATTACATTTTTCAGTAACTTGTAACGGTAATGGTTCCTGTTTCAGACAGGTACCAAAATGTGGTAATGGATTACATTTTAATGTGAAAAAATAACAGAGTTAAATTTTCATTTCATTTAAAAAAAGGGCTACTGCTAATGCATTAGATAGAAATTAGTGATTCCTGATTATATAGAAAGCGATTCAACAGTGCAAGTCAAACATTACAAGTCACCTAAACGTGCATTTCATATCATCTGTGCCTGAGAAGTAACTTCTACTTTATCAAGTAATTCTACATAGTTTTATATCACATCCATATTTAAAAGGAGCTCCAGTAATGCTGCAGTTAGAATAAATCACCAGTCATTCAAAACAAAACTGAATTAGTTTATTGCTTGCCATAAAAATATACAAAAACCACACCCAATTCGACTTTTAAAAGTCAAACCAGACTGCTGTTATAAAATGTATAACTACTTCAATAAAAAACAGTAGGCTGTCTGATTATATTATTTATGAGCAAACTAACATTAAAGGTGCCATCCAACAGCAGTGCTCATGTTTCACCCAAATAAAACAGAATTGGTAATACACAACTCAAAAGTCAACGGTCATGCCATGAAAAAGTAGTCAGATTTAAGTGCTACTTGAATATATGATCCAGGGTAAAGTGTACTTTCAAGGTTCTTTCAATGTGGCATTTATTTTGTCAGGTTTGTCAAGTGTGAAATATTTCTGAATGGAAACTGTGTTAAAACATTTTCAGCAGAAATACTTTACGTGCCCTCATGGTTTTAGATCATCCTCATCAATACTCAATTAGCCTTTTAAGCATATTAATAATCTTCTGAATTAGTGTATCATATTACACACAACATCATTTGTGGTTTGTTTTACAAGAGGAAACAGGACACATCGTCATACAGCACACCTCCAGAGACCAAAATAGCACGAAACCACTAGAACCACAAACTACATTCAACAGAAAGACTTTGAATTGCTGTAGTCACACACACATTATGGAATAATATTCTTTAGATGCAGAATTATTAGATGATCTGAGTCTTTTTAGAAGCACTTTTTGCTAGAAAAGTAGGCAGGGAAACTAATGATCTAAAGCAGCAAATAGAAGATCACACATAACACACATTAGTGTCTATCAAACAGAAATTAAACATTGTGGAAATTAGTTGATATTTAACAGCATGAAAGCATGCTGAATAATCAGTTAATATGTTCAAGTTATATTTGGTAAAGCATGATAAATACACTGGTAAACCGTGCTATATGATCAGTATAAGCAGAATGGGAAATCTGCAACATTACACAGCAAATTTACCATGCTAAACTTTTATATTATATGGGTGAGAATTGTCTTAAAATAAAAACTTCACGTATGTCCAATTTGTAATTGTTCCTGATGACAGAAAATAAAACTTGTTGTTACTTTTAAAGGGGAGTTAGGGCTCTGGTCACTGGTATATTTCTTTTATATCCTCTTCCCTCTTCCCTCTTTATGCTCAAGTAGCTTCAAGGTTAATACCATGTCATTACCTACAATTAGGTATTTGCAGGGAGTATATCAAACATATTTTCATTATCTTTACTGGCTACCTGCTGTAAACAATCTAAGGCAGTAAAGTGTCTGTAAATACAGAAGCAGGTACACAGCCTGATATAATAAAATATTCCATGTGTCTAATCCCTTATAGTTCACTCACACAGTTACTTATCTCATTTTTTCCCCCTGGAATCTGCATCAGTTACACACATAATCTACTTTTCCTCACAAAGGTAAAATCCAATGTTTTTCAAGGGAGACTCCCATTTTAAAAACTCGTCCTAACACACAAGAGGTGGGGGAAATTACTGACTGCAAGAATAAGTGTTTGTTTTGAAATGGAAATAATAATAATAATAGAAAGAAGAAGAAGAAGAAGAAGAAGAAGAAGAACCTTTTGCTGACATGTTATGACTTGAGAGAGGTAATAGACTGGATTCTCTTGAGCAGTGCCAGTTTTAAAGACATTATCGTTATTTTCTAATGAATTTAACTAAAAGTTCATAGATGCCAGCTCAGGTTGGCAGCAAAACTAGGCAACATACATCAGTGCTTACAGAAACACATTTATAATGAACAGTCTCAGGAACATTAAAATATGTATCACCGTACGAATAGCCTTGTTATGTATTGTTTATTTTGGGTGCCTAAATGCATTATGGGTTTTTGTAATTTTGAAATGAAATTCTGTATATGTATACTGTACATAATACAGTGTATGTATGATTCAATACAAAATGTGGTCAACTGGAACTTAGGTGGGCAGCAAATATAAAAGGGTAGTAAGTCTGAGCCATTCTAGGTCTACTTGAGAGCCTAATTGTAAGTTACCTGTATAAAATGAGCATGCTGTGTCCAGTTAAACTCAGGTGTGTCTAATTATGCTCACATTGAAAGCTGGTAGAGCTCAAAGTAAATGTGTTTTTGCACACAAAATAGTACTGTGTGTGAGGAAATATGTGGATGTGTGAGTGAGTTCCTCAGTGGATATAAATACCAGTCTGTGGGCTCTTCATTGCAGAAATGGTCTAGGAGCGGCGAGTCACTGCTTCCTGAGGATGTGTGTGTCTCACTTCATCATCTCAGACATGCTCATATTATGCTGACCGGTTCCTCATAAAAAAATTGTGCAGAGTGAAGAATAAAGAATGCCAGCTGTCACATCCACACCCAGAACAAGGTCCTGTCCAGACCACAGCTTTCAGCATCGTTTTTCAACAGATGTTCAAAACCACCATTGCTTTAAATGCAACTAGTATGCTATATAAATATGTAGCCACTGGGATTTAAG
This sequence comes from Acipenser oxyrinchus oxyrinchus, assembly GCA_030684275.1. Taxonomy (NCBI): domain Eukaryota; kingdom Metazoa; phylum Chordata; class Actinopteri; order Acipenseriformes; family Acipenseridae; genus Acipenser; species Acipenser oxyrinchus. The sequence continues at coordinate 63,305,125 of CM060251.1, forward strand.
TTGAAATTGATTTTAAAATCAAACACATTTGTTTATATCGGCAGCAGAGTGATAGCAACAAGATTTGAACTGGGACGCCAACAGCATGTGCAGCACTCTGTGGAGGACGTGATATACAGTACAGGGTTGAGTTGAGATTGAGTTCTTCAGCTCGATCCCAGTGGCAGAAGGAAACAAAGGCATTTGTCTCCAGTATTGTCATAACCCTAATGTGTTTCTATTAGGGGTGTACTGATACTCTGAATTGCTTTAAATTGATTAAATAAATCCACTAATGAATGTGTTGATTTAAACACAAGAAAAGCTGTCCTTCCCTTGCCTTTACAATTAAGTACCAATCAATGGCAACTAACTCCTGCACTTGGGCCCAGATTTACAAAAGGATTGTGCATGTTTTACGACTGTAAAACGGGCGCTGAGGGTTCTGAATTCTTGGATGGGATTTATAAAACACACGCAATGGCATAAACACGCAAATTAAGACATGATTTGCGGGGGCAATGTCTTTGTGCGCTTTATCCCTTGATGCATATGTAATTCTGTATATGCATATGTAATTCTGTATATGCATATGTAATTCTGGGGCGTTTCTGAACAAAACTGCTAAAATTGGGAGGGGATTTTGCAAATTAAGTCTATTAAAAATTCCGTCTAATTTATTAAAGCTGCCGGTAATTGCGGGCCTCGTATTTGCTTGATTATTTTAAGAACTCTGAAAAGCAGGCGTTAATTTGCCGCAGTCAGACAGTAGCCTATATAAAAGGCAAGGTGATGTGGAAGACTTGTCTGCAGCAAGAAGGAGACATCGTTTTCTTTAATAACATTTTGCAGAGCTAATTTTTTAACCCTTCTTATCAAGTCAGTTTGTAAATTGCGGTTTATAATACTGTACTGTTTTGCAAACTCCAAGAGTTAAAAACTCTAGAGTGTAGGCATTATTATAAGAACGGTGGAGGAGATTAAGAAAAGATGGAACGATATTCCGAGGAGCACTAAAGAAAAAGTCTCATATACATGTAATACAATGAGGGCTCATCCTCCACCGTTATTTTAGAAATGCCTACAGAATTTATGTTTTGAGATATGGCATTCTGGTATTTAACAATACTGGTTCAGGCAGTAGTGTTAAATTCGAGTTTGAAAGAAAATGGTAAAAAAAAAAAAAAAGGACAGAGGGACAGATGACACAGTTAGTTTGTAGCTAGAGCAAATTACAGTACAGCTGGTAGACCATACAGATATGCTTTAAAATCATACATAGAGTCAGAAATACAGACGTACATACATAAGAAATAGGAGGGTTGTAACTGCATAAGAATTTAAGAAGATATAAGTCATAGTTATACTGAAGACTGTTCGTATGAAGCTGTATGGAGTTATTGTTGTTGAACATATTGCTGTACAATGGAAGGATTTTCCACCCGTTTGACTGCCATGGATGTAAGTAAATAAAACTTACTGTTTCTGAAGTTTGAAAAGTCTATATGCCTGGAATTATTCTATAAGAAGTTGAACTAATATGTGAAGCACAGTAACTGGATGATGCGTCGTAATGTATAAGCAACCTAGACTACATACTCTGAAGTGGTGCATTTGTTTATTAAGAAGCCACCGCACATTCCATATTTTATTCCTTTGTCCTGGTGATGTATTTCGAGCTTGTAACACATCTTCATGTGTTACAAGTACTGCTTGTACCAAAATCCCCACTTCCATATTAGTAAATTTCAGTTTTCGCTTCCGAGGATCCTCATCACCATGGCTAGTACCTGGCAGAGGTCTTTGTGTGCCATTCATTTTCTTTTGGAATGTGTAGCCTACACACGCAGGGTTGACCCAAACCCGCTATTTATTGTGAGAGGTATGTAATCCTCCACCGCTAATTGCAGTGAGGGTTATTTAAATTGTTTGATTGCAGAATCGCCTGCTTTACCTAATTATAAAATAGGTGGTTATTTTGACGTTGAGTGCGACCGTACTGAACACGCACGTTACGTGGCTGTTTGCAGTCGGTTTTTCCCCTTTATAAATTTGGGCCTTAGTGCAGTGTTTCCCAACCCTGTTCCTGGCGGCACATCGTGTCTGCTGGTTTAGTTCCAAAGCAGCGCTCAACTGCTTAATTGAACAGTATCAACAAACGAAGAGCTCGAAAGTAACAGGAAAATGTCCAGTTAGTCACTTTGTTAGTTCAATTGCATTGGAACAAAAACCAGCAGACATGGTGTGCCGCCAGGAACAGAGTTGGGAAACACTGCCTTAGAGTTTTAAAAGCCGACTGGAAGTTAATTTTCCTCTAATCCAAGGAGCTGACATTTTTACTGCCATACTGCTGTGCCGTGGACGTAAATTGAACCTTCTGGTATTTCGATTAAAACAGCATTTAACAAGAGAAGTGCTGTAAATTTTTTCGGGGATGGAGATTGTAAACAAAATATAAATTTGTCAAATATATAATCCACAATAGCCATTTCAAATGCCTATGATAGATTTCTTAACAGCAAGACCATAACTGTCAAGGTCTTCACACCAAAGGGCCATCTGCAGCATTTTTTGTGAGAGGAAAATACACTGTTGCAAATCAGTAACAAAGGCACATTTTTGCTTGTTACTTACTAGTTTTGCAGCTTTAGCAGTTTTATTTGTCTTGCACATACAGTTGTGCAAATTGTGCTTGGTCTAAATAAAGTGTTTTCGTTCTTCCTGGCACCCCTTTTTACCCTTCCTGACTTATTTCCAGCTGAATGGGCAAGTGTAAAGCATTGAACTAGTAGTAAGCATGTAAGATCTGTTTTTTCTATTTTTCTTAAAAGTTTGCTGAAGTCAAAGCAGCCAATGTGTGTGCCACATGGTGCATGTGCTGCTGAGATCAGCATTATTTTATTACTGTCCGCTACCTGTGGTCTTCTGAGGGCTCAATATGTGGCAAGGTAAAAACACTCTATTCTGCTTTCCCTTTTGTCCAATTATTTGAGAGTATGAAGAAATGACTGTTTGTGACTTTATAAATAGATACTGTAGGAGTGGAATTAGACTAATTCTGCCAGGAAATTAAGGAATGACAAACCAGAATTATAGATCAGTGTACCTGTGATTAGACTGTACTTGGATTGCAGGCCTTGTGTTTACCTAATCTTGTGAAAAAGTATTTGCCCCCTGTCTGATTTTCTGCATTTTTGCACATTTTTCACATTGTATTTGGTTAGATTTTTTTGTGGGTTGTAGTAGTATACAGAGGGAGTCTGAGAGAAAAAATGACACCAACATTTGGTGCTTCTTTCATTTGTTTGGTGTGCAAGGTAATCAAACATGCAAACTTCAGGTGTGAAAAAGTTATTGCCCACCCCCAGTTAACTAGTAATTAGGGTCAGCTGTTTGAGTACTTTGGTTAACAACCAGGCCTGATTTGGGCCAGCCCTGCCCAATATAAATCTGACTAACTTTGGCCCTTACCATCAGAGTGAAGTTGTCAGCACACAGGTTCTAGAGGCACATCATGCCATGAAAAAAAGAAATTCCTGAAGACCTCTGGAAAAAAGTTGTTGATGCCTATCAGTCTGGAAAGGGTTAAAAAGCCATTTCTAAGGCTTGAGGCTCCACCAAACCACAGCCAGAGCCATATTGTCCAAATGGAGAAAGTTTGAGACAGTAGTGAATCTTCCCAGGAGTGGCCGTCCTGCCAAAATCTCTCCAAGAACAAGGCGTAAAATCGTCCAGGAAGTAACAAAGAACCCTAGAACAACATCCAGGGATCTGCAGGCCTCTCTCACCTCGGCTAAGGTCAGTGTTCATGACTCCACCATCAGAAAGAAATGGGATTCATGGCAGAGTAGCAAGGCGGAAACCACTGCTCACTAAGAAGAACATGAATGAACATGAAGTTTGCCAAAAAGCACCTGGATGATCCTCAAGAGTTCTGGAACAATGTTCTATGGATAGATGAGTCAAAAGTGGAACTTTTTGGCCGACATGGGCCCCATTATGTCTGGCGAAAACCAAACACTGCATTCCACAGTAAGAACCTCATACCAACGGTCAAGCATGGTGGTGGTTTTGGAATGGCCTAGTCAAAGTCCAGACGTTGTGGCAGGACCTGAAATGAGCAGTTCATGCTTGAAAACCCACAAATGTCACTGAGTTGAAGCAGTTCTGCATGGAGGAGTGGGCCAAAATTCCTCCACGGTGCTGTGAGAGACTAATCAATAAGTACAGGAAGTGTTTGGTTGCAGTTATTGTTGCTAAAGGTGGCGTAACCAGTTATTGAGTCTAAGGGGGCGATTACTTTTTCACACGGGAGCATTGGGTGTTGCATAACTTTCTTTAATAAACAAATGAAATATGTATCAAATTTTTGTGTTATTTGTTCACTCAGGGTCCCTTTTATCTAATATTAGGTTTTGGTTGAAGATCTGATAACATTCAGTTGCAAAAATATGTAAAAATGCAGAAAATCAGACAAGGGGCAAATACTTTTTCACGGCACTGTATATTATATATATATATATATATATATATATATATATATATATATATATATATATGTAACCGCCGGCACTCACGGTCGTTCGTTTGCCCTATAAGGTAGACCCAGACACAAGAAATGGAGTTTAAAGCGCTTACGCGCTATTTTTAATACACCAACAAAATAAACAAACAAAACGAAACAACACCTAGCTCCGTTTTGAGCACTGACTAAACATTTTATGCAGGTCCCTGACTAGCTTCGCAGGACGGCTAAGCCGTTTACCTGTCATAAAAACACTGGAAACCACACAGGTTTAACACAGCACTTACTTCAAGGACTGCTTGGAAGCAGAGCACCTCTCCTGCTTCCTTCTACTCAGCAGCCGTGAACAGACTGGCTGCTTCCATTATATACCCTTGCACCTGGTACTAATTGATAATACCTACCAGGTGCGGGTGATAATTAAACAAATAAAACAATTAATTGAAACAAAACAATTAAACAAAATGTGCATTCAGCACATGTTTTCTGCAGGGAGGATATTAACCCCTCCCTGCTGTGTTACACATCCTCCCCTCAAGTGTGCAACACTGATCGGCCATTCAAGGCCACCCCTCCCCTAAAACACAACCACCCACCCTCGAGTCCACAAATGTCAATTTTCGCCCTCTTCCACGGACGGGCTTGAGGGTGGGTCGGTCCATCCGGCGCTTCTAAGAAGGGACCGTGAACCGGCGACACGGGACCCCACCGGGATGACAGGGGCAACCGAGCGGCGGCCGGGAACAGGAGGATGCAGCAGCGGGCAGAGGTCTTCACCTGGGGACCGGCGCAGCGATGTCCGATCACCCAGGGGAGCGAAGCAGCGAACAGGGGAGCACCAGCGACGCCTGGCAGCAGCCCAGCGACATCTGGGTGCTCGGGAGAGCGGAGTAGGGAACCAGGGGCAGAGCTGTGGCTGATGGTGCAGACTCCTGGGCTCCAGGTCTAGCGCAGGGAGGTCTAGGCAGACCGGCAGGGTGTCCAGGAGCAAGGGGCAAGGGACTGCACTGACCAGCGCCGGACAAGCTTCTGGGGCTGGGGGCTGGAGCTGTGGTGGAGGTGTGCTCTTCAACTCCTCTGGCTCGGGAGCTAGCACCTCCTCTCCCTTGATTGCAGCCGGTGGCTCCAGAGACAGCCACGGCTCCACTTCCTCTGGCTTCGGGAAGGACTCCTCCTCCTCCCGCCCTTGACTCAGCACCAGCTCCTCTGGTTCAGGAGACTGCTGGGTTTCTTTTGCCGACTCCAGCTCCCACTTCTGGAGCAGCAGTTCCAGCTCTGTAGGCTTCCGCTCTGGCAGCCCTAGCTCTAGTCTCCACGCCTTATTCTGCTCCACTTGAGCAGCGGTGTTTCTGTTGATCCTTTCGATCAACTCTTTTAGTTCCATTTCTTTTGGGTCGTAGGGCCCACACACGCTGCCACCATATGTAACCCGGCCGGCACTCACGGTCGCTCGTTTGCCCTATAAGGTAGACCCAGACACAAGAAATGGAGTTTAAAGCGCCACGCGCCATTTTTAATACACCAACAAAAATAAACAAACAAAACGAAACAACACCTAGCTCCGTTTTGAGCACTGACTAAACATTTTATGCAGGTCCCTGACTAGCTCGCAGGGACGGCTAAGCCGTTTACCTGTCATAAAAACACTGGAAACCACACAGGTTTAACACAGCACTTACTTCAAGGACTGCTTGGAAGCAGAGCACCTCTCCTGCTTCCTTCTACTCAGCAGCCGTGAACAGACTGGCTGCTTCCATTATATACCCTTGCACCTGGTACTAATTGATAATACCTACCAGGTGCGGGTGATAATTAAACAAATAAAACAATTAATTGAAACAAAACAATTAAACAAAATGTGCATTCGCACATGTTTTCTGCAGGGAGGATATTAACCCCCTCCCTGCTGTGTTACAATATATATATATATATATACACACTCACCATAAATTATTCAACATTCAAGTCTTTACACTATGCACCTTGTACTGTAACAGACACACTACCTTGGACTACCAGTATTAATAATGCACCCTTGAGGGCTTTGTGCTTCTTTCAATGCTGAATGAACCAGCAACATACAACAAAATAACAATAAGAGAACCCAGTTCAGTGCCTAGCAGGATGACAGCCAACAGTCAAGACTGCTCTGTGGTCCTCAACCAAAACATCCTGTTGCTCCTGCAAAGTTTTATTGCAACACTTCTGCTGTGAGGCGGTCATGTGTTGCTCAGATTTAGATATGTTCCTGATGTAGGCACAGGATCACACTAATCATTCCACCTCCAAAACCACTAAAACACATCATGACTATCTTAGAAACACATTTGCATATTTAAATGCTATACCATATATATATATATATATATATATATATATATATATATATATATATATATATATATATATATATATATATATAGTACTGTGCAAAAGTTTTAGGCAGGTGTGAAAAAATGCTGTAAAGTAAGAATGCTTTCAAAAATAGACATGTTAATAGATTATATTTATCAATTAACTAAATGCAAAGTGAGTGAACAGAAGAAAAATCTAAATCAAATCCATATTTGGTGTGACCACCCTTTGCCTTCAAAACAGCATCAAGCATCAATTCTTCTAGGTACACTTGCACACAGTTTTTGAAGGAACTCGGCAGGTAGGTTGGCCCAAACATCTTGGAGAACTAACCACAGTTCTTCTGTGGATTTAGGCAGCCTCAGTTGCTTCTTTCTCTTCATGTAATCCCAGACAGACTCGATGATGTTGAGATCAGGGCTCTGTGGGGGCCATACCATCACTTCCAGGACTCCTTGTTCTTCTTTACGCTGAAGATAGTTCTTAATGACTTTCGCTGTATGTTTGGGGTCATTGTCATGCTGCAGAATAAATTTGGAGCCAATCAGATGCCTCCCTGATGGTATTGCATGATGGATAAGTATCTGCCTGTACTTCTCAGCATTGAGGAGACCATTAATTCTGACCAAATCCCCAACTCCATTTGCAGAAATGCAGCCCCAAACTTGCAAGGAACCGCCACCATGCTTCACTGTTGCCTGCAGACACTCATTCGTGGTACCGCTTCTCCAGCCCTTCGCTAACAAACTGCCTTCTGCTACAGTCAAATATTTCAAATTTTGACTCATCAGTCCAGAGCACCTGCTGCCATTTTTCTGCACCCCAGTTCCTGTGTTTTCGCATAGTTGAGTGGCTTGGCCTTGTTTTCACGCCGGAGGTATGGCTTTTTGGCCGCAAGTCTTCCATGAAGGCCACTTCTGACCAGACTTCTCCTGACAGCACATGGGTGTACCAGGGTCCCACTGTTTTCTGCCAGTTCTGAGCTGATGGCACTGCTGGACATCTTCCGATTGCGAAGGGAAGTAAGCATGATGTGTCTTTCATCTGCTGCAGTAAGTTTCCTTGGTCGACCACTGCGCCTCACGGTCCTCAACGCGTGTCCGCTTCTTTGTGCTTCTTCAAAAGAGCTTGGACAGCACATCTGGAAACCCCTGTCTGCCTTGGACATTTCTGCCTGGGAGAGACCTTGCTGATGCAGTATAACTACCTTGTGTCTTGTTGCTGTGCTCAGTCTTGCCATGGTGTATGACTTTGACAGTAAACTGTCTTCAGCAACCTCACCTTGTTAGCTGAGTTTGGCTGTTCCTCACCCAGTTTTATTCCTCCTACACAGCTGTTTCTGTTTCAGTTAATGATTGTGTTTCAACCTACATATTGAATTGATGATCATTAGCACCTGTTTGGTATAATTGTTTAATCATACACCTGACTATATGCCTACAAAATCCCTGACTTTGTGCAAGTGTACCTAGAAGAATTGATGCTGTTTTGAAGGCAAAGGGTTGTCACACCAAATATGGATTTGATTTAGATTTTTCTTCTGTTCACTCACTTTGCATTTAGTTAATTGATAAATATAATCTATTAACATGTCTATTTTTGAAAGCATTCTTACTTTACAGCATTTTTTCACACCTGCCTAAAACTTTTGCACAGTACTGTATATATATATATATATATATATATATATATATATATATATATATATATATATATACACATACACATACATACACACACACACACATAGTATGTATGTATATAAATATTCAAATCTAAGTATAAAGGAAGTTGGGTGACTCAGTAGTGTCAGTGTGGTATGAACCAGTCTAAAGTCAGTCGTGATCCAAAGTTTTTTTTAATGATTCAGTTTACAAGGCAAGGGGGGTGGTGGCTATTTTAATAGAGAGTTGAAGAGACAGAAGTAAAAACTTTTTAAAAATCCACCTACATCTCTTTAAAAGTGTGTAGAGCAGCAAACGTCTTTGCTATGTCTTGTACTTGCACTCATTCGACGCCGAAGGGGGAGCTAACTGCAAAGCAGTGCAGTGCACTTGCAGTATTGTACAGTATACTTCGACCAGTAACATATGAGACACTAGAGTAGTATGTGTGGTTCACTGAAAACTGCATGTACTGTATGTAGACCATGCTCCAATGTCCATGATTATACAGTACTGTGCTTACAATGTACAAGGTCTCATTACCAGGGAAGACTGGAGACAAATAACAAACGTAAGGATAAATATAATGTAAACCTTACCGAAACCCAGTAATGAAAAAGAGCATTACTTTAAATTATGAATTTTGATTTACTATTTGTTTATTTAGCAGACGCCTTTATCCAAGGCGACTTACAGAGACTAGGGTGTGTGAACTATGCATCAGCTGCAGAGTCATTTACAATTACGTCTCACCCGAAAGATGGAGCACAAGGAGGTTAAGTGACTTGCTCAGGGTCACACAATGAGTCAGTGGCTGAGGTGGGATTTGAACCGGGGACCTCCTGGTTACAAGTCCTTTCTTTAACCACTGGACCACACAGCCTCCTTAACTTAACAGCGACTTGTCAAAGTATATAATCTAATTTCACTGACTTCAGAAAAAACACTAAAATGTTGAGCGTCCTTGAGAGTCTAAAACAGACTCCCACATTATGGATCCATCAACAATATTTATCACAATTTCAAAACACTAAAAAACAAATAACACCCCCTCTTTGAACTGTTTCACAACTTCCAGTGCTCAACATGAAATATTCTGTAAAAGATGCAGTAAGAGCTGCAAAACAGTGACTTCATACTTTTGTACATGAATCTCCCATACACCAACAGTATAAACATGTCACAAAACTGTGTTAGCAGCAAAGGAGGCTGAAGGTCACAAAGCAAATAATAATAATAATAATTAAACCAACAACCATATAAAAGTCCTGGTTAGGGAAAACATTTTTTTTTTTTCAATCAACACATTTACAGGATTGGTACTCACTAAAGAAGACCAGGTTTGGTGGTGCCTCCATGGCACTGCACTTGCTTGATGGTTAATAGAGAACTTTGGTATCAGATTCTATTGAAATGTTTTGAAAGCAGTACTTATGGCATGCTTTTGCTGTTTTATAAACTGCCTTTATACACTACCCACATAGTCAATCTTTCATTTCTCCCCCCCCCCCCCCGCATTACAGTAACTGGTTTCAGAGGAAACCTAGTAAATTTAAAGAAATTATAATGGGAATTTGGAACAATTGAACACAGATCCAGCAAGGAGGGCAAGACATTTAAAACTAACATAAAAACATAGCTATTAAGTTTTCAGTACATTTAGAAATTATTTTGCCCACACAAATACAAATACTGCTAAGCTATTGATTAAATAACTGGCTTACCGATTTCTTCTTCTGGGATGAGAGACTCAATGGGCGGGTCCAGCTCCGAGCTCTGTGCCAGGTAGTTCTTCACCTGCGTCATGAACTGGCGGATGGTCTGCAGCATATCGGCTCCAGAGACGTGACAGCCCTTGTTCTCCTGCAGGAAGCTGATGTAGTCCTGCACCAGGCAGCCGAAATAGGTGCGCTTGTCCTGCGAGACCTCGGCTATCCTCTTCACCATCCTCTTCTCTGGGGTCATGAAGGAGTTGAACACCCCGCTGACTTTCCGGAACTGGGTCTTCACGATGCGAGGAAGGACGAAGGAGCCGCTGCGCTTCTTCTTGGGCTTGATCGGCGGTGCCATGCTCTCATGGTCGCTATCGGCCTCATAATCCTCCTCCAGGCTGCTGTCCCCCCCCTGGCCACCGGGCACAGCGTAGCTGCGCTCGTAATCCAGCGAGTCCGAGGAGGACGTTGAAATGCTCATGTCGCTCAGTCTCTGCCGCCCACCTCTGTTCTGCTGCACCATCTCCTGCAAGCAGGGGGGCGCACAGTTCACGTTCGCGTTCACCACAACGGGCTCCACACCAGGAGCACTGCCAAGGTTCCTGGCGACCACAGCCTGGAGTTTCTGAGATGAGATACTGGAGTCTACCATTTGGGATTTTCTGATGCCCTCGACCTCCGAGAAGCTCATGTATTTCTTAAAACGGGGCGGAGGGATTGGGGCGGCCTTTTTGGTGGGACCAGCACCCATATTGTCCACCTCTGTTTGTTGCTGCTTGATCCAGCTGACGGTTTCTGGCATGCTAATCTGCTTGCCGTGTGTACCGAGGGGTGGTGCTTTCCTAGGCGGTGGGGGTCTAGGTGGAGGCGAGCGGGACCGTTCTGGAGAAATGGGGTCTCGGTTCTTGGGGCGCTTAAGCGAGCTGCCACTGCTGTTGCCTGTGCCCTGACGGTGCACTTCCAGGAACAGCGGGTTAACGAAGCACAAAGCCCCCTTGGTCTGACTGCATTCCAGCTCCGAAGGAGTGCGTGTCCGTAGGGAATGCAAGCCCTTGGTAGGGAAGACCTGCTGCTGCCTCTGTAGCCTGCACACACTGTCTGAAGGCAGGGGGCGAGCGGGACGAACAGGGGGGCTCTGCTGTTTGTTGTAAAGAGGAGAGTTCCAGAATTCTATAACAGAAAAGGAAAGGCAGAAGAGAAAACAAAAAAAGTTAAATCAAGTTGTATAAACTGTCCCAGCTCCTGACAAGTGCAGATGCTCAACAGACTGTCTGAAGAAGACAAGCAGCCCAGCTCTGGAGTCTCTGTACTAATCTAAAGCACAAGTGCAGCTCACACCCATACTTTGTGTGACTCAGGCTAGATACTCGAGTGGGCGGACCACAAATGTGCGTTTTTTTTCTCTCTCTGTCTCTTTAGCATTTTCCTGTTATGTAGAAGCGGGGAAAACTGCATAATGTTTAGGACAGTTCTTACCATGCTTTGTTCTAATTTTTTTTTTTTTTTTTTTAATGATTTTAGTCATACTGATACATTAGGTCTGTATGTGGGCTAGGTTAGATCTTTCCACAAAAAACAGTACAAAAACATTCACTGCAAAATGTAAATAAAAAATGATATCCTGCTGTGTAATTCTGATCTAGTAAGAAAACAGAACAGGAACTCAGATACCGTGCAATCAGAAATGTATGCGTTATTATAGCTTGGAAACTGCATTTGGGAGATAACTGGGCTTCCAGAAAAAATATCTGTATTATTCTGGGAGCAAGAAGTCACTGGGGCCAAATATTGGGTTTGCACACTACATAAATAACACTACAGTAAGCAATATATAGCCCTGACATGAAAGAAGGGCCTATATAATTAAAACCAAACTACTACAAGCAGGATATGGGAAACAGAACAGTGTATCACTGTATGCAGATGTCCTTGAAGTCTGGATACATCCATTTTCTGTTTACAGATGCATTTTCTCTACCCAATAAATTGTATGGTCTGTGAAACTCGTGCTGGAGTCATGAAATCTGACCTTGCAAATTGACTTGTACAGTCAACACTTAGTGCCGCAGCTGGTCTTTATCTGTCTCCTCAGGATCACTCAGTAAAAGAAGTCATGCAAATGACTCTATTTTACTTCGTTGCTAAGCACTATGGCTGCATATCTGGTTGGAAAAATATCATAATTTGACATTCATGGTCTTTATGGACAGCAGAGTGCATCAAGATGTCCAGTATGTGGGATTGGTCACCACCTACAGAGCAGACCCATGTAAATCAATCAATTATTGGTGGACACAATGGGATAAATGCACTGGCATATATACTGTATACTGAATCCCCAAATCCTGGTCAGGACACTACCTCCTTTATGCTATTTTATCTGACATAAACTGCAATGTCTGATCATAAACATATTTCCCTCAGATAACATCATCAGCAATGTAATAGTCATATGAAATGTGTCTTATAATTTCAGCAATATTGTCCTGCACACACATAACTGAATAACAGAACACGCCCAATGTATACCTGTAGTTCATACACCAATATCTAAACCGTGGTAGAAAAATCAGATCCACTCTTGTTAAAAGCCTATATTCCTGTAGCCCACCTCCCCTAAACAACATGCATTCGTAATTACCATCACCCCTTTGTCAGAGCCCAACACTAATTTTGACTACAATCTAATGTATGACCCCGTGTGCACTGACAAGAGGGAGTCAACACCAATAAGGGTCCTCTTTCATTTGAGGAAAGTATGGAACTATATGACAAACACTAAGGCCTTCCAGTAAATACTGTATATTGAAACTTGAGAAAAAAAATCTGTAAAGATGGTAATAGACAGAAGATAAATAAATACATAACATAGATACATAAATATACAGAACAAATGATACCAAACTGTAAATAAAAATAAATAAATCTGGTTATCTTAAAACAAGCAAAACCATGTGTGGTGTCATGTCTGTACATGCCAGTAGGGTCACTGCCTCCAATTATTCATGTAATATCAGATTTTTTGTTAATCAGAACCTCGTATAGGAAAAAAAAAAAGTTTTCCAAATGTTTGAGTCAATTCAGTCATAAATAGAAACAGCTGTTCCTATGCAATCTGAAAAACAAATTCTCACTTGTAGTGCATTTGCCTGCCTGACACCTCTTCTTACTGTAAGTGTGGTGATTAAAATGTCACAAAAACCACATTGCAAAACAGGTGGAAAAGTGAGAAGAAAATGATTCCGTTCGAGCAGCCCTTTTCAGTCTCTAAGCTTTCATTGGTAATAGGAATGTACGCAGCTATCAGCAGGAACGACGTATGATGCAATGTTACATGAAGTGGAAGATATGAAAGAGAAATGAACAAATGTTTCAGTTGTGAACTATCCCAACAATGAAGTCTGCCTTTTAAAATGATTGACATTCAGAGTTCTTCATTTCAGTATGCAAAGCATTGACACCGGTATGTATTTAGAGATGCCACATATGTTTACATTTATGTGTTGGGTGATATTCTGAGTTTCAATGGGGTTACATCAACGGATGTAATAATTTCTTATCTAATGAAAGGTCAATGGGTTTCCATTAATAAGCCGACTTTTAGTAATCAGCAGGTGATTTAGTAGTTAGTGCTTACTACTGCATTATTTATTATTGATATGATCCAATTGTATAAATATGGTTTGTTCGAAATATTAGGAAGTCTATGGATATGTTAAGTCGGTCAATGACCAGGCACTGTTGTCAGATTGAACAAAAACAAAAAAAGTCCACAAAATCAAAATGCTGTACACAGTATTTGTTTAAACATCCCAAAATAAATATCCAGTTCCCCAAAAATATATTTTTAATCCCAATTGGGATTACAAAATTTACAAGCAACTCCATTCCCGGAAAATATATATCATTTCAAAAAGTGCGCACACATGACCCAGGAAGTCTTTTTTAAAGGGATACACTCCTAAACAGAAAACCAAACAATGGATCAGAGAGAAACAGAAAAATCTGCTCATTTTTTTTTTCTTTCTGTGTACCCTTTTCTTAAAAAATAGTTTTGCCTGGCCAGGCTTACTGCTGAAAATAAGAAACAGCAGGTGGAAACGCTTATTGTCCCAAGTTATGAGGCATTTGCTACAAATTGGCATAGTTACACCCACCATTGCCCGAGATTCACTGGGAATTGTTGACAATGGCCGGCTAATGTCTGAAGTACTCTACATTTATGTTAAGAAAACGACATCGCCCAAAATTAGCGCCTATGATGTCATTGACCGGGCACTGTTGTCAAAGATCCAAGACATGGCTGTAACAGATGCATGTCAAATAGAAGTTTCATCCACAGCTAAAAAACACTAAAAATGGTGGTCTACCAATAGTCTATGATGAACGTTTTAACTCGAAGTATTTCTCAAAAACATTAGAAAGATTTCTTGTCATAATGTTTGTAATAGAATTGTATACATTTCTATCAGTATTACTTCAAATCAAATTTTACTGTTTGATTTTTCACAGTACGGTACTTATTTATTTATTTTTTTTGTCCAGCTGCCATACGAGCAGCTGTACCAATACAAAATAAACACATGTTTTTGATTTTTCAAACTATTGGCTTCAAATCTTGCAATCTGATTTCACTGATTTGAATGTATCGCGTGGTTACACACCCACCCAAAGCACTTAAACTGACAGGACTTGTTTCAGGATTCAGTGGTGTTCTAATCCAGCAAAATGCACCAATGAGTTCATTTCTGTTGATGTCAGCATGCCAACTTTGGCTACATCCCAGGTGTGGAATTAAGAAATGATTGATGAGATCCCTCACTGCTCCTAATCAACTACAAAGGAAAGTGCAGCTCCTCTTAGTGAGTCACTAAACTCTTCATTAAGCCTTTTTACAGATAACTACTAATTAACCTGACTGAATCACATATAAACAAATCACCATTACCTGCATCCACAAGGAAGATTGCTATATACCTACATACAGTATACTGGTACCCCATATTCTGATACTCTTACTAAGTTAAAGCTAAAGAATGGCCTTAGTAAATTCCATTACAACTGGCCGAGCAGTTATCTAGAACAAACCAACTTTAAAATGAACATACTGTACAGCTATGGCCAAAAGTTTTGCATCACCCTATATAATTAACTAATTTTGCTTCATAAAATTGAATGAAACCTGCTGAATAATGTTACGATAACATATTGAATTACATACTGCGTTGTAGTTTTCCATAAACTGACAACAATTGAAAAATGTGACATTTATAAATCTAACATGAAGTACCGTACTAGTATTATGGCTTCCGGTAGACTTTTGCGATATCATTTTGTAGTTTCTTTGATTACATAATGTTAAATAAAAGATCTAAATTATGTTCTTTTTTTTATTTATTTTTTTTAGGCTCAATCCTAAAATTCTAGGGGGGACAAAACTTTTGGCCATAGCAGTACTTCGAAACAGTACAACTGTAACAAACAGATTCATTTGATTTGATTAGATCTTGAAAGGTTTTCAATTTTCTGTTCCACAGTAAAGCAAGAAAGGTGTACTTACCAACTCCCAGCTGAGCAACCTCTTCAAGGTCTGCCTGTGTTTTCGCTGCTGCGATCGTCTCTGGTAACCTCAAGGTAAATGGCAGGACATCCCTTCCAAGAGAAGGAGCGGCAGTTAGTATGGGCGTCTCAGAAAGGGAACAGAGTTAAACATTGCCTGGCAGGAGGAGGCTGTTTACTTGGGGAGGAAGTTACAGCTGAAAAAAAAACTGCTTATGGTAGGGCTTTTAAACTTGAGGGCTGTTTGCTTTTGACTGCTTTCTGAAGATCAATGTCTAGGAAATGTTTTTTTATGGTGTGTGTGTAAAAACAAATAAAAAAAACGTAGTCAAAATAAAAAGAACACATACTTTCCCCCTCAAGCAATATAACTGATATTTACAGATTTTACTGAATGCAAAAGATAACAGGAGGTTTGGATGTATTGCACTGAGCATGCTGTCTTCTATGGCAAGGGAATAGGGGTGGCGGGAGTGTTGTTTTTCAGAAGGGGAATTAACTGAATGTCTGAGACCCCCTGGGAGGTTTCATTACCCCGTTCAAGACGTGTTTCAAACAGTATGATACAAAACAGTATTTGTAACACGGGTCAAACTGAGTTCCGCCCTGTGACAGACGTTTAATTATAAGCGATGACGTTTCTTATCATTTTAGCCTTGCTTTTTAGCCAGTGCAGCTCCAATACATTTTAGTTCAAAAGTATTTGGAGCTAAACTCATTAGAAAAAAAAAAACGACAAAAGTCTTAGTTAATAAATAAATAAACACTTTCTAAATGAACATGCGTGCTGGAATCAAAGAGGTACGCTGATGCTCGTCCCACTTCTATGTTTTTAAAGATCATACAGAGCACTACTTTGAGCATTCTGTGTTCTGCATACGAACAATAGCGAGAAAGAAAAAAAATGTCATGCCTGCTTTCAAGTAGAGCTTTATTCCAATTTTTTTTTTAAAGAAAACGAGGTAATTGCCGAGTGTGTGTGTGTGTTTCTTTCAAACTCGTATCCGTATTTTTCAATATTTTAAACAATAATAATAATAATAATAATAATAATAATAATAATAATAATAATAATAATAATAATAATAATAAACCAGTCAATTACACGCATAAAACGTATCACCATGCATAGGCGCGTAATATTAAATAAAATCGCCGTTAACAGAGAAGGACAGAAATGTTGGATCACACTGAGGATAAAGGGAACATTGATCGATTTTGACAGAAAATGCCACGACAAAGGTCCCACGTTGCAAATATATCAGCAAAAAAGACTTTTATTTGGTTTTCTTTGTACACTGTGAAGGTGGCACCCGATGCGATCCAGCGCGCTCTACCGCCAGGGGAAATTGACATCGACTTGTTCAAGTCATCGATACGCTGACCGTTTTAGTAATTTGAAAACATTAGCTTTCAGATACATAAATGCAGTAACAAATACAGCTGATTCTAAGCGCAGCAACTCGCTGTATAATCTTGTCCTGTCCGATCGGAAGCGTTCTTTTTCAGAAGACAAACAGAGAGCTGGTGTTCCTTTATTTCAATCTTTGAATTTAGACAGACTTTATGTTTAAAAAATTTACGCCGGACAGAGAAATAGTTTATTTCAAACACCGTATGTTGCGCTACGCGGCCAGTGTGAAAGCCTGCATCTTATTCTTAAAACAACAACAACAACAAAATACGGTGGTGTGAAAGACTTTTAACTAAGTTCTGTACTCTAAAGTAACATTTAAACTTGACAGCAATCAAAAGCAATAGTCTTTATATTATTGGTTCTGGTGTACTATCTAAAAGCTCTTGTGTATGTCGATGTAGATAAAACCTACATTATTTAGCGACCTTTCCGTGAATTCTTGTTTTTTCGCCCGTGAAATGTACAAAAAAATCAACGTGCCCAAATCGTATCCTTACTGATTATTAATGCTTACTGTACCACTACTAAAACACACTGCTGAAAAAAAAAGTTGGACTGCAAAGTAGCTCTCAGTTACATCGGAGGTTACAGAAATCAATATAAAAAATATAAATCATAAAAAAAACATCCAATTGCATTAACAAGTTGCTTCCATGATATGCACCAACCACACTGGGCCCTACAACTATATAATACAAAAAAAGAACATTAAAGCAAACTACAACAGACACAAAAGTGCCTCTAGGGCAGGGTAACATTGACACAGTCACATAGTTTTGTTGGCCTGTTTTACTGAACAATATTTATTCCAGTTCTAATGCTTAAAGTCCATGCATATCACAATTGTGCATCTATGTTTAAAATGTGCATTAATAAAACTTTCTCTCTTACCTGCTGATGCAGTAGAAAGCAATGAGTCTAAACAAATCCGCAAAACTGATACCAGATCCTTCCAGAGAAAAGGCTACAGAAAGACAAGCAAAACAAAAGTGAAGTCAACATACATATTGCACAAGTCCAACTGAGCTTTTGTTGCAATGGAACCAACATGTTTCAGTTCAAATGAAAAGCTTGTTTTGACATAGGAGAAGCAAAAGGCTCCCTCATAATGAAAAACATTTGTGCAGACTGCCTGCTGAGAGCAAAAATAGCACTGGTAGAAGAATTGGTAATCTGTTAGTAATGCCTGCTTGCTGAATTAAAAGAAAAGTTTTAAAAGAGTACTACCCTGTAAATCTGTATTAGCTAACAATTTTAGTGAAACATTAACCCACACCCACCAATAGAACACTGTTCGGCACACTAAAAAATAAATGTATTCCTGACTTAAAACAGCAAATAACCTTGAGGTGATCTGTAGAGTAGGCATATCACAGGTACTGTAGTGGCAATGTAATTGCCCCCACACTTCACCACGAACATGCTTCAAGCGTCACCTGATTGGAAAACCCTCTTAATGATGATTTTTGTTCTTAAATCTGCACCCAGTTCTGTAACTAAGAACACAAATATTGTTGCTTCACCCTTTATTTACAACTAGCAAAAAGAGTAATACACTATAGACTTTGCTATTCAGGATATGAGGTCCATAGATGTTCCATATAAAGGACATTTGATAATTGACATGTCCTAAAACTTGAACATTCTTTGTAATCAAGTGTTTCCCACAGCAGCATATATTTATTTATGAAACCAGTGGGGTTGTTTTGCAATTAAAATGTATGGTGCTGGTTATAAGACAAAACATAGTGTACAGATGTCTGGTGTGTGTGTGTGTGTGTCTAACATACTAGTTTATTTATTTTTAGAAATGTGATTTACTACACAGTAGTTTCTGGTATAATGAAAATAACCTGGCTGACCCTTGGTTCAATAACTCTCTCCAGACAGGAGGAGAGAATAAAACATATCTGTTATCATCTACACTTGACCTCCTAGTCTCTTATATTACTGGTACATAAAACAGTTTATCCCTATAATCATAAGAAGCAGGGTTAAGTTTTACAAATCACCTGCTGAAGATTACATTTTGCTAACCATTTGTATTTTTTATTTTAGAAGAATATTATTTATGACAGAACATCATTTTTCAGTTGCTAGTTTCCTTTTGGTGAAATAAGACTATGCAGTTCAGAAAGGTTTTTGGTAAGGAATTCAATGAAAGTTTGACCACAGTAGACTAGACCCACCTGTCTTGATTCACCAGCTGTATGATATTAAAATACTGTAAAGGTGTTGGTATAGGTACAAATCAGTTCAGGCCTGGATAGTTGCATATGTAGAGTCGTATACAGTATGTGTTCGGTTGTGGGTAATATACAGATTGGATTACAGTATTTTAAATGTTAAATGGTATCTAAAAACTGATTATACGGTTTAACCTACAATCTCTTGGTATCTGTGAGAGGGTGTGGGCGATTTACACAGGTGTGGGTGATTTTTGAGACACCACACAGGTGCACAGGATTTATTATTCACAAGGTGTGGAACTATTTGACACTCTTAGAGTTGCTACCAGCAATGGTATCGCCCTGAGGTACAGTATGTGTAGAAACAATAGTTCATAATCAAAAGGAGAAATAGAAAGGGAAAACAAACACTGTAAATAAAAACTACAAAGAAAAGTGCTGCTTTAAGCAGGGTCTGCAGCCTCCGCTAGCCTGCCAGGACGCAGTTCTGTTCCCGCAGTTCACTTTTATGGGGTTGCCCAGGTCCCCCTGAGCTCAAATAGATAACGTCCCAGGGACTGTATTTTTACCAGTATGGGAACGAAAAACAAACTCAAAATCGAGCGGCTGTCTTCCTCTGCCTTTATGTAGTCTCTCCTGCTTTATCAGGCACCGGATGTTGTTTTCTTTCTTTCTATTTTTTTTCTGGTCCGTAGACGTTCGCTGTCTATATTAAATTGAGCTTTCCGGCCAGAGCTTCCGCTGGATGGTATCCCTGCTACGGGCATCTCAAGGTCGATTGTCTCCCCAAGACCTACCCCTCAACCTCATAGGAGGCTGTGTGGTCCAGTGGTTAAAGAAAAGGGCTTGTAACCAGGAGGTCCGCAGTTCAAATCCCACCTCAGCCACTGACTCATTGTGTGACCCTGAGCAAGTTACTTAACCTCCTTGTGCTCCGTCTTTCGGGTGAGACGTAGTTGTAAGTGACTCTGCAGCTGATGCATAGTTCACACACCCTAGTCTCTGTAAGTCGCCTTGGTTAAAGGCATCTGCTTAATCTGCTAAATAAACCAATCAATCAAAGAGGTCTGAGCAACACACTCTTGCTAAACCTCTTTGTGTCAACGTCAATGCCATGGCCCCCTCCCAGAATCATGAATGCACCCAATACTCAGCACAGCTCTCCCCCATCACAGTATCATATATACACTTTGAATTCCTAAAGGCAAGCTCTTTAAAACAATTGTAACAGTTCTAATTGAATACAACACTACTAATAATAATATTTAAAAGCGCTATCAATAAACACAGCATAAATAACTGTAGCTAGTGTACTAGAGGGGATACTCACTGTACTGGCTCTCCTTTATTGGGAAGTCTCTGATGGAGGGTCCGAACTCAGTGCCAAGGCGTAAGGATATAACCTTCTTTTGTAGCTTAGCTGATTTCCTCACCAGGAAGATCTAAGAGGGGAAAGACAGTGAGCTCACTGGAATGTGGTGCAAACAACTCCTGCAGGAGCTGGACAGAACTGCTACAGGTAGAGTAGGTCCATCAAAGCTACTGTCTGCCCACTCGTTAAGCAGAAGCTTGTGCAGGATATGCTATACCTCAATTTAAGATTTCCTGCCACTTAAGGCTACTCGTACTAGCTGACAGGTACTGTGGGTTTCTAAGAACTAAATTCCACATTTTTCTGATCTCTGTTAATTACTTCAGAAGGTATACAGAACAGAACTAGTCTACGAGGAGGCCCACTTTATGAATATTTACTTCAATTACATTTTACCTAAAGCTACAGATGATATGATCTGTCTCTCTGTGAGAGGAATGCATAATTGTTCCTTTCTATTGCAGGTGTGGGATTTTCATTTCTTGTGCCAGAGGCAAGAACAGGATGTTTGATGACATGGGTAGGGGTGGAGTGATGATCCTGCTTAATAAATCCCCACTGTGTCTAAAAAAATAGGATATTCCCTTAAAACAGGATCACAAAACTCAAAAGCAAGGTACTTTACCTAGATTGCTCCAGTAAAAACTGTATAAATGGGTAACTGTATGTAAAAATAATGTGATATCTTGTAAGTCGCCCTGGATAAGGGGTTTGCTAAGAAATAAATAATAATAATAGTACTTCACTTACTTGACTATAATACATGGTATGCATTTGTTTCATACGTTGCATGTTTTTAAAATTTTTTTTTTTTTACTAACATTAGAGACTTGTATCCAATCCAAGTTCTGTCTTGATGTTTGATTACCCTGTACTGTTCACATTACTTTGCTGTAGCTTGTGTTGTCCCCTATGGCTGTGATATATATGTAAACCTAACTCTGATTGCTTTTGTATATTTTAAATCACACATCATGGGTCAAAAATCATCTCAACTTTTACTCAGAGTTTGCCAGGATACAGCAGATTTCACTTAGGAGCATCTCAGTGTATCCAGATCATGCTAGCTGCTGCAACAATAATGGTCTTCCGATTGAATTAAAATGGCATATTGTGGGCCAAAAAAATGAGTAAACAATATAAACAATTTAAAAGGTTAATAGAAATATTTTCAAGACCAAATTCAAAGAAAAACCATCATCCGTGGAGTTAACCCCAATCTCAATTGCGTGTGAAGCAGGGATGGAAATAATTGCACAGCAGTTTCCATCCCTGTGAAGTGTTTTAAATATGGCTCTCACCCCAGGCTGCTGTTGCTGCAGGATTCGTTGTGCCTCGTCGTCACTCAAAGTAAGCAGCAGCCACACCGGATGGGCCAGGATGAGCCGATCCAGGATGCTGAGTTTCCTCTTCAGAGAGTCGTAGCCTGAGTCTCGGGCACTGCTCTTTGTGTCCTTCTCCTGCAGGTACAGACTGCTGACATCTTCCTCTAAGCTGCTGCTACGAGAGATCAAGCAGAGCTTATTATAATCAGGGCTGCCTATTAGAAAAGGCAAGAGCTGCATAGATTCATAAGCTTTCGTCAGCTTTATCAATAAACATGCTATATTATTTTCTTTTCACCTTTGAATAATGAAACAAACAATACATACATAAATATATAAATCAAAATGCGATATTTCAAGATGCAATGAAACTACATGGTTGTCTGTACTTAACTAGACAAAAACAAAACAGTCCATTTAGGATTCAGTGGAACAGAACCTATATAAATCTCTAAACTTTTGGCAAAGTAGTGGAAAAGGAGGTAATCGGTTAGTGCCATAATTTAAAGAAGTCAAGCACTTCTGTACACACGTGTTATTTATTTTTTTAATACAACATTAATAAAATAAGTCCTTCGTCCTGGTTGGCCCCGGGCTCCAATGTTTTTAGCATTTTTACTCAACCCTTAGCCATGTTTATGCCAGTCTGAATGCCAATAGCAAACACTTTAGAGAGAAATGTCTCCCCCCTCAGGTATTTCCTATAAAAGACTGTGTTTTATAGCTGTCTCTCTGTTGATCAAAAACAACCATTGCGTTTTTTGGTTTTCTCTTGCTGTACAAATACATGATGCAATATTCTGTATTAAAAAGGACATGGAAACATTTTCTTTAACTTGTGCAAAAAAAAAAAAGAAGTCAAGCACAGTTCCAAATCCAAATCATTCCTCTTGGGGGGGAGGGAAGTCAATCTCAAAATGATTGTGTGTGTTTGTGTGTAAGTGGAAAGCACGTGGAGAAACGGCTGTACTGACATATCTTCCTTTAAGTTTGTTTATTACAGCTTTCTTTTAAAAACCTGTCATGTAATGAACTGAAGAAATCTTAACCACATTTATGCTGCTCTTCAAATTAACTATGGAATGTGAAACCAAGAGGAACAGCATCAGTAATTCTTATTAATAACCTGTAATGTCAAACATGTTAAATAGTGTTTGGGAACGGGTACGAAAAGAGAATAACATACCTTGGCAATACTTTTATTATTCACATTTAACTGAAAGCTGTATGTCACAGATTAACCTTCTTCTGAATAAACATTTAGAGTTTTTTTGGTTTTTTTTCAGGTGGAACAAGTTTGTTTTAATGTTTAATGATACAAAGTTTATTATTATGTACTCAACTGTGTTTTTGCTTGTCTGCAACGTTTATAGTTCATAATACCCCCACAACCCCATTCATTATTTATGTTTAACCTACAGTCAAGTCAACAGTAAGTTACGTTCCTTCAATGGTTTAGTGTTAGAAGAACTGAAGCATGTCATTTCCAATCTAAAAGATGCGATTCAGATAACACTGTATGGCCTGCATGCTAGTGATTCACTGACTGCTCTAAAGGTATATTGTAGTCATCCCTCAAGTCCACAGGTATCTAATCTACACTTTCTCTACCTAATACTCTGTGCTCTGAATCACAATTCTCTAGAATACAGCATACTGATGAGTGGGAGAAAAGGGAATTTTCACCAGTCAGTGAGATTACGATAACCTTTAAACTAATGTTTTATTTCAAAACTATGGTGTGCAATTACCACTGATTTGAGAGTACAGTAAAAGCACCATCAACAGTGTCATTGGACAAGATCCCATTACCTTTTTCATATTAACATCACATGGTGGGTAACGTGATGGATTTGACGAGCAGCTTTGTATCGTCTCTTTTTCTCACCGTCAACAAGTTTAACTGCCCAGGGAATGACTTCTTGTTCCTAGTGTTCATGCAAAATGTCATTTACATCTTTTCCCTATTCGAACTTGGCATGATGCCTTTATTATCGGCTTTATTTTGGCACTGTCTGAAACACTGTAGAAGGTGCCAATGCAGGCCTTTCCCCTGTCTGATAAAACACTGAAGTGCTACTAGTATATGTCTGCATGCTTCCAGAAAGGTACATTGTCTGGAGTCCTGGGATGCCTTGATAAGCAATGCTCCTAGACAAGAACAGGGAAGAACCTCTTTATGCTGGCAGGCTGTTAGCATTCCCCAAGATCAAAGCAGATGCGTAGCATGTCAGCCAAACATAAGATCATGTACATGCCAAATGGAGTAAACACTTAGATAAAGAAATGTATTGTGAAATGTGATCTAAAGTTGCACATAAAACACAAAAACAAATCCTTAAATGATAACCAGCAAGGCATTAGAGTCATAACAGGCAATGTAATATCAGCTGTGACTCATGGGAAGCCTGTAATAGCAATAACATACTGAGAGTCTACGGATTCCCACAGATGAAGTAGGCAACACATTCCACAGTCTGCGGGCAATGCCAAGGGAGGATTATGGGATTATTTAACTTTAAAAGAAGCCAAAAATGCCCTTATCTCCACTGCAGCCAGATCAGTCTTGTTAATCCCATTGCAATCTACTTTGCAAAGACAAACTAGGACTTAATTTGCTACTCTTCTGTATTAAACATAAAGACCTGCTGAACTGAACCTATGATCTTAGTCCTAACCTATAAACTCAGGACCATTTACAGTAAATGTATATATACTCATACTGTAGCTGCAAAGCTGCATCTCCCTGTTCAAAGAAATATCCACAATAAATAAGAGAGAACTGACAGCACTTGGCTTGTAGGTGCAGACACTGCTAACACCATTGAATAATGGTCACAAATCAATCAAGGGCAAGTAGGAAAGCACAAAACACCACTGGAGTGAGTCAATGTTTTCCACAATGCACTCACTGACAGTGTTATGGCAGGGTTTTCTAAATATTGTTCAGAGTACAGAAACAGGCTTGATGTCGCCAAGAACATAATCTCCTTTCAGTTTCCTCTTTCATCTCCTGCTCGCCTCCTGTTTGGGTTGGGGGTTGCTTGCGCAAGATCACAGGATTTCATAATATATATATATATATATATTATATATATAAGCAATGTATTTGCTTACGATTGTAAGTCGCCCTGGATAAGGGCGTCTGCTAAGAAATTAATAATAATAATATATATATATATATATATTTTTTTTCAAAGTAATGTGATTACTTCTACTTAGCAAATATTTTGCTGCTATTAAAGAAATGCTATTTTGGGCATTTGATCATGTGCACATTTTCAGTAACTTTGCAATGGTACATATGGGAATAAGAACAGCAACAAAATGAAGAAAAAAAAATACATTTCAACTCTGCAACCTCCTCAATAGTGCATATAAAAAGCCCATGGTGTAACTTAGGTCTACACTCTTGGTAATTTGTACCTCAAGTTTTTTTTTTTATTTAGAAATAAGCAGTATCTCAGGAATATGACATATTAAAGACTACAACCACCATTCTATTCAGTACAGCATTTATATTTTATTTAGTAACTGGTTTCATATTTGGAAAACAGGCTAATTCCTAAAAAAAACAGGCTAATGCCTACATGACATAATGTCTGTATCGTGTGAGTGTCAGATGACGTACAAGAGTTAATTTCTGCTGAAGTCTGCCCAGTGGCAGCCACAAAGGTTTCCTTTTCCTTAATTCATGCAGTTTCCAAGCAAAGGAATATGTTGAGGTCAAGAAATGCACACCTCAGCATGTAGTCGTTCCTTTAACAGCATAATCGTGTAAATTTAAAGAAATAAGGATCTACAGCACTCAATCAGTGTACTTGAGACATCATTTTTACATAACTGAAACCTAATTGTGGTCACCTCAGCATGTAGTAGTTCCTTTAACAACATAATTGTGTAAATTTAAAGAAATAAGGATCTACAGCACTCAGTGTACTTGTGACATCATTTTTACATAACCAAAACCTAATTGTGGTTGACAATGATTACGTCTCAACATTTCAGCATAAAGACATTCAGGCTTCAATTGAACTAGTCGATAGAAGTAGATTGCTGCTTATTCAAAATACTTTATTCACTGTCATTTATTGTGCTGAATCCACTTTTCTTTCTTATTAAATCAACAATAGATGTTTGCAAACCACCAATTAGACTGATGAGAAACTGTAATTAAACATTGGTATTCATGATCTCAAAATATCAGCATAAAATGTCAGCTAATAATTTATTTATTTATTTATTTATTTATTTATTTATTTATTTTTTATTTCTTAGCAGACACCCTTATCCAGGGCGACTTACAATTGTTACAAGATATCACATTATTTTTTATTTATTTTAATAACAGTTCAGGACCTGGCCCATTCACAATTATGGACGAACTTAGGAAGTGCACAATATAAGTTAATTAAGTGTAGGTCTGTTCAAGCCAAAGAAATCCCAAGAACTGGTTTTCTCCTGTATACATATTTATTTAATTAACGTGGCTGCTAGTGATGGATTTCATGTAAGCAGGACACTCACGCCTTCATAGTAAAACCTGCCCTGATCTTGTTTATTTGTGCCATACTGAAGGGGCAATAGCACTTCATTCTCACAGTTCTACTAATGAACCATTTCTCATAGTATTTCCTGCTGTTTAATTACAAAGCAAAAGGAAAAGCCTTTTGGCAACTGCTGGTGAGAGGAAAGAGCAAGGTCTGGAAGTGTCAGATTCAGCACTTATCAAAAACATCAAATACACAGGTAAACCTTGTTATAAACTGATCCGGAAAGGAAAACAAAAAACCTTTTCTTTTACTAAGCACATCACCCATGCAGCTTCCAGTTTATCCACAGTTGTTTATTCACATGCATTTTGTGCAAGGAATAGTGCAACTGGGACATGAATTCAGGTCTCAGTTTAAATTTAACGCAAACCACTATAAACAAGTATGAACTAGAGAACTGTTTGATAATGAATACCTCAGATAGATAATTACAATAAATATTCAATACCTCGATAGATAATTACAATAAATATCCAATACCTCAGATAGATCATTAACATAAATATTCCACATTTATAATTATTTTATTTTAAGAAAAAGCAGGCCAGATTTAATAAGCTGAAGTTCAATATTGACACATTTTTGGTACATGCCTAAAAACAGATCCATACTGACTATCCGGTGGGTATAACCAGCTTACAGCAGCTAACACTCCTGCCTGCATTAAAAAGAACTGCACTAGACTTGTAGACACTGCAACGCTCTAGTCAATAAAACCCATGGGAACCAACTTGTTAGTATTTACAAATCTTCCTCACATAAATAACATGCTCCGTTCCCCACAGCCAATCATACTGTTTCCCATGTGGCTGGGAAGCTGGCACGACAAGGCTTAGGTGTCCTGCTGTTTGCCTGCAGAGAGAGAAGATGGAAGAAGTGACTTACCTCTGCATGTCTGGAGTTTCAGGGTCTCTGTCGGCTGCAAGGCCCGTCTGTACCATCTCCTGCTTCAGCTCTCCAATCTCCGAGGCAAAGGTGTTGATCAGCTGCTTGAAGAACACAAAACACACAGCAACGTTATGAGGGACGGTGTATAGGAATCAAGAGCCTGGACGCTGTTAGTCACTTTCCTAGGAACGTGGCGATTGCCAACATCCTGAGATTGTCGTCCGCAAGGACTTCCCGTTTGTTTGAAAAAAAAAAAAAAAAAAAAAAGGCAAAGCACTGCAAGGACCAGGGCTCCAATTTAAACCCCGGTATAAAAGTACTGTTACAATCCAGTCAGACTGCTCACTGGTTGGCTTTTACCTTCCACTATATACAGACTTTGTAAACACTGGTTAACCCCTCTAAATAATAGACAAGAAACACAAAATACTTCCAATAACACGCTTCAAGCAAAGTTCCTTAACTAAAATGTATCCATACCACTTGAATATAACCATAACATTTATTAATTTACATACAAATTTGAGAAACAGGATGTATGTGTTGACTCGTGTCTTTCTAAACGTGCAGTAAATGTTAATGTACATAAATTACACCTAGAAGCCACCCTCTTGACAACTGTAATTGATGCACAACGTTATGCCAGAAAAGTCAGAAAGCTTTCCAGCTGTGGTTCTGAATCAGTCCAAACAGAAAGCTGTTTTCTGTTTATTTTATTTTTGTAATGAATTTACTGTTAAACACTTCCT
This sequence comes from Acipenser oxyrinchus oxyrinchus, assembly GCA_030684275.1. Classification (NCBI taxonomy): domain Eukaryota; kingdom Metazoa; phylum Chordata; class Actinopteri; order Acipenseriformes; family Acipenseridae; genus Acipenser; species Acipenser oxyrinchus. The sequence goes on from CM060251.1 coordinate 63,333,412, forward strand.
TGACAAAAAGCTCTGGTTATAGAAGCAGATGCCATTGCCAAAAAGAATGAGAACTTTGGAAATGCATTTAAACAAAGTATTGGAGCCATTAAACCTCAGTGAACATCACCACCGCATACCCCACAGAACACTGAACAGATATAGAAAGGAGGACAATACTTTAGCACTGGATTTACTACACTATCAATGCCAGAAAATAAACTTCTGTAGGTTCAGCATACTGTAATTGTTAAATCTATCTGTCCTTTGTGTATTTTCAAATATGAATCTGGATTATTATTGTTAGTTGTTAGTCAGTAAGCACCAATGCTTCCAAGTCTCTATCCATTGTTGAGTCAAAACTATATAAACATAATTTAGATCTTTTATTTAGCATCATGTAAACAAAGAAACTACAAAATTATATCGCAAAAGTCTACCAGAAGCCATAATAGTTGTACAGTATTCATATTAGATTTGTCTAAATGTTCAATTTTATATTACAAAGCAGTATGTAATTCCCTATGTTAAAGTAACATTATTCGACAGGTTTAAATTCTATATTTATTCTTAGTAAACCAGCTCTGAATCGATGAGGTCATATTTCAGCTTGTGATCCTCACACATGTACTGTTAAAGATTACTTGTCATTGTAAGGCAGTTTCATGACATGACTTTACCCATTCTAACAACTGTATTCAAGCAGCCTTCAAAATGATTTTGTTTTATTTGCTGCTATATTCCTGTTATCTGGCTACTCTCCAATTGTTTTAAAATGTTGCTGTAGTACTGGCAAGGCACAGTAGATGGCAGCGGTTACCTGTCATTTTGGGGAGAAACTGTTTAGCGAAGAGAACTCCACAGTTAATCCTTATGAAAGTTTCCCAAAGTAAACGCATAGCAAAATGTAACAAGAACAACATTTCTTGTGGTTCTTTTTTTAAGCATCATATTACGTTGTCACTATTAATAATAATAATAATAATAATAATAATAATAATAATAATAATATTTTAAAACATGACTCACATTGTACCCAGTACATTTATGGGAAAGACCACCAAAGCATTGTTGTATGTGTGCTACATCCCAGTGCTGTACATGGTTATATCTGAACAGACACAATGGAATATCTTCTGTCTGTGGCTCCATGACCTGTAGTTAGATGAAGGACTTCAGTATGATGCAGTACTATTCACAAGCTGCCTCTGCCTAAGCATGTGACTGCCTCAAAAAGTTATAAAATCTAATTCCTGTTATCACAGTTTGTAAGCTAAGCTAGAGTCATAACACGTATGCACACAGGTATTTTCTATCAGGATATGTCACCAGATATCAATGTAGATACAGTAAGGGTGGTTACCGGTAAGGGCTTTAAATGGATTACACTATCAGGCAATTACTGTAATCTGGCACTAAAAAGAACTGAATAAAACTTGACATTTCCAGGAACCAGAGGGCAGCAGTTCTGTGTGATCTAATATGGTGAAGTCCTGATTAGGATATCAGTTATTTCCTCGATCATATTGTTGATATTTTTCAAACCTCTGCAGCTACTACCCTGTTTTTATGAAATTCGTGTACGAGGTAGTTAAAGCGTGGAGGGAGTAGTGACATTACCTCAATATCTCATATTACAACAAGCCAAAAAATGACATTGTGGTCACATAGAATTCCTCTGGGCTGGTTTTCTCATCTGTATCAGTGCAGTGTGCAGGTATGGTGTGGTGTTTATGGTATGACTGGCATCCTTTAGGATTACCTAGATTAAACCATTGAAATACAAATAAATGAATAAAAGAGAGCCAAAATAAGGTATAAATACATTTGGTTATTTAATTAATATGTTAAACATACCGAAACGCTGGGAAGTTGGCTCTTTGAGCAAAAACTTCAACAAATACCTCCAATGTTTTTGAGAAAGATATGTACAACATAGTGAAACATTGGGCAGCTGGCTCTTTGAGCTAATATAGATAGCTAGAGATATATATATATATATATACAGTACTGTGCAAAAGTTTTAAGCAGGTGTGAAAAAATGCTGTAAAGTAAGAATGCTTTCAAAAATAGACATGTTAATAGATTATATTTATCAATTAACTAAATGCAAAGTGAGTGAACAGAAGAAAAATCTAAATCAAATCCATATTTGGTGTGACCACCCTTTGCCTTCAAAACAGCATCAATTCTTCTAGGTACACTTGCACAAAGTCAGGGATTTTGTAGGCATATAGTCAGGTGTATGATTAAACAATTATACCAAACAGGTGCAAATGATCATCAATTCAATATGTAGGTTGAAACACAATCATTAACTGAAACAGAAACAGCTGTGTAGGAGGAATAAAACTGGGTGAGGAACAGCCAAACTCAGCTAACAAGGTGAGGTTGCTGAAGATAGTTTACTGTCAAAAGTCATACACCATAGCAAGACTGAGCACAGCAACAAGACACAAGGTAGTTATACTGCATCAGCAAGGTGTCTCCCAGGCAGAAATTTCAAGGCAGACAGGGGTTTCCAGATATGCTGTCCAAGCTCTTTTGAAGAAGCACAAAGAAACGGGCAACGTTGAGGACCGTAGACGCAGTGGTCGGCCAAGGAAACTTACTGCAGCAGATGAAAGACACATCATGCTTACTTCCCTTCGCAATCGGAAAATGTCCAGCAGTGCCATCAGCTCAGAACTGGCAGAAAACAGTGGGACCCTGGTACACCCATCTACTGTCCGGAGAAGTCTGGTCAGAAGTGGCCTTCATGGAAGACTTGCGGCCAAAAAGCCATACCTCCGACGTGGAAACAAGGCCAAGCGACTCAACTATGCACGAAAACACAGGAACTGGGGTGCAGAAAATGGCAGCAGGTGCTCTGGACTGATGAGTCAAAATTTGAAATATTTGGCTGTAGCAGAAGGCAGTTTGTTCACCGAAGGGCTGGAAAGCGTACACGAATGAGTGTCTGCAGGCAACAGTGAAGCATGGTGGAGGTTCCTTGCAAGTTTGGGGCTGCATTTCTGCAAATGGAGTTGGGGATTTGGTCAGAATTAATGGTCTCCTCAATGCTGAGAAGTACAGGCAGATACTTATCCATCATGCAATACCATCAGGGAGGCATCTGATTGGCCCCAAATTTATTCTGCAGCATGACAACGACCCCAAACATACAGCTTAAAGTCATTAAGAACTATCTTCAGCGTAAAGAAGAACAAGGAGTCCTGGAAGTGATGGTATGGCCCCACAGAGCCCTGATCTCAACATCATTGAGTCTGTCTGGGATTACATGAAGAGAGAAGCAACTGAGGCTGCCTAAATCCACTGAAGAACTGTGGTTAGTTCTCCAAGATGTTTGGGCCAACCTACCTGCCGAAGTTCCTTCAAAACTGTGTGCAAGTGTACCTAGAAGAATTGATGCTTGATGCTGTTTTGAAGGCAAAGGGTTGTCACACCAAATATGGATTTGATTTAGATTTTTCTTCTGTTCACTCACTTTGCTTTTAGTTAATTGATAAATATAATCTATTAACATGTCTATTTTTGAAAGCATTCTTACTTTACAGCATTTTTTCACACCTGCCTAAAACTTTTGCACAGTACTGTATATATATATATATATATATATATATATATATATATATATACATATATATATACACACACACACATACATACATACATACATATATACTACACACACATACATCACACACATATATATATATATATATATATATATATATATATATATATATATATATATATATATATATATATATGCCTTATGAAAGTATTCGCCCCTTGAACTTTTGCGACCTTTTGCCACATTTCAGGCTTCAAACATAAAGATATGAAACTGTAATTTTTGTGAAGAATCAACAACAAGTGGGACACAATCATGAAGTGGAACGAAATTTATTGGATATTTCAAACTTTTTAACAAATAAAAACTGAAAAATTGGGCGGCAAAATTATTCAGCCCCTTAAGTTAATACTTTGTAGCGCCACCTTTGCTGCGATTACAGCTGTAAGTCGCTTGGGGTATGTCTCTATCAGTTTTGCACATCGAGAGACTGAAATTTTTGCCCATTCCTCCTTGCAAAACAGCTCGAGCTCAGTGAGGTTGGATGGAGAGCATTTGTGAACAGCAGTTTTCAGTTCTTTCCACAGATTCTCGATTGATTCAGGTCTGGACTTTGACTTGGCCATTCTAACACCTGGATATGTTTATTTGTGAACCATTCCATTGTAGATTTTGCTTTATGTTTTGGATCATTGTCTTGTTGGAAGACAAATCTCCGTCCCAGTCTCAGGTCTTTGCAGACTCCATCAGGTTTTCTTCCAGAATGGTCCTGTATTTGGCTCCATCCATCTTCCCATCAATTTTAACCATCTTCCCTGTCCCTGCTGAAGAAAAGCAGGCCCAAACCATGATGCTGCCACCACCATGTTTGACAGTGGGGATGGTGTGTTCAGGGTGATGAGCTGTGTTGCTTTTACGCCAAACATAACGTTTTGCATTGTTGCCAAAAGTTCGATTTTGGTTTCATCTGACCAGAGCACCTTCTTCCACATGTTTGGTGTGTCTCCCAGGTGGCTTGTGGCAAACTGTAAACGACACTTTTATGGATATCTTTAAGAAATGGCTTTCTTCTTGCCACTCTTCCATAAAGGCCAGATTTGTGCAGTATACGACTGATTGTTGTCCTATGGACAGAGTCTCCCACCTCAGCTGTAGATCTCTGCAGTTCATCCAGAGTGATCATGGGCCTCTTGGCTGCATCTCTGATCAGTCTTCTCCTTGTATGAGCTGAAAGTTTAGAGGGACGGCCAGGTCTTGGTAGATTTGCAGTGGTCTGATACTCCTTCCATTTCAATATTATCGCTTGCACAGTGCTCCTTGGGATGTTTAAAGCTTGGGAAATCTTTTGTATCCAAATCCGCTTTAAACTTCTCCACAACAGTATCTCGGACCTGCCTGGTGTGTTCCTTGTTCTTCATGATGCTCTCTGCGCTTTAAACGGACCTCTGAGACTATCACAGTGCAGGTGCATTTATACGGAGACTTGATTACACACAGGTGGATTCTATTTATCATCATTAGTCATTTAGGTCAACATTGGATCATTCAGAGATCCTCACTGAACTTCTGGAGAGAGTTTGCTGCACTGAAAGTAAAGGGGCTGAATAATTTTGCACGCCCAATTTTTCAGTTTTTATTTGTTAAAAAGTTTGAAATATCCAATAAATTTCGTTCCACTTCATGATTGTGTCCCACTTGTTGTTGATTCTTCACAAAAATTACAGTTTCATATCTTTATGTTTGAAGCCTGAAATGTATATATATTCTCAGTAATGGGGAATGTGGTATTTCTTACAGTATATTCTGGAGAGCAATGAAACAATTGGGTTGCATTTCATTTGGTGAATATTTTGGAAGTCATTTCTGCAAGGTGGATACTTGTTTTTCATGTAATATTGTGTCATAACCCTTATGTAGTACATTTAAAGAAAGCACGCCGGAGCAGCTGAAGCGAGTCGCCTCGCTGAATGGAAGGGCTGGCTGGTCTTATGGCCATGTTTTATGCTTTTCTTCTTAACGTTTCAAGGTGGAAATCTGATTTATTATTATTATTATTTTTTATTTCAATACTGGTAGAAAAACGATGTCCCACCAGACAACGCCTTTACAATTGGAACAGAACAGAATCCTCTTTACAAAATGTTTTTATCATCGTTTTTGATCTACTATAACATGAATAACCTTTGAAATTATGAATTCATTCACACATTTGGTGCCACTATCAAATTAGACCAAGTTTACCTTTTTTGTTACATGCAAAATAGCATGCCACTTCCAGTTAAAAAATGTATCAGGTTAGCACAGCATTCCAATTGCCTGAACAAGATTCCAGGCAGTGCTTTTGTTAGACAACAGTATACAGTGTCTTCAGTGTACATCTCAAAGTCATGACATGCCCTGTACTGTACTATTCAATAAGTTAGCTTTTTGTATGCGTGTATGTGGTGACTATTTCTTATCTGTCTCAAAATGCACCTTTAACTATATATTTTAAAAGTATGGTCTGACAAAGAGGTATGGGTTAAATAACTTCCTACAAACTACAGTATAACACTGTACTGGCTTTGTAACTCTATTTATCTCCTTGGAAGTTGATGCTAAGCAAGAATTACAAAGCAACATGGCCTTATAATAACCACTTAGATCTGCAGGAAATATTCTGAATGAAAGAGTCATGTGGCTATAGTCGGCTGCCCTCGGAGCTTATTAAAATAATCTCCCTCCATCTGACAGGTAAGACAACTATCTCTGAAATATAAAGCAGCCTCTGGTTTGTTTGATTATTTATTTTCTGTAGACCTTAAAGTTCAGATTTTATGAAGATTACGGTTAGCCGCTTATCCACCATCTCCATTCTCCACAGAAGATTCTCAAACACCAACAATGTAGTGATATGAAACAACCAGGAGGCTGTGTGGTCCAGTGGTTAAAGAAATTAGCTTGTAACCAGAAGGTCCCTGGTTCAAATCCCACCTCAGCCACTGACTCATTGTGTGACCCTGAGCAAGTCACTTAACCTCCTTGTGCTTCGTCTTTCAGGTGAGACGTAATTGTAAGTGACTCTGCAGCTGATGCATAGTTCACACACCCTAGTCTCTGTAAGTCGCCTTGGGTAAAGGCGTCTGCTAAATAAACAAATAAAAATAACCATGCTGGTGCAATGTGTTCACCTTTGATACATTTTATTGCTGTGCAAATGGCATCTTACTACAGTAGTTGCAAGGACATGCATTTAAGATTTAGTGCAACAGAAGAAAAGAAATGAACAAATAAGAGTTGTCTTCAATGTTTATTCATTGCGTTTCGCAATTTTAAAAGAGTCAAGGTACTGCATTTAGAGTGACTGGTTTGTAGGTCATTAAAACAGACCCAATAAGAAATAAATAACACTTTCCTACCACGGTGTGATCTACCCAAACACAAGCCAAACCTCATGAATAATAAGTTACATTAAGTACCATGACCTAGATTGTAATACCCTCAAGGTCTTGGTATAATGATGAATGTCCATGCCAAGTTTCATCCCAATTTATTTGTCGAATGATTCTCTGGATATACCTAAAATTGTAAGTGTAGATACATCCTTCACAGTGCATGAACAGAATCAGAGGGTCGTCCCCCGCCCGCCCCCCGTCCCCGTCCCCATGTCCCCCGCCCCGCCCCCCGTCCCCGTCCCCATGTCCCCGTCCCTCCATCCCCCCAAAGTGAACACTTCACAATAATCAGGGGAGCTGCAAAAATGGTAGGACAGTATTCAATGCTCCTACAATTCTAAGAAGTCAAAAACTCCAGTCGTGTCTCTAAAACAAAAGGGTTAACTGGCATCTAACCTGTTTCCCCAAGTAAAGCACATTCCAGTCAGCTTACTAAAATTGTGGCAGAGCAACAAAACAAAAAAAAACTTTGCAAATGATGCAATGATGTGTGTAACAAATGAAGCACTGTTTGAATAAATGTTGTTAATAATAATAAAAGAAAAAAGGAAATTAACACTTGTATAAAGAAGGTATTCAGGTTTAGTCTGCAGATGGCAGAACACTTATGTATTTTAAAATGACTCCCGTTTTCCACTTGTCTTTTAAAAGGAAAATCTGATGTTATGTACATGGGACAGCATGCCAGAAATCTCTTCAGTGTTCTGCTATGCAAGCTCAAGCAAAGTAGATACTTCCAGACAACCGCGGGATTTTAACGGTTCAGATCCTAAAAATTGAACCAAAACATACTGGCGTTAGCATAGATGCCCATGCATCTGGAGGTCAGGGCTTCTCTAAATGGGGTTGACAAAGCCTGTATGCATGTCAAATAGAAGGTCCCTCAGGCATGCCAGGAGTTTAGTCAAACACTCACATTGGGACCAATCCCGTTGCACCTGTTGGAAAAAAGATTGGCACAGCCAGCTGTATAGCCCAATGCAATATGTGATACCACCAATTATTGTGAAAACAGGCAAACTGAAGTCTACTTAAACAAGGCACAGGATCTGGTATTAACACCTATAGACCACTGTTTAACCTCTCAGTTATGTCCAGCTGTTAAAGTTAATTCAATTTATATATATATATATATATTGCAGGACAGCTAAAACAGCTGTACATTAAGTAGTTTAAAAAAAAAAAGAGCTGCCTCACTTTAAGTTTGCAGTATACACTTTTGTTTCAACCCAGTCTCTAAGTCCAAGGGACATGAAGCCTAGTCAAAGGGTGTCAACTGAACTTTAATACCAGCTTCATATTCTAGTTATTTACTTTGTAAAAATTCTAATTTCAGAAGGGCACGGGGTGGAGCAAAAGAATTGTATGAACTCGAAGATCCCTCGTTTGTCTTTTTGTTTGCAGCTGCAAATCTAGCTATTGGCAACAGTAGCAGCAGTAATCATAAACAACTAGGAGAGCCTGCGCACCAGCAACAGCAGTTGAAGTGGAGAGCAGTATTACACAATCTGAGCTTTCATTAGCAATGAAAGACCGGGCTGGAACAAGATCCTGGACTGGAACGGACTGAAAGAGCCACAACTTAGTGCCTGGTCTAGAGCAGGGCTTCTCAAACCGTCTGGGACCCCTGTGTCTGCTGGTTTTCATTCCAACCAAGCTCTTAATTACTTAACTAGACCCTTAACTGAACTAATAATTTGCTTAATTAGACATTTTTACTTGTTTTCAGCTCTAAACAGTTGCAGTTCAAGTTACTTATAAAGTGTTATAGTTAACTTGAATTATGCAACTGTTCAAGAGCTGAAAACAAGTAAAAAGGTCTAATTAAGCAAATTCAGTTCAATTAAGGGTCTAGTGAAGTAATTGAGAGCTTGGTTGGAATGAAAACCAGCAGCCACAGGGGGTCCCCAGCACCGAGTTTGAGAAGCCCTGGTCTAGAGGGTTTCACGCTTTAATAAGATTAGTTTGTCTCTCACAGTTAGAAGCTGTGGTGGAGCATCTGGTTCAGTTGTGGTTCTCCCAGCAAGTATTACTTTAGATGTTATTCATATTTTTCTTTGTTTTCTCAATTTCAGATGTGCTTGCTTTACAAACACTAAGGCACTGGCATAACTACCTTTCCACCCATTATTGCGGTCCTGCCAATAGTGTTAAAACAAGACAAGCTACATATCCAGTAACTAACCTCTGCATGCTTTATTTTTGGCAAATAAAAAAAAAATACATATTGAAAGACAAACAAATGCATGGAATGTAAACACTTGTATCAGAATAATAAAAAGTTACATGAAATTGTAACACAATACCTCAGGTCTTTTCCACCAGCACATTTACTAAGCTCAACATTTCACTGTCTAGAAAAAACAAACATATGTGAGCACGCTTTTACTAAAAAAAAAAAAAAAAAAGACACATCTTTAACTTATAATTAAGGATGCTTTCCTTTCAGTACTTCCATCGCGTACTGTTTTTTTTTTTTTTTGTCTTTCTGTTTTGGCTGGAACCCCAGCAATTTCTCTGCAGCTGGCATTCTACAGAATTGGTTTCTGACAAGCACTGTTTGCTAGGAAGTGAGAAGAGAGAAAGAGTATCTGTGAGAGAAAGGAAAAGAGTTATCAGCCAGTTTAGGGAAAAGCAGAAAATCAGACCAAAAAAAAAAAAAATCACAATACCTTGAAGAAGCTTCCTGTCCTGTCCAGCCGGCAAGGATCAATTAGTGTGCTCGACATCCTCCCGTCTGTGTCTGTGAAGGCTGCCTAGCCCCTGAAGTCCTGAAAGTAGAGACATTTAATGGTTAGTCCAGGCTGTAGGAAATTCCATCGTGAGCCGCAGGAACAGTCACAACATCAGCTCTGCCAAAGTTTTTTCTTTTTCCGTCAACAGCAGCCTTGTGCTTAATCCCCCTCCTCCCACCTTCAAGACATCCTTGCTATTCCTGCTTGTGTGCTCTGGGAACTGTTATGGTTAAGCCCACAGGGTTGACTTTGTTTTGGTTTGCCCACAACAAACCCTCCCCTCCATCTCCACCCACAGTCTCTTGACCTGTTACTGCAAGTCTTATACAATGTTATCTCAGACAGTCTAGTTTGCACCCATGCGCATAGGGGTGCTGTAATGGATTAAAGGACTGCCTTGAAGTGCTGGCCTTTCACTCTCTGGCTTTGCTTTCCAATTCCAGACCATGCTGAAGTGATTAAAAGCCCTCTAGTGTTGGCAGGTGTACAAAACAGCGGTACACATCAGCAGGGTTAGAAACTAACAAAATGATGGTACTAGTCCTAAGAACTAGTACCTTTTGAAACTTACTAGTCCTTATGTGAAGTTTCTGAAGTCCCTAAAATATTAGGTTTCAATTTTATTTTCCTAAAAAACAAACAGATACAATAAATATTAATCTGCCTTCGCCCACATTCGGAACCCCAATAAAGTCTGTGTGGACAACACCGTGGACAGCATAGCATATCACTGCCTCAGTAATGGAACTATCTGTAGAACCATCCGAGATAACCAACAAATATTTAGCAGTTGCCATTCTGGTTAACTGGGCTGGATGCTGGGTCCTCGCAATACCATGTATACACTCCTGTGCCTGTTTAGAATTTCTATAGGTTTTCCCCACATTTAATTCTTTGCCTCATCCAGGTCTCACATCCATTCAAAATCAGAACACGGTCGTGCAGCTTTGCATGATCGTGAGCTGTTCTAAAAAGCACTTTTAGCTTTAAAATCAGAGGTGTTTATGGTGTGTAATAATTGTTACGCTTTTCACGTGCCTTGTTTCACAGTTATAACGATTACTTGATTTTTCATGCGCTTTAAAATCGACTATTAAAAGGTAGACGACCCTGTCACAGATGTGCCACTCTGCCTGTCATACTGGACACAGACCTTGCAGTGCATCTTATTTTCTGAAGGCGTAGACTTACTGCAGCCAGTCAAATTGTGAAAGTCAGGTTACCTGAAAAGCGCACTGCCCCTTTTCTGTCATATTCCTTGTGTTTGTGAATCATCGTCTTTTTTCCCCAAATCCCAAATCAGTGCAGACTCACCAGATTGCAAGCAGCTTTGAAAATTGCAATGAAGCAGTAGCCGTAGCTGGATAGCTACAAAAAGCTCGGCAGTTCAATTAAAAAAAAAACAACTGTGCAGTTATTCTGTATATGTTGTCTGGTTGCCGCCTCCCTGAGTGATGCAGGCATTTCCTTTGGTGCCTTGAAGACAAGCATCTCAGATTAGATAACACTGAGCCACAGTGCCACAGACCAAAGTTCTTAAAATCCTCTGCTGCAGATGTAAAACAAATTAGAGCAGATCGAACAGTAACATGAAAAGTTAGACCAGAGTGACTGTAGAACATCCGCTGTATGCACACATTCAAAATGTAAGTTTGTCATACAGACAGACACATGTCTCAGGGATGAAAAGAAGACCATTGCATAGCAGTTTGATCCATTCCTGGTTTAATAAGAGTTTAATAAGACACACCTGAACTTGTTACCTATACTCTGTGGCTAATCAGGCTCATTTTAAAACCTGGAATGGGGGAAACTGGTATGCAATAGGACTCTTATTTCCATCCATGTTTCTCCATATATCCACAGATAATATCTGGTAATATCAATACTGCCCTAACCAAGAAAGGATGGAGAGACTCCCAGACAGTCTCCACATACTGTACTCCAGAACAAATTCCAACATAATTGCACATGCAGTGCAAAATTAAAGTGTAAAACAGAAAAGGGTGGAGGGGGCAATGATAACGTTCTAGTGCAGGGCTTTTCAAACTCAGTCCTGGGGACCCCCTGTGGCTGCTGGTTTTCATTCCAACTGAGCTCTCAATTACTTAACTAGACCCTCAATTGAACTGAATTTGCTTAACCTTTTTACTTGTTTTCAGCTCTTGAACAGTTGCATAATTCAAGTTAGCTATAACACTTTATAAGTAACTTGAACTGCAACTGTTTAGAGCTGAAAACAAGTAAAAATGTCTAATTAAGCAAATTATTAGTTCAGTTAAGGGTCTAGTTAAGTAATTAGTCTCAGAAGCCCTGTTCTAGTGGTATTGGAAGTATTTTTTTTAAATGTATCCATCAACAGCCACCTTCATTACCACACCTTTAAATACAGTGGACTTATAGTGCCAAAAATTGGTCGCCAAAGAGATTGAACATTTGTTGCTACTTAATAGAGGTTGCTGCTTACTTGAAGATGCCTCTCTCTTTCACTTGTTTTGACAAAAGAAAATGTGTTCTGGTTAACACAGGTATTACAATGCTTTTCTTAAAGCAAGCCATTACACCACTGCAGTACTGACATTTTGTGGGAAGAAAAAGGGAAGAAAAAGATACCCAAGACCCAAAACACTGAATACAGAAACAGCTAGTAAATTATAGTACTAACACCTTTTAATGTCAGAAATCAGTCAAGTGTTTTCAGCTGGGTGCTGAACCAGGGGTAACAACATGCTAAAAAAAAAAAAAAAAACAACACACACATGGAAGGAAAACAATGGAAAAAATGAAATAAAGTTCAGGCTGGTTGGGAGTTTTTTTTCAGAAAATAAGAATCAAAACGTAGGGTCTTGCAGTAGAAATTTCCTGAAAGTAGCTGAACAGCATTAATGTTGTTGTTTTTAATTTTGTGACAATCGAGAGATATTTCTTTTTCACTGCCTTTTTTTCTTTTCTAAAAGACAATAACCCCTGGGCTTTGTATTGTCGATATTGTCCTTCTGTTTTTAACGAATCCCTTCACACATCACAAGGCATCGGTGAAAATCGTAACCTTTGAATATTATTAACAGTATCAGGCAAAGCAACCAACAGATAAACAGGAAGGCCGTCTCATCAGTCCTCAGTTGCATTGTGTAAACAAACAGAATTTGATTAGACGCACTTAACATGCTCAACATGCCTGGGTAATTGCTGTTTACAAACACAGGCCTTGTTTTGCTTTCCAACAAGTATTAAAAGCAACAGTCAGGAAAAAAAAAATTAGGGAGATATTAAATTAAACACTTAGCTTGTTCACTTAGTTATGGTTCAGAACACAGATGACAAGATTAAGGAAGCCTTTTTAAATGCCGATAAAAGCCAACAATGATCCACAGTGGTCCCTTCCTGGTTGATAACAAAATAAGTAAAATACATTATAACTTTACAGTACAGCAGTATAGTATATCCATCTTAGCTCACAGAGCAAAACATTGGCATTAGAGGTTGTGGGTGAGTTTGTAGCTGTAGCCATCCCACCTTTACTAACAAGTGGTGCTATTAAGCAATGGACTTTGTATCCTCTTCTCACACCACAGGAGGAAATACAGCAAAGTCACTCTGGTAAGTCCAGCTGGCACACTCTAATGAGGCTGCTGGTTTCGTGTCATTGAATACATAGCCCCTTTCACACGCATGATCTACCCGGGTCAGAACCTACCCGGGTCAGGACCTGGTGTCATGCAGGTCGGCTGCGTGATTTCACACTGCCTTTGATAAAGCAGGGTTGACCTGGGTGACAGCTTGTTACTCACACTTCCAGCCAAGCTTCTCTGGATTGAACCGTTGGCTCAAATGTTGATTAGATTAAATATCTCTTCATCCCTGGTGCAATCAGGCTCACGCTGTGTTTCAAGCAACAAAAATATGGCTAAACAGAATAAACAAAAACGTTCCTTGTGGAAGTGAAACCTTCCCGCAGGTGTGTCTGTTTGTTATTTTGTTGGCTGTCATGCACTTTGTCTCGCTCAACCCGGGTCAAAGCGTGTCAACCCACATCATGAGGTGGGTCACTGGGATCTGGCTTAACCCGGGTACGACCCAAGTGCGTGGTTTCACACTATGCAGGATTGTGACCTGGGTAGCCAGAACCCGTGTAGAAGTGCCAGTGTAAAAGGGGCTTATGAAACAGCGCCAGATACTGCACAGCTGCTGATGGAAACAACAACAACAACAACAACAACAACAACAACAACAACAACAACAACAACACCACAAATAAAAATAAAGTTACGAAACAAGCCTCTATTTTGATATAAACTTCAAGTTTAGAAATGCGGAACCCTATCTGACTCTCTTTAGAGTAAAGAAATCAAGGCATTGCTTTTGCTTTTGCTTTTTTGCTTGTGGAGTCAGCTGCATCAACACAAAGGGACATTTGGCCCCTTTCAGTGGATCAATACCCCCACAAGCACAAAGAGATCTGTTGTCCTTAAAACACTGATGTCTAAGTTACAGCACTGGTGTTGTGTTATTCTTTGCTTTTTTCAGTGTGCTGCTTTATTATCGTCCCAAATGACCTCCGAAACAGAAGAGCTGTACGAGGAACACTTCCGAGCCTGTAGCCTCCATGTCAGTAACTGAACAGCAAGCAGAATGCATGGGAATATAGAACAGGATTTTCTTTCAAGGTTCTTTTTTCTATTGTTTATATTTTATTTTGTTGCAATACAACCTTGAACACAGTGTACAGCGGAGTAATACATGTAGAGGTAAAGGTGTACATCAGTAAACCAATTGCATTGATAACAACAACTCCAGCACTGGACATTAGTTGTGTGCATTATAAATCTAAGCCAAACAAATGGGGGATTATAAAAGTACTTAAACTGATGGCCTAAAACCAAATTTGAGGATTACGTGACATAACAGAGACTACAAGTGAAGAAAACGTTTTTGGGTCCCAATAGCTGACGTCAATACCTATGGGATTAATCAAACCCACAATCTTTAGTCCTTCTGCTATACTATTTGGTTAGAAGGCTGGTCTCGGCCACATACTGAATGTTTTTCATCAGCACAGGAAGTAGAGATCTGTCCAAGCACAGTCAAACATGCTGTAGTGAGACTATGAAGAAACCGGGACAAGTGGTTCCCGTTATCCACAGCCTTTATTAATACAGGGTTTACTCGGCTCTATTATGAATCAGATGTGGAAGATTTAGATTGAGGCAGCTGTCAAACTGTTCTGAACTTCATTTTAAAACTCAACACATGCTGGAAGACAAAAGAAGACTCACTTTCAAAGCATTATTGATGTAACTGGAACAATGTTAATCATTTTAAACCCTGGGCTTACATCAATTGAGACCCTCCCCCCTTTAATTCATGCATCAGAATGCAAGAAGGGGACATCTACAGTACTTTAAATTGTAGAGGAGTGCAGAAAAATCTGTGCAAGAAAGATACATGTATAACATTTGAGCATTTATCAAAATCCCTGGAAATAGAAGAGGCAATACGCCATAAATTAAAGACTCATTATATTGAAAAGGATTCTTAATACACTTCTCTGGCCAGAAAAGAAAAGATCACTCCCTGATTGCAAATAAAACGAAGAACACAATGATCCAGATAGTAATGCCTGGAAATCTTTTTTAATTGATGCTGTTTAATGACTCTCCAATCTTATCCAAGTCCCTGTAGCCAGAAGTGCTTGCTAGGTTTCCACATACTTGTCCAAATGTTTCCAGGCTTCAACTCGCACAGATTCAAACAGTTTGCTTCGGCATAAAATGATTTGAATAATACAGTACATGGGATCTGTAGTAAATTAATTAAATAATAAAACAATACTTAAAAAACACTAATTCAGAGATGATCAAATGTACCCTTGGATCACACTTCCCCATGAATAAATAACTGTGTAGTCTTTCAATGCAAATCTCTTTTTTTTACATATACCTTTTGAAAATATTTGGCATAAAACTAATCTATTAAAGACTAACGGCTACTGTAGTATTTTTCAAGGATTTGTTTTCAGACAGCAAGTTATGCAGACAATCAGTGTTACATGTTGTACAGGGAAATTAACAATCACAAACACTGTGCCACACAGGGATATTATGGCGACACAATGAGCATGCTTTGATCCATTTTCTAACATTCTGTCTCCAGGTAATCCTTGTTTATTAAAGTCAGCCATGGAATCTATTCTTTATTTCAAAGCCACAAAACTCACACTTCTTGTCTGTGCTGCACATACAGTATTACTCCGAGGTCATTTGAGGTTCTAATACATGTACCTTCTGCACAAGAAGAGCACTGGGAACAAACCTTCAATCAGAGTCAAGTGAATGTAAAGTCTGGAAAATGAAGAGACAACATTAAGGGACTTGCAGTATGTGGAAATGTTGTTTTCCTATGGTAAGAAGATGAGGCAAAAAGCTGTTTTTAAAAGCCTTGGTTGTTTCACTTGAAATGCTACATAACAGACTCAAATCAAGACACTTAACTACGCCGTCAGTTCTGTCCTTGAAAGATAAGTGAAATGCCAGATGAGGGGTGGGGGTTGCTGAGAAAAATGGTTTTAAAAAAGCTGAAGATCCTGAACAAGAGAATTTGAATAATAACCTCACAGTGCAGTACTGTATGTATCTCACATTACCTCTTTTGTGGTTGGACAATATTTCAAATATTTACATAAGGGGCTAACATTGACTTAATGGGTGTTGCCTGGCAAAACATAAATCACTTGTCACATAAAACAATTACTTAGCAGACATGGCTGAAAACTGAAAGCTCTGAGGTTAAAGGTCAGGTCATTTAAAAGAAAAAGAACACTTAGAAGTACATGAAAAAATAAGACCAAGAAGAAATAAAATCAAAATCTGCAAGTGTAGCATTTATCTCTGCAGACACTCACACGAGATGCATCTCTTATCAAGCACTGCGTTTTACACTGTGCTCATTCGTTCTGAACCTTGAAGGTTCAGTTTCAAGCGTCTGTAAGTTCAGAGATGTGTCTTTTTGAGAACAAATAATAGAAAACTACTTTTTCTCTTTTTGGCAAAAGACTTGCAAACATGTGAAAATCAGTTGTTGCTACAAATAGAAAATAATAGGCTGTCGCCAGTGGGAATTGCACTGTTCAGAGTGTTCAGACATGATTTAAACAATTTGCTAGTTTTTATAAACATGACATTCTGGCTGGGATCAGTTAGTGTCGGGGGGAGTTCAAGTTGTTTTGATGTGCAAACATAAAACACATTAGCCCAGTGGTTTTCAAACTTTTTAGGCCTGGTACCCCTTTCCAAATAATCTAGTCTACCGCGTACCCCCATCTGAGATATGGTCATAATACACCTATGAAAACAGGAAAAAAAGATGGTCTTTTCTAATTACTAGATTAAGTACTGTAAATGGAAAACTGCTGTTAAAAACGAACGCAATATAATACAATTAGTTAAAAATGGTGCAAATGCACCAACTAAAAATGCCATGTAAAATTATTTCAAAATCCAGACTCCAATAAGTATGAAACGAGTCTAAATGAAGAGTCCAAAAACAGGCGGTGCTTCTGAAAAACAAAACTAAGGTTCCAATTTAAAATCAAAATCAAAAAGCAATTCAACAAAAGACATGCATTTCTTCCAACAAATGCAGAAGTGTAGAAAGAAAACAGATTTTTTTAAAAGTTGCAAATAAAGACTTTTTTTTTTTATTGAACTCGAATTTGATCGTTGAACACTTGAGATGAGACAATGTAAAATCACATAAGCACATTGTTTTGAAGTGAATATTTCCAAAAGTGGATTTGTTTAAGTAGAAAGGGGATATTTATATCAGGCAGTCAAAAATGACTCTTAGCAAAATGGTTACACGTTAGTGTTTAGTGCAGACGTCTGTTCATGTTAATCAGCTGTAAGACCATTAAAGCTTGTTGATGGGCACTCTCTGTATCATATGAACACACTCAATAGGTCTGGAGTAGGGAATCCAATTAAATAAATAAAAAAAATCCCAGGATTATTTATTTATTTATTTATTTTAAATTCTGCGATTCCATTTTTGTAATAATAATAATAATAATAATACCCTTCTTTTGCTTTTATTGAGAATTACCGGTGTGGATGCGTAGGGTAATATACTCGCACAACAAAGAAGTTCTTCAACAAATTAATTAATAATGAAAAAACACATACAAGCATTGCAAGTAAAGACAACAGTCGTCTCGCTCCAGTGCAGAAGAAGTGAGTGATTTCGCTGTCTAAAGTAGGCCGGCCCAGCTGCCTGCTCAACTCAATAATACAGTTATTTGAAAACGTAAGCGTAGATAAAACAGTGAACTGATTAAACTACTACCACTGAACATTTAAACTCCAGAAAGTAAATGTATATATTAAATACTACACATTTTTAAAAGAACCAACGCCCTGCTATTTAAATATGTAAATTAGCCATGTGTGCACTCAACGCTCAACACTGTCAGCAGCCAGTTGGGTGTTTATAGAGTTAACCTCACCCAACTGAAAGGAAACGTACACCAGTACGGCTGTGGTTTTATTTGAAAGGAGATTCAACATTGTTGACTCGAAGTCGCAGAGTACTACAAACACTGATGCAGCAGCAAAGGTCATTCAAAATGATCTAGACAGCATTCAAAACTGGGCAGACACCTGGAAAATTACATTTAATAGAGAAAAGTGTAAGGTACTGCACGCAGGCAATAAAAAATGTGCATTATAAATATCATATGGGAGATACTGAAATTGAAGAAGGAAGGAATCAGAGAATTGTGGGAATCTGGAACCAACTCCCAAGTAATGTTGTTGAAGCTGACACCCTGGGATTCTTCAAGAGTCTGCTTGATGAGATTCTGGGATCAATAAGCTACTAACAACCACACAACAAGATGGGCCGAATGGCCTCCTCTTGTTTGTAAACTTTCTTATGTTCTTACAACGTGGTTAAAAAAGCGTTGTCTGCCATTCCAGGATTTCTCTGGCGAACCCCCTGACGAGAGCTCGTGTACGTGTACCGCAGGTTGAAAACCGCTGCATTAGCCTGTAGGGAATTCTGTTTTTCTTAAGAAATGTCACTGCATGAGGGCAAGCAAGGATGGGAAAAATGACAGGATGTGGTTCACAGAACTGAAAGCTATCTGGTATTTGATTGTATTCTAGGTGGAAGTCTGCACTTAACAGAAGTCTTGTTTATCTGGTGTTTTCTGGGGTCTATATGAAATCAGTTCTGTGAAACCAGTTTATTGTGAATAAGTGAAACAGAGACAAGCTTAGAAACAAGTGGCCCCCCTATAGCAGGGTGAAGGGACATTAGTGGAACAGGGTGGGGAAGCTCATGCTTCCTGTGCTTAAAATAGAAGACTTCATGCAGTACAATTTGGTATTAGCAGAAAAACAATCACAATTTTAAAATATACCACTTGAGTAAATGTGTGAAAACAAGCAAACAAACAAACAAACAAACAAACAAACAAACAAACAACAGGACAGCTTGAAAGGTAGTTTTTAAGTGTTTTGAAATGTACACAGTATATTTTTGGGGATATTGTTCATAGGACAATATCAGTTCTGTGCCAACTATAGTATATCCATAAGTGGTAAATGATTGTTTTCACATTTGTAGCTGATGAATTTTAACACTATAATTGAATCAGTGCCACGCACGCATGGTGTGTCAGGACTCTCACGTTTGCAGTCGTCTGCATCCTTGGGACGCGCGTCTGACACAGACTTTTTTTTTTTTTTAAATTTATTTTTAAATCATGCAGGTAATACAGCTGTGTTGTGTTTGGCGCAAGCTTCATAATACTGATGGGATCATACTCTGCGTTGTAATTCCCGTTGTGGAGAACTGGAAAACATGGACCATGGTACTCTCTTGAATCGGAGCAGGAGTTGCACCCCTTTCACGTGACCTCTTGTGTACTAGTTTTGCTGAATCCATTTCAGTGTTCCTTGCTGACTGCTTCCCAAGCATACTGTAAGCAACTGTGTTTGAAAGACGTTTGCTGTCTATTTGGCAGCACTGTAGTTACAATACTGCTAAGTTTAAGGGTCTACTGTGGTTGCTTGTAATCCTTGACATAATTAATGGTAGTTGTTCTGATGTTGTGTACTGGTGTAGTGTTAGAAAGTGGCACATCGTCAGAATGTTGTATGCGTACCAAAACTTGACCCGTTCAATGTCAGAATGTGGTACACTGTCAGATTTTGGTACATGTGCAATCAATTGCGATCTGATGGGTGTTTTGCTGTTGTCAAAAAGAGATACAATTTACCTTTAATTATACATTATTTTTTTGCAAACTTAAACTGGAAATAGAGAACCGGTTTCTAAAGGAAAAAACTATTCACAACAAACAAGACAAAATGAGAAGTCACTGCAAAGTTGCACAAGTAAAAAAATTTACAAGAACCAACATATTGTATATGATAAATATTTGCATACTATTGAGTGGAAAAATATGATAAATTACATTAAAAACGATATAAAAGACTGGAAAATATAAATGCAAATAAAAAATAAGTAAAAGACCGAAAACAGCACAACGTACCAGTTTTAAATTTCCCTGCTTTGTTAGTGGAAATTGTTTATCCATCGCGAAAGCAAACGCAGTGTGCTGAGTACCACTTTTTAACATGTACCTCTAAATAACACCACACTGGTATTTATTTTTTCCAAATTACCGTAGTTAGAGAAAAAAAACATACAGTCATTTAAATCACCCTACTAGTAGTCAAACATATTAAATATGTAAAGAAAATTAGCCCCCCTCTTCAGTTTGATATTAATTGTGTTGAAGCATGTTATCAAATGTAACTAAAGCTGTACTTCGCCTCCCACTTTGCTTAGTGTTCTGACACGGAGCACAGACCACGTACAGTTTGTAATATTTAATCAGCAAGTTAGTTGGGGGAACTCAGTAGAATACAGGCAGTCTTTAAGTGAGACAAAATATATTATAATTAATTCATTTAAAAACATGACAGGTTTTGATGCATTTGGTCTCTTTTAATATTGAGAGCTGAGGGGGATGCCTGGTTGGGTAAAATGGTTGGTTGTCCTTTGATCTTTGGAATTTTGCGTTTGGGGATTCTATTACTATGCTTTTTTTTCTTCTTCCTTCATTCTTACAGAAAAAAAAAGATTCTGTTTGTGGCTTTTAGTGTATGTTCCTTATTGCAAAAAAAATTGTCAAAACTTTAATTAATGAAGAAAAAAAGAAAGATTTCTGTACGATACCATTAGGACTTTGTACTTTATTGGGACCCCCAAAATTTCCTCTGAGACCTTCAGTTTCTTTAGTTAAGCAGTCCAGGACCATTATTATGTGAATCCTCACTATTACTTTGAAACCCTAACATTTTGGGTTTCAAACATCACTGGCTTCCTTGTCTTAAAGTAACCTTCCAGTGAAACACACACACACACATATATATATATATATATATATATATATATATATATATATATATATATATATATATATATATATATATATATATATATAATTATATATATAAAGCATTGTGTTTCACTGGTAGGTTACTTTAAGACAAGGAAGCCAAAAGGTTACACAAGAACACAAATATGCACTATTTTAAATGGTAACATTCCAATCAAATTCTGTCCTACTGTCTGATGCTTGGAACTGAGGATTAAGATACTGGAGACTGGGTGAAATGTGTCTCAGTTACTAACTTGTGTCTCAGTTACTAACTTGAAAGATGGGCAATAACTGACTCCAAAATAAGGCAGTAAGTGCAGCCCAGTAGGAAAAAAAAATGTAAGGGTGGTGCGATGCATCGATTTATAATGGACACATTTCACAAGTGTATTCTTTGATAAATGCAATGTCTGGCTCAACTGAGGGAGTCGGCCTCTTGACTAGGGTTTCATTCCTTTCATCTGTAGAGGTCTGGTATGGAGTCTGACACTCTGCTTGAGAGATGTAGACTGAACTTTATTTGGCCTATCTTTGGTAAATCATTTTGAAAGAAAAAAAATGTGAAAGTAAAATCAAATACCCTCCCCTACTCGCCCACCTCCAATACTGTACCTGGCCGAGCAAGCCAAAGGCAGCTGGTGGTTAATATTTCACAGATGCTTAAAGACAGGCTTTAAACACACTGTCAAACTGAGTAACTCCTACCCCATGCCCCTACTAGTGGAATTTACTGTAAGTGACATGTTCTAGTGCTTTATTTATCTTAACATCGTCCTAATTTTCTACTAAAATAAACACAGAGGGTCCTATTTACAAAGACAAGAGTATTATCTAAGAGGAATAAAATTATTGTATTCCACTATCAAAAATTTTCTTTGCAAAATCGTGTGCATTTTCACAGTGGAATACAATTTTAGCAAGAAACTACTCAGAACCACTACTTAACTATGCAGAAAACATGCACGAAGAACTAAAAAAGCAAAAGGAACCAGAATAATTTGGTTCAGCTAACCAGCAAAAAACAATGCAGTATATCTCATTTTAAATGTAGGATGAAAGACTAACTAACTAACGATGTACACTGCTGTGCAAAAGTCTTAGATGTTGCATTTTTCTACTCTGATACATTATGAGCATCAACAATTTACACAAAGCCTCCACTAGTGTTTTCTACTATTATAACAACCTTGACTTGCATGAAGAAGGAAAAAACATTGAGTGAAATAGCTCACATCACTCGATTTTCAAGGTGTGGTATCTGAAGCATAAGCAACAAGTACAGAGAAACATCATCTGTAATTGACAAACCCAGGACTGGAAGACACAAAAAAGCTGTCTAACAAGGATGAGCAATACTTGAAGATAATATCCTTAAGGAATACAAAGAAGACAAGCGTTGAATTGACAACAGAACTGGCATATATTATTTTTTAATTTTTTTTTTTTAGAGGAGCAAAATGATCAAGACACCAAAAAAGACTAAACACTTGTCATTGAATTTTATTTTCTTTTTTAATTCCTTACTAGTGAAGATGCCCCTTGAGCCCATTTACAGTAATTTAGCCAGAGGTTTTGTAAAGACATAAAACTTGCCAGACCAGATGTGAAGCTATGCACTGTCCAGAACTACGATGCTAGAATGTAACCTTCAACAGTCACAAGAAAAACAGTCAGAACTATGTGTTGTTATAACTACTTTTTTGAAAGTTTAAAATGTTTTGTGAGGGTGCAGTTAAAACTGGTTGTCGGCTTCAAGAGATCCTGGGATTCAAGTTGTTTTTGTGTAAACTTGGTTTTCTTTTATATGATGCAATGTATAAATGCATAGTGGGCTGAACTAAAGTGGGCTGTACACTGGACATCAAAAGAAATGTATCACTTGTATTTGAGCATCAAAAGAAACGTATCACTTATATTTTAAATGACAAACTGTTTTAGAGCAGGTGCAGTGACTTTTTATTGTGCTGATTAAAAACTGACTTCACAAAGATGCTGCAACATGATCTGTCGATCTTGGGCAGGTGTTGTGACTCTTGGTCTCCCAGTTCGTGGCTTGTCATTGACACTCTGTGTCTGGTTACACTATCTCACAAGGTTTGAAATTGCTGGTTGTGAGCACCCAAGACGGCGAGGCACAGTCCGCTGCCCTAGTCCAGCCTCCAACATGCTGACTGCATGAAGGCGCTGTCACTTGACAGACAAGGCATATTGGTTTTTTTCTGTAATTTTCTTTATTGCTTTTATTCAAGCTTGCAATTCAACAGCTGAAATCACTCCATATCCAGTGTCCAATCAACTGTCTCACTAATTAGGTGATTAAGTGCATATGCTTTAGTCATAGTCACTCAAGTGTATCATGGTCAAGGATGAACGATTGAGTGATTAAAACAAGTCAATGTCGATCATTTATATACCTTTTTTCTTTTTTTTGGAAAATAAATGTGTTATAATAGTGATAAGTTTCTTTTGATGCTCAGTATAGTTTACTCATCTTAAAAGGGCAAATGCAAATGTGTAGTGTTGATAAATGTACTAGAAGTACCTGCAGTAAGTAAACCACATTCATAAGGTCTTTAAATATATATATATTTAAAGGTTGAGTTCACAAAAAAAATGAAATATTGCCAACCATTTACAATTTACAGGGTAAATATTTAGTTAGCAAAGCACTGGATTAGCATTCTCTTGAATGCTACATCACTTTGCTGTAGATTGTTTAGTTGTCTAGACTCAATGTTCACTTTGCCAATTCATTTGGCTACCTTGTTATGAATTGTCTTCTTGTGCAACAGGTATTAGGATCTCACCAGTCACCCAATACAACCCTTTTTAAGCAAGTGTTGCAAATTCAAATGTTCTTATTAAATACATTTTTTTTTTTAAAGTTTTACATGAATCCCACCCACACCACAGGTGCTAACTTGAAGTTGATGTTTTTGTGAACAAAAACAAAGTATCCCTGGGGGTTATATAAGGGGAATATAAGATCCAATCAAATGCTTTGTAAAAATAAAGTAAAATTTCAGCTAGGGTAACTGTAGGTTTTCAGAGATCTCAACTAGGCCTTTAAACTAAAAGGCTTTCTGAATAGCTACAGAAATTCCCAAGGGAAATTCAGCTCAACACAGAGACACTTTAACCTATGAGACATTGCCCCAGAAACAAACCTAGCATCAACAAAACAATAACCAGAGCTTCCTTGTATCTCAAGGATGACAAGGACTTGAGCAATGGGTAACCAGGAGTCTACTTGAGCTATCATAGAAACAATGGTCTAACTTCTAGCTCAAGAATGTGTACTACTCTAAACATAGCTTACCTATCCTTGATGGTATTCAGTCTGTAGGGAAGTCAAACTGCCTGGAGCTTCCATCAATCTTTTTTTTTATGAAACTGAGACATAGTTTTCAGAAAACCAAAAAACAGACAGTATGAGCTAACTTCATTGTGTCCTTTCCTACCCACCTTTTCACTGATAACTCCCGGCACATCAATCAACATTCAATGAGAATTCATGTTTCATTAATGGAATGTTGGGAGGTGTAGCAATACAGGTAATGGAACTGTCATTTTCTCAACAATGACTGATTTAGCCTACAAATCCCATGAGGCACCAGGTAAGTTATAATGTACTACTAATACCAAAAAGTTAATATCAAGTCTGACTTCATGATTTCAATTCTGGCCTCAAGCTTGAGGGTGTTAACCTGGAAACCAGTCTCCTGGCACTGTGGAGACATGTCTATGCCAAAATCAATTCTTGAACAGAAAACAAATGTCCCATGCATCAAATCTGTTTGGTTTTAAAACATGTTTTTTTTACCGTTCTTAGTAGCCGTTATTCACAAACGGATAATTAAAAAATAACATTTATATACATTCTGTGAATCCACAAGTATACGTGATATTTTACTTATTGTTTTGTTTGCTTTAAGAGAGCTTTAGAACCGTATATTCACCAAGTGTGACCTGTGTCATTATTTAGTTCATAATTCATGGCTAGATAGAAATTTTAATTTTACAATGCATATTGATATGCTCTCAAAATAACTAAAATTGGAATTGGATTCTTTTTATAGACTTAAATCCTGTTTTTCAGATCAAACTAGAAAACACCTGAGCTTGAGTACATTTCTGCCTCTCATTGACTGTAGTGCCATTATAGAGTATCTACTACCATGGTCTTTAGAAAGATCCTTTGTATCACTCTACATTAAGGTTTATAACCAACCTGGGTTAGTCTGTTTATCATTGTGATTTATATAGATTGGCTGGTCTGGCTTCTTTACCTTCGCAAAAATTGAAACCTTGGTGCATAATTGTTTAAGGTTATCCTTGGCAAAATCCCAAATTATCTTAATAAATTGCTAATTACCTCTAGTAATACTGTTCTAAGTTTCTCAGTTCCTAAAGTTTGTAAGGAATTTGGAAGAAAAAAAAAATCATTTAGTTTTCTTGCTTCCTGGTCTTGGAATAAACTCCAGGATGAACCAAAACCTACTGTCTTGATACCTTTAAACCAAAAATTGACATCAATGTAGCAGAGACCTTCCTGTTTAAAATAAAAGTTAAATAAATAAATAAATAAATCCATATGTGATGCCAGTTTGTGCACATTAATTCCCCTCAAATAAATTTCATTCTCAGTTTTTTGTTCAGTCACCTTAAATCCTATGATTATACAGTAGTCTCCGCATATAGAAACACCTCCTAAGAGAACACTTCAACGAAAGGAACACCCTTGTGGTGAAACACATTTTTCCCCATTATAAATGCTCCAGCTAAAGGAACAGGAACTTTGCTTAAAAGAACACCTTCTTGGCACCGATAGTGATTTGTTCCCAACAGATACAGTACTGTTTTGTACAAAAATAACCAGGGCTTCCTTGCATCTCAAGGGTGACGTGGACTTGAGCAATGGGTAACCAAGAGTCTAATTTAGCTATCACAGGAACAAGGGTCTAACTTCCAGCTCAACAATGTGTACTACTCTAAACATAGCTTATCTATCCTTGATGGTTGTCAGCCTAGAGGGAAGTCAAATTTAGGAACTGCCTGGGGCTTCCATCGATCTTTTTTTTTATGAAACTGGCACGCGGTTTTCAGAAAACCAAAAAACCGACAGTATGAGCTAACTTCATTGTGTCCTTTCCTACCCACCTTTTCACTGATAACTCCCTGCGACTTGTCATTGCGAGAGTGTCTTGAGGGACACAGATTGGTTTATTACATCTTTCCAGAACCACCGTCATATCATTGAATTGTTTTGTATTCCGATTTCCACGAGTACACCTCAAAATGATATGTAAACAAACAGCAAAATGTGCCGCTGTTTCTCTTGCTACACAAAGTCGGAAAATGTTTGAGCTCTTGAAAAAAACCTGAATCAGACACAAGTCGCCGAGCAATTTGGTGTTTCCCATTCTGGTGAGTTGCTTCACCATCCTAATAAATAATGTGCATGTCTTGTATATTGCTGCTGCATTTTGTAACGTGTGTAGGGGTGCTGTGTTAGTTTAGTTTGATAGTTAGTTATTAACATTAAGTTAACCCTAACTAACACCCATTACTTTAGCCTCTGCCAAACACACCCGCCAGCTAATTTCATAGTACATAACAATTTAAGCTTTTTGACCGTGTTGTTTTGCTTTAGTTTTAACGTTAACGTTAGTTTGCCTGTCACTTTATTATTATAGTTTATTAACATAGACTTGCTATTGTTTTGCTTTTACTTATTCAGTTAATTTCATATGTTGATGCACGTGTGTCATGACAAGTAATACATATATATTTATTTATTTATTGATTCATATTGTGTCTGGTGGCTAACTCCGTCTTAGAGAACACTTCGGCTACAAGAACACTTTGCTTGCTTCCCGAGGGGTGTTCTCTTGAGACTATTGTACCAAGTTAAAGATTTCCATTACATGAGAGTAGATGTTAAAACTTCATGCCGATTTGAACTTGGCTCTCGCCAAGATAAGCACCAACTAAGACGTAGCTTCACAGTAAACTAATGTGATCCATATGTGTCTCCATCCATTTGCGCTTCCTTCCATATGATGATGTAGATATCCTTCTGTCTGGTGTTGATGGCTGAAGTGTAATGCTGGCTCCAGGGATCAGCTTATTTTGCCTCCCTAAGCATCAGCACACACAACGGCTGCGATGCTGGCTCGGGGATCAACCATAGTCGCGGTCTCCCCAGCGCATCAGCATGACAACCGTCTGGATTGAGCTAAGTAGGGTACATCTCTGGGGTCTTCAAGTGGGCACCTTCCATCCTCGGTGTTTCGTCGACTAGCCCACGACACCTCAAGAGGGCTCGGCGGTGATTCTGGCGTCCCAGCATCACCCCTCCGTCCCCACTCAACTCAGCCCAGCTTACTTACCTGTACATCAGCGTTTCTTTCTTTCTATTGTGCTTGAGATCCCCAGCCAGAATCTTTCCGTCTCAACCACAGCCAGTTGCTGCTCCTCTCTGCTGCTTCAGATAAGTTCTTCACTGTGCGGCGCAACTCTTGGCCTTTGAATCCGACATCTCTGAGAAACCGGGTTGTAGAGTGTGCCACAAATCCTCGACATCCCACTTCCACTGGGTAAACCCAGACTCTCCATCCTCGCTGTTCGCTTCAGTGGCTAGTTGAGCATACCGCAGTTTCTTCCTCTGATCGCCTCATCTACAGCATCCTCCCATGGCACTGTTAACTCCACCAGGTGAACAAGGCGTGCTGATCCAGACCACAAGACAATATCTGGTCGAAGGTTTGTGGTGGCAATCTCAGGTGGAAAAATAAGCCGTTGACCAACATCTGCCAGCATTTTCCAGTCTCTAGCAGCTTCCAGTTGTCCTGGGCGAGGATTGGTTTTAACACCTTTTCTTGGTGGTTGCTCTCCTGGGAGGAGTGTTGTCTTTTGTGTGTAATGTTTTGATGGAACAGGTGGCAACTTATTGGTCATGTTACGCTTGTCTTCCAATGCTAAGGCCAAACATCGCAGCACCTGGTCATGGCGCCAAGTAAACCGTCCTTGGCTAAGAGCCACCTTACATCCTGTCAAAATGTGCCTTAATGTTGCAGGTGATGAACACAAAGGACATGAGGGATCCTCTCCTACCCAGAGGTTTAGGTTCTGTGGTGATGGGAGAACATCATATGTTGACCTTATAAAGGAAACTGATCCTGCTCTGTTCCATTGACCATAGGTCTTGCCAGCCAATCTTGCGTTGTTCCACACTCTCCCATCTCATCCATTCTCCCTGCTTGCCCTGGGAAATGGCCTTTATACACCTCATCCTCTCCTCCTGCTTTTGCACCTCGTTGACTACAAGCTTCCTCCGTTGCTGGGGCTGCCTTGTGCCATGTAGGAGGAGCTGAACTGAGACCAAGACCCCTCTTCCATGCTGAACTTGCCCCATGATATCACCAATTCGAAGGGCAGCCTTTGCATCCTCCACAGCTTTCTTTGCCACCCACTTTCTTCCAGTTTTCAACACAGGTGCTGCCTCCCTTACGCATTTGTCGCGTGACTCTACTAATGTCATTTCCAGTCGGACCTTGGCGCACTTAAACTCCTCGGTTAGAGCGGAGACAGGTAGCTGCAGTATTCCTTTACCATAAAGTCCCACTCTGCTGAGGCAGCGTGGAACTCCCAACCATTTCCTGATGTGTGAACTGATTAAAGCTTCCAGCTTCTCTACTGTTGTCAAAGAAACCTCGTACACAGTCAGTGGCCACAGCAACCTTGGCAGTAGGCCAAACTGAAAGCACCAGAGTTTTAGTTTGCCTGGTAAAGCGCTGCTGTCTATGCTCTTCAACCCTTCCACAGCTTGTTGTCTAACTTCTCCCACACGAACTGTGTCCTTTAGATCCCCGTCGTACCATCTCCCAAGGCTCTTCACTGGCTTCTCAGACACTGTTGGTATTGCCTCACCATTAATGAAGAACGTTTTATCTACTACTTTACCTTTAACTATAGAGATGCTCCTTGATTTAGTGGGCTTGAACTGCATTCGTGCCCATTCAATGTTATTGGTTAATTTGCCCAATAACCGATTAGTGCAGGCTACTGTTGTAGTCATGGTTGTCATGTCATCCATGTATGCTCGAATTGTCAAAGTCAAAGCAAAACATAATACATAAACATGGTGGCTCTAAAATACTGCTTCATTGGCTCCACTTACTGTGTGTATGAGAAATGAGTGTTGATAAATTCTTTGTTATTTTTACCTTTCCAGCAAGCTTTTTATGCTGTTTGATAAAAGAAGCCTGTTATCACAGGTACTGGAATGCAAGCACAAGGAAGTTAGTAATGCAGAGCAACAGTAAACGATCTTGGATTCGTTCAGGGGACAGTTGGTAATTAATTGAAAAACAGAGATGTACTGGGGAAGCCACAGGCTAAAACCTTCTTGTTTGCGCCATTCTCCCTTTTGCAAAACTGCAGTTTCAGCCCAAACCTTTGCAGGTATTTTCTGTTTAAACAGTTTTGTTTTTTGTGTCATGAACTGTCCAAATGACCTGCTTGTGGATTTCATTTCCTGTAACTGGCCACAACATTAATCAGCAGAGTGAATTACTTGTGAAAGTCCTAATACCTTTATTATGTTTTTGTTTGCTACTAAGTCCCCAGATGCAGCTTTTCTTTTCTGGTGGCATCCTTTAATATGGCATGATTAGACACACCAATAAACAAATTTGAATCAGAGTAAGAGACTAGGAACACGACCCATTTGATGATTTGAAAAGGCACAGTTCCTCTCGTGTTTTCTTTTATTTGTCCCAGCAAGCAAAATATAAATTGTAAGTCACCCTGGATAAGGGCATCTGCTAAGAAATAAATAATAATAATAATAATAATAATAATAATAATAATAATAATAATAATAATAATAATAATAATAATAAAATATGAAATGCTTAAAGACATTTTGAAAACAAAATACTGATGTGTGGTTAGGTGTGATTAATAATAAGAAAAACCACAGTTCAAATTTGAATAGACTTCAATACATGGTGGGAACACGTACTAGAGACTGGAATTTCCCTTTTAATGAGTGAGTAGTATCTGGGTACTTTTTGAGATTTCTTTGGCTTCCATCTACATACAACAAGCAACATTTAGAAGTACTGTAATTCAAAATCAACCCATGGTTTAGCAAAGGTAAACTTCCTGCTTATTTTTACCATTGTATAGGCCTAAACCTTTTAGTCTAAACTACTGAATCTCTTATCATCACTATTTTAAACAAAGCCGTTTCCTCTCTCCTCTCTGAACTCCCACGCACTTTTCATGGGTAGATAATTTGTCTGTCTCCAAACGGATCATTATTATGATGACCTCTGATGCTCCAACTGCCTGAGCCTTCCTTTAGCCAGCTGAAGCACAATTCAACATCCACCGCTACAGACACATTCTGGCAGAAGCCAATCATTTCAAAGCGTTTACTTGAGTTTTGAATTTGCTTTCTGACAGGCAGAGTGACAATTTTAAAGTTTAAAAATAAGAAACAACCTCCCTGAGCGGTCTTATAAGGACTTCTTGAAAAGTATTTAATTGGCAGGTATTAAATAAATCTATTCATGAATGTGTTGAATTATAAAACATAAAAAAGCTGTGAATGGCAATTAACTTCTACATTGAGTGTTTTAAAAGCTGATTGAAAGTGAATTTTCCCCTCATCTGGGGCACTACCGTACCGCTGTATCAAGGCCATAAGCTGCGGAATGTGGAAGTTAATTGCCATTGATTAAAAAAGGCAAAGGAAGGACAGCTTTTCTGGTTTTGAAATCAACACGATGAATGGATTTATTTAACACCTGCCGATAAATACTTCTTAAAGGCAATTACGAGTAGGAGTATCAGCAGACCTTTGCTCTGTACGCTAATTATTAGATACAGTACACCACACCAGTTAAGTAACCTATGGTATGTGCTGTATCAGTACATAAACACGAAAAGCAAATTTGGCTATAAAAGCAAACAGATAGCCGAGGACAACGAGAGATGCTCTTCTCAAGGGCCTTAACCAAATCCAAGACCGAACAGATAAGGCTTAAGACCTTTTTTTAAACCGATCTACTGACTGGCAGTTCCTGATGTCGGTGGGGGGGTCATTCCATAGCACAGGAGCCAGGTGGCCAAAGGAACGATCACCAAGACCAACCCATTTCACATCAGGAACAACCAGCAGGCCAGCCTGGCAGGATCTAAGGGTACCAATCGGCTGACAAGGACAAAGTAATTCAGTAAGGTAAGCAGGACCAATACCACTCATTAGTCAGGAGAAGTAGTTTAAAAAAGATTTGATACTTGATGGGAAGCCACTGAAGCCAGAACTGGGTGTAATATGGTGGTACTTTTTCATACCAGATTCTGGAAGCTGCATTCTTAACTGCATCAGGCAGTGTACCACAGCAGCCATCATGAGGCCAGTGACAGGTCTGAAGGTGTGTGGTTTTATACAGCTCTTAATCACTCGCTTCTATAATGGCTTGCACCTTGTCATAGGAGGTGCAAAGTTTTTGGAGGGTCAGCAATTGCCAAAGTGCAAGGCAAAATCCTTACATCTCATTATCAAAATAGTTTCTATTGATTAATGATGGCAAAGTGCTAATTTGATAGTGGGTGCAGAACGCCAGGTGAAAACCATTCTTTACATAGCCACATTTTTAGTGACCGCTAAAGTCCCACTTTATGCCAGCTATACATGTTTTTTGGCAGCAATATAGATGTTTTGCAGCTGCCAATCGCTTTGCACATATCCTTACATCGGCCCATTAATCCTTAAATCTAAATTCTTAGGAATTTGTCTTGTGCTTTTGAAGTAGTATGTAAATGACTGTACCGGATGCGATTTGTAATGATCAATGGAAATGTAAAATAAAATAAAACAGAATCTGTATTTTGGTTTGCTTTAAATGTAAGTGGTGAAATTGTTAAAAATAACAGATGACGAAATTTCCTGGTTGTTCATTTGTTAATATTTCCAAGGTTAGGTAACATCCAGATTTCTTACAGTAGCTTGGCTGTTGTGGTCCAGACATGGTATGAATTCTCAGTATGTTTAGCAGGGGAACCTGACAAAAAAGAAACCACCAAAAAAATTCACAAAATAAAATGGATGCTTCGATTTATTAAGGTTAAGCTAAACAAAGCTAAGGATACCACCTAGTACAATATTAAATCAACAAAGTTAAAATTAACCTTATGACCACTACTCTGGGCAAACCAGTGCTATCCATTATATATCTAAATGCAAATTGACATTTTGTGTACATCTAATAGACTGCCATTGCAGTCTTTGTTTAGTTCCGATGCGTCCCCTCACAGCCTGGCCTGCATTGACCCTGGATTTTGGTCTTTTGGTCCTTTGTTTCTAAGGATGACTCCACCTGTGCAAGATTAGTTTTGCATTCCAGAAAGACCTAAATTTGGAGCTTGAGAACTCTTCTACAAAGCACCCACTGTGATGAATGAGTAATTTCAAAAGAGGCCTTCATGTCTTTCTATAGTTAGTGAAAAACAAAAAAACATAAAACTGATACATCATTAAGAAAAAAAAAAAAAAGTCTGATGTATTTTGGGATATTATTAATAAAATACATTTTCACACCTGCAGGTATTGCAAGGCAAAGGTCAAAGTTGGTTGCTGGTCTCCGCACTGTAACGTAAACACTTTATAAATATCACAACAACATAATGCTACTGTAATACAAACCAAAAGCCTGTCAGTTTGAATTTCCGAATAACATCCCACATTACATTATACTGCTGAGTAAGAAAAGTATCGACATGTGCAGAGCCGATTAATCTGACCACATGCGGGACCACAGGAGCTGGCAAGGGTCCCAGTGCCGAATTCTACAGCAGCGACAGGAGTAGGCTGTGTGGTCCAGTGGTTAAAGAAAAGGGCTTGTAACCAGGAGGTGCCCGGTTCAAATCCCCCTCAGCCACTGACTCATTGTGTGACCCTGAGTAAGTCACTTAACCTCCTTGTACTCCGTCTTTCGGGAGAGACGTAATTGTAAGTGACTCTGCAGCTGATGCATAGTTCACACACCCTAGTCTCTGTAAGTCGCCTTGGATAAAGGCGTCTGCTCAATAAACAAATAATAATAATAATAATAATTTACCTACATTATTATTTATTATTTATTTCTTAGCAGATGCCCTTATCCAGGGCGACTTACAATTGTTACAAGATATCACATTATACATTATTTCACATTATACAGATATCCCATTATTTTTTTGATATACAATTACCCATTTATACAGTTGGGTTTTTACTGGAGCAATCTAGGTAAAGTATTCAGCAGCAGTGTCCCCCACCTGGGATTGAACCCATGACCCTCCAGTCAAGAGTCCAGAGCCCTAACCACTACTCCACACTGCTGCCCTACATGCACTTTCCAGAGCAAATAGTTTCTGATAGGCTTTAAAACCCCTTTGACACTTGCACTCCTACCGGGTCGGACCCGGCTCCTAGCTACCCGGGTCGCAATCCCACATAATGTGAAACCACATACCTGGGTCGTACCCAGGTTAACCCGGGTCCCAGCGACCCACCTCAGGATGTGGGTCTATGCGCTCTGACCCGGGTTGAGCGACACAAAATGCTTGATGGCCGTTTGTGAGCCGACACAATAACAAACAGCCACGCCTGCGTGAAGGTTTCCCTTCCGCAAGGAACATATCTGTTTATTCTGTTTAGCCATATTTCTGTTGCTTGAGACAAACCATGAGCCTCATTGCAGCAGGAATGATGAAACGTTTGCGCTAATCAACATTTGGGCCGACAGTTGAATCCAGAGAAGCTTGGATGGAAGCGTCTGTAATAAGCTGCTTCCAGGGCATTGATACATGTATTGTTCACTTGCATCTGTCACCCAGGTCAACCCTACTTTATCAAAAGCAGTGTGAAATTGCGTACCAGACCCACATGACACCGGTTCTGCCTGGGTAGGTTCTGGCCTGGGTAGATCATGCCAGTGTGACAGGGGCTTTAGTTTACAATAGGTGAAAGCAGAAGCATCAACCAAACTATTCCCCAATCCACACTGCCAACATGGTTACATGTATGTGGTTCTGATTTGGCCTCAGAGCTTCTGCTTAGACAAGAAAGGCTACTACTGTACTTATAGTACTGGTTTAGGACTATTTTAGGCTACCATATCATTAGACTACAATCTGCTTTGAGATGGATGCCAGTTTAATATTACACTATTTTGTCTGTCCGTTTGCAAAGAACATAAGAACATAAGAACATAAGAAAGTTTACAAACGAGAGGAGGCCATTCGGCCCATCTTGCTCGTTTGGTTATTAGTAGCTTATTGATCCCAGAATCTCATCAAGCAGCTTCTTGAAGGATCCCAGGGTGTCAGCTTCAACAACATTACTGGGGAGTTGGTTCCAGACCCTCACAATTCTTTGTGTAAAAAAGTGCCTCCTATTTTCTGTTCTGAATGCCCCTTTATCTAATCTCCATTTGTGACCCCTGGTCCTTGTTTCTTTTCAGGTCAAAGAAGTCCCCTGGGTTGACATTGTCTATACCTTTTAGGATTTTGAATGTTTGAATCAGATCACCGCGTAGTCTCCTTTGTTCAAGACTGAATAGATTCAATTCTTTTAGCCTGTCTGCATACGACATGCCTTTTAAACCCGGGATAATTCTGTTTGCTCTTCTTTGCACTCTTTCTAGAGCAGCAATATCCTTTTTGTAACAAGGTGACCAGAACTGAACACAATATTCTAGGTGAGGTCTTACTAATGCAATGTAGAGTTTTAACATAACTTCCCTTGATTTAAATTCAACACTTCTCACAATATATCCAAGCATCTTGTTAGCCTTTTTTATAGCTTCCCCACATTGTCTAGATGAAGACATTTCTGAGTCAACATAAACTCCTAGGTCTTTTTCATAGTTCCCTTCTTCAATTTCACTATCTCCCATGTGATAGTGTGCATGATCATTTAGGGAATCATTAAAAAAAGGGATAATGATATGATATAGACTATGAACTGCATCTTTGCCACTGCTCTCCAAATAATAACTCTTAGGGGTAGATAGTTTTGTGTTTCTTTTGGCAAAATAAATTATCTCTGATAAGTCTGAGTTTAAAAAAATTATAATCAGTTGCAGGTTCCTTTTTATATTTAATTTACCACTACAGGCATTTTAGAAATATTTCAGGTCATAAACTGCTTAATATTTCAGGACTGCCAGCATGCACAGACCATTATTCAACAGCTGTTACACTGCAGCCAGAAATTCATAATACATAGGTAACAAATTGCTCATTTTATGTTTTAGTATTTACAGAAAATGAACGGTCAATTAACATGCACATTATTGTAATGTGGCTTGAAGGGCTTCATTCTTTAAAGCAAACAAATTAAGCATTATTACTGTGCCACATTATAAATGCATTTCAACTGATATTATCTCATACTGTGAAAGTGAAAGAATGAAGCTGCAAATCTACCTCCCGACCAGGAAGGGCGCTAAGTAAGGTTGGTTGTACAGCTTCACAGGGATAGACCTACTCGATGGTAGGACGAACCGGAAGTTGGCCATCTAGGGGAAACAGCGTAGCTGTAACACTGCTGAATGACTCTATTGTGATCAGCAGCAATTGGATAGAGAGGGGTACCGCACTGATCACTGGGGGTTTCGCAGTACAAAGGGGACAGAGCTACGCGGGTACGGCCCCTTACGCTGAAAAAGCAAACAAGTCGGAGTGCTGCTTGTGTTTGGTAGTTTTTGTGTATTAGCAAAGTGCTACGAATCCGGAAGCTGAAGCAACCGAGCCAGCACGACCCCCCTGGAGAATCTATACTGCCACAGCACAGCCACTGGACATTCACTGGAGCACCTGCACTTCCCCATCACCTCAACCTGTGTGTGCACTGGTGGACTGGATATTGTATTTATTGCTTTTATTTGGGACTGCAAACTCACCGTTCGTCTTCCCCAAATACCATTGTTGGTACCAGGGGTAATCCGTTTGTAAATAAAGAGACGGTCATTTGTGGAAATACAGCGGCTGTTTGGACAGTCTGTCCATCCCCACACACTCACATCCTGACACACACATAAAACATCTGGTAATTGTCAGTGTTAACTAGCATTACAGTATATAAAACAGTTGCTATAAACCCTTACAATGTGATATTTCCATGAAACAAATTAATCTCAACCCCCCTCCCCCACAATAGCTGAGACATTTTCTATTGAAAAAGATACAATTACTGTGACTCTAAAGAAGAAAACACTGTTTTTTTAGGTTTACAGTTTTGTTTTATTTCAAGTTTGGAGAAGAGCCTGTGAACTGTTGGCAAGTGTTCCCCGAGACTAATGGCTCACACAGGGATTTATTTATTTTTATTTTTTTATAATTTAAATAATTAAGTAAGAAAAATATTTGATTTCATTCAAATTTCAAATCATTCACCCAGCCGACTCTGAATGCAGCCAGCTCATCCCAGTGATTAGAGCTTTGAACAGTCTGCTTTGGAATGGACAGCTATCTACTCAGCTATCAGCTATTCAGTTATCCCTGGAGCAGCAACAGAAAAGGTTAAGTTAGGGGAAACCCTATTGAAAAAGGCTGGAGGTCTGCAGTAACTTCTACACATCTGACTGAAGCCTACGGTACTAAGCTTCAGCAAACTAAATACTGCTGAAGTGCCATAAGGTTCAGGAAAACATGGACATAGCTAGACTAACAGCACTTTACTGGCATGTTTAGGTTGGAAGCTCATCTGTTTTTTCAAGAAAAAAGAAATGTAAGCTGTTACTGTATCTTACACAAGTTTAGCTACTGCGAATGAACAGGTTTGGCATAATATTGCACTGGGGTACCCAGATATAATGTGCATTATTTAAGTGAATCTAGAAGTATAAGCAGGGAACTACTTGTCTAATTGTAAATAGGAGCGTGGGAAAAGCCAGTCAGTAAACTGCCATTATCACAGCAGAACTGCCAGCTTGCTAAACAAAGCCCAGGAGTGAACGAATGAATGATCAAGCTCACAGCAAGAAAGGTTAGCCCAGTGTGACTCTTAGTTAAAAAGTGCTGACAAAGCAGCAGGGGGGTAGCTTCTTGAGCAGTGACACATTCAGTTAGGGGACACACATTACATAGTCATTTACAGTCTAATTATAGGGTCATTATTCTGTAACAATGAGGCCGTTACTGTAGTATACTTGGTACTAATGAAGTTGCATTTGATCAATTACAGTTATTATAAAATCAATATATATAAATGGGTAGTTATGTTACTTCACCTAATACAGTACCTAGTGCTCCCAAAAAATGTCCACACCATAGCATGGAGGCATGGCCTATTTAAAAACAGGAATGCAGTGATTCAAAGACCATGCTACAATTATCTATCAATCTTGGATAAATAAATACCTATTCAGCTCAAGTAACAATGTAACTTGACACCTAAGATTGCAATTGCATTTACTGTACTGTAGGCATATTTACTTTTTCCAAGAAGCTGGCACTTTTATATTGTTCTTTTTAAATCTTTGTAAAAGTGTTTTAGAAACACACATTATCAAATTGTTAATATCATCTTGGAGAAAACATTCTCAGGACCCAATACTATTTGATGATAAAATGTGTGTGTGTGCTGTATTAGGGTAGACCCATTATCACCATTGGCTATTTGTCTGATGTTTTATTAGTTTAACAAATGTAACATTTTCTTGGAATGCCCCATAAGGTTCAATCATAAAATATTTTTCAAGGCTCAAAAGATGGTGATGCAACACGCAAATTCAAAACACTTAATGTTTTCACCTAGGCCTACTCCTTTTTAAATAGGCCACGCCGCCATGTTTTTCTGGGGGCACTAGGTATTAGGTGAAGGAACTGACACAAACACCTAATGACTTTCCACTGTGGAAAACATGATATGTGTCTCTTTAAAGTAGGTGTGGGTTAGAATCCGATGAATACCTCAAGCAGTTAAGTTTTGTTTTTAAACCAATTATTTATTTTTATTTTTATTTTTTTTCATTCAGCCTCCAATGACAGATTGGTTTGGATATTTATAGTCATGGCGTGCCTGCCCTCTTTTCATTTCTGCTGAAGATCGTTTATTTTCGGCTCAGCCACGTACACGTCAAATTTAGCACTGGAAATAGACAACAGTTTTGTCAATGTATCCTTCCAAAATTCAGATCAGGAAGGCAGACCACTGCCTCTATAAATACCATTGTGAACACTGAAATTAATCTACAAGAGAGGAAATGGCCAACACTACATCTAGAATAGGGGGCCCTTTTACTACCAACAAGTGGACTACAAATATATAAATACTTTCAAATCAGAATTTTACCTAATAATACCATATAACATTTATTGATATGTATCTTATCTGGCAAATAACTGTAGTCACTGACTCACTGATAAACATGGTGCTATTGCTATGCCTGAGCACCTGTAAAGCCAGTTTACAGAGAATATGTAGCAAAAAAAGGATACCAAATTAAAAATAAAAAAAGATTTTTAAAAACACATACTGTACAGCAACATACAACAGTTACGGACCAACATGCTCACGTTTAACAAACCTGCATACAGTATATTTTGTTCTACACAACATTGTATGATGACAAAAAACGTGGGATTTTTCATTTTATTTTGTGTGCTCATTCAAAGTCACAGTATAAAGCAGATATATATCCCTTTATCAAAAATTCCTTACGTAACCATACATAAATGTGTATTAATAACCCCAGGATATTTAAAAACCGCTAAATACAGATTCCAGATGCACTAAAATCAGTTAAACACAGCAGCAGGCAGGCAGGAAACATGACTTAAAGACATATTGCCTCCAAGACGTTTAACAACAAGCCAATCCTTAATCCTCATAACATATATAAAAACATTGTTCAGAACCATACCGGTATGTCAAAACATGATCACACACACCAAGGGCAAGGCAGTCTCTTAGGGAGCCAATACTTTTGGAAGTCAAAACCCTGTAAAAATGATAAGGACAGGTACCATCTATTAATCAGCTGTGAGCTGCAGTACCACTCAATTGTCACTGAAGGAATCTGTGCTTTTAAAAACTGAAGCTGAACTCACTGAGGCTCGTTTTAGTAATTACTCCAAGTCTAGGTCATTTTCCCTTTTCACGGTGATGGGTGGGGTGCTTAATAATGACCTGGCAGATATCACCCTCTTCTTAAATTCCAATCCTCTGACACAGCCTCAACAAGACTCTTTACAGATCAGATCATTCTTTAAAAAAAAAAAGTTCCTTAATTTAGGTCATTTAAACCGGTCCTCTGGGCACCTTTCAAACTTTCACCCCCTATTAACTTACCGCATCTAATCAGCTGAAAATCTTATTTTTTAAACATCTACAAACATTACAGGGGTCAAACTGGCTGTGTTGTTTGGCAGCGAGCCAGTCAAGCTACTGTCAGTCATGAAATTTAGTATGGTGTGTTACAGCAGGGGCACCCAAACTGTGGGCCGCGGGAGCAACAGAATTCTATGTGTGTATATATATAAAAAAGGAATTATATATATGAAAGGAACTTGAATCTCCAACTTTTTGTAACCTAAACAATTTAAAAAAGTAAAATTCCGCTAATTATTAGTTCAATTAAGGCTTGGTTGGAACAAAAACCAGCAGGGCAATGGGTCCCCAGGACCAGGATTGAGAATCTCTGCATAAGGGTATACACACACACACACACACACACGCACACACACGCACGCACACACACACACACACGCACACACACGCACGCGCACACACACACACACGCACACACACACACACACACACAGTGCTCCCTCACTATAAGGTTTCAGCCCCCGCTCCCCTCTCCCAATCCACTCTCCTTGTCGCACTTGGTTTGCTTGTCTGTCACTTCGAACTGATCTCCCGACCGCCATTTAGCCAGGCTACTTTACCTTTTTCTTTTTTTTTTTTTTTTGGTAAAAGATATAGCGTTGATTACATGGTGCTTTATGCATGGTTAATTCATGGAAAGTTACATTGTTTCTTCACCATATGTGCATTCTAGAGAGGGAGCTATTTTATTTTGTATTTTAGTCAGATGTGTGTTGTTATGTGTCCTGCGGCGCCACCCATCCCCTCCCCCATTTATAACGTTCATATTGTGTGTCCCCCGAGACCTGCGTTATAGCGAGGGAGCACTGTGTGTGTGTGTGTATATATATATATATATATATATGTATATATATATATATATATAACATTTTTTAGATTAAGTTTATTTAGTGTTACACGTTTAAAAATGTTCAATTTTTTTTATTTTTTATCATTATGTTACAGTACATGGACATTGTGTTGTTGGGTCATACAAATTCTGCAAACTCAGGACTAAATAGATATACATTGTAAGACAACGGATGTCCACCTATCTTTTAGTACTGCAGATGCTTTTAAAGTCTGCAAGAGGTTTACAGGAGGAGTTCTACATATTTTTATTGTCATACTGTAGAAGCCAACGCCCCCATGCCATTGCATTCAAAAGCAGGGCAAAGCTGTTTAATCATTTTAAAAAGCAATGACGTGTTTTGCCCACTTTGTTATGACAACTGAATCAGCCACCAATAAGAGACATCTAAGTCACACCCCCCCATGCCTTTTAAAGCAGATGTAGCATATGTTATTAATAGCGACCATGTGGGTAACACAATGCCTGTCATGTAAAGCAGACACCAGACAGTTCAAAACTAAGAAAACCAGACGAACCACCATGTTGCGGTGAGGTCTGCAATGCACTCCATATGTTTCTGTTAGATTTTATATAGGAAGAAGTTGGCTTCATCCACCTTACAATCCTTGGCCATGTTTAGGAAAACCATTCGCAACGCTTGATACTGTAATAGTGCGGATCCCATTCCACCTCTTTCAAAAGGACCATGGTGGGTTCCCCCACTTCCCTCAACTGGAGTCTTGACAGAAATATTGGATATTCTCATTTTTTTATTTACTACAGCACAGACAAACTTTATCTTATCTAGCTACACTTGGTGATTTAGCATTTGTCCCACAAATACTGCCTATTTTCTCTGTGAACACATGGAAAGCCATACAGTAAATGATCTCTGTTGGGGTACGAACATGCTGTAGGTGACAGATAAGCTGCTACCTGGAAGATGCCACAAAGGCTTCCCCTCACAACTCTGTACAATCCTGACCTGAACACCATCGCACCCTGACATCCAGCCAAGCTGCGAAAGACAATAGTGTTGAATTGCACCGTGGTTTTCTGACAGGATCTACTGTATTATCCACCAGCTCCTGCCGAAATAGGTTCCTTACTCATTCGACAGTCCGAGAGGAAGATGGTTGGATAGTCGTTGTACGGGAAAACAGGAAATTCTTTTGGCCCTCCAACATTTGCTGTTTATATAAGGCTATTTATTTATTTACTTATTTTAATTTCCTGCAAGTT
The DNA here is from genome assembly GCA_030684275.1 of Acipenser oxyrinchus oxyrinchus. Classification (NCBI taxonomy): domain Eukaryota; kingdom Metazoa; phylum Chordata; class Actinopteri; order Acipenseriformes; family Acipenseridae; genus Acipenser; species Acipenser oxyrinchus. Next base: position 63,375,054 of record CM060251.1, read on the forward strand.
GGCAGTGTTGTGAAATTCAAAGCTGTCCTCTTATTTCTTAAACCAAATCTAATAGCACTAAAAACATAATCTCTTTTACTGTGTTGCTAACTTGTTTGTGCAGTTAGAGCGCTGCCTGGGATGTTTGATTTATTTATTTATTTTTATTATTGAAAATCCATGTCATAAGCTTTGTGCCCGTAAAACTTTAAAAATAATTATTTGCCTTTCATTGCACAAACACGCTTGTCTTTTGTTGAGAAGCACTGTGCAGGAGTCTAGTTTAAGAGGTTGTGAAGCAGCAGTATGAAGCATGCCCAGACTGCAGGAACAAAAAAAACACAAGCCTGTTTTTATAATTTAGCTGAAATCTTGCACTCATCAAAATAGCCACCTTTTACCTCTGCAAAATGTAAGCATTTAAGGCATTGTAGCAGTACATTTTTAGAATTAATCTTGTGCTACTGAATTCCAAAACGTGTTGTTATCTCACTTCTATGTCAAGTTCATCCCATTGCAGCGCATGTGATAAATCAGGAGACTGCCTGCCATGTTTCTGAGAACACCCTGCTGTTCATTGCTTTTCATGTTGTTTTTATAATTTATATTGTTTGGGGTCACTACTTAAGAATGATCCCTTCACCTGTAAGTCAGATGCTAGAAGGTATTGCATGTCTTTGTAAAATACTCTCATGTCAATGCATGAAGTACAGTATGTGGGATTCAATCTGATACGGACAGCTGGGCCTGACAATGTTTATGAACATTGCATGTCTGTTCAAAACCTTTTGCTTATTACACAACGCACTGTATAAAGTAAATACAACAACGGTTATTTCAGTTCTTCACTAAATATGTTGATGCTTTGCTTTTTTTTTCCACATAAACACTTAAAGAAATTAAAAAATTCTCCCACACCGATTTGGATATGATAGAATTAGTGGTCTACCTTCATGAGGTGCACCTCTGCCGGTTAAGAGGCACCAGCGAGAGACCAGCTCCCTCTGGGTCGTATTCGGAGCAGTTTTCCCTTTACATTGAACAGTCTCATACAAAATGCTCTTCCGAAGGTCAGCTGGTGTCTAAATTGAGATGGTTGGCTTGCCAATTTGCATTCCTCCTTTCTCCTGGCTAGGTTGGCAAACTAGCAGTGTGAAACAGGGATCTGACATGCATCTTTCCAGACTGTGTGTGTGTGTCTTTGCACATTCAAGAATGAACTCCATTATAAATAAAAATGTTCCTTCATATTTTTATATTTTCACCCTTTGCAACACTATCTGTAATAGGTCTGCTATGGTCTCACACGACATAAATGTTTACCATAACTCATGTTAAGCATGATTTGCTCTGTATATATGACCAATGTATTGACTTGGTAATGTTGTATTCAAAAACTTAAATGTTTTCTCATTAAAAAAAAGTACTCTTTTACCCTGAACACATTATTACAGTATACTGTTCACAAAAATGTTAGTAAGTTCAAATTAGAAAGCTAATAAGTTTGAAAGAGTGATGACAAAGTTTAAAACTGATAGTTAAGATTGCTAGATGAACCATTCATGTTTTCATATGTTTTTCTACACTATAAAAATAGACAACCACAGTATGGTGTGTTCTGGTAACATTTACAATTTGCAAGTGGTAAAGTCGGAATACACTATTTTGAGATCTAAAATCTATACAAGTACCAGGACAAATGCAGACTGCAGTACACCAGTGCGATCATTTGAAGACCTTTAACCTGCAAATGGTTTTTTATTTTATTTTCAGATGCATTAAACACATCACATAACAAAGAGTATTATGTAATACAGTACTATAAATGTGACAGGGATGGTGTAATGATTGGGAGCATTCGATAGGGAGCAAGTGTAATGTGTTGTTCAGCTCAGAACCATGCCTAAAATATTCAATCCACTATCATTAAAGGGAGGACTAAAAACTACAACAAAAGGACAATAACGACAACCAAAAAATGAGGTTTGAATACTACAAAATAAATAAACATACAACTATGTGAAAAAATAAATCATTTTATTTGGTGTATAATGCAGATGACACTTCAAGTGACATTACACCAGAGGTACATGCATCTCCAAAAGCCACCACAACAAGCTATCAGCCCTTTTCTAGAAATGGATATACAAATAAAAGCTGCTATTAACAAGATTATTTTCTATCTGCATTCTTGTCTTTTGAAACTGGTGTCAGTAGCATTCTTGTCTATTGCAACATGGGTGCCTATAGAATTCCTTCCTGCTGATACAATGGTGTGAACAGCATCTGCCTTTAATTAATGGAGGTACTTGAATAGATTTCAGTGACTTCGTAATTAAAGCAAACAGCATATTGAGAAACTTTGCCATTAACGCATTTTCTTTTTTTTTTCTTCCTATTTTTTGTTCTTACTTCAGGTGGCTTTACAGAATGTTATATAAGATGATGTCACAGTTTCCAGCAGCCAGAGAGGTTTGCAACTTAGTAAATTACTATAACACAGATCACTGGGTGCCAATTACTATAAACCAAGGTGCCTGTCAAAGTTGCTGAATGTACCGCTATTCAATCAGTGACTAAATACATTACTGTACAGAATCACTGTTGAAAGTATTGCTCCCCCTGCTGCTTACACAGACTTCAGCAGACTACATGTAATGCATTGTTGACAAACACATACTGTACGTAATGTAGATGCGTAAACAATACATATCAGTTTTCCTAGTAAACCATTATGGAATTTCATTAAACCCCAATACTGTAAACCTATGTAACTATCACAGCGCCCTTTTTGCACCTGAACGCGAATGCACATGGTGTGCCAGTCAAATATTAACATTTGTTTGCATATGCAGGTGCCGCGTGCTGGAAACCACAGCCTTGCCATCCCTAAATTGCCAGTATGCTACTAAGTATAATGGTTTGCCTAAATGCGCTACTGAATATTTTTTTTGTTTGTTTTTTGTTTGTTTTTTTCTGTGATGATCAATGACTAAAACACAGATGACTTTTTAAAAACACTTTTCAAAACAGTCGAGGAAGTATATTAGATATATATTTTTTACATTAGAAAATGTCTTATTTTTGGGACACCGCTCTCAGAATGTTGTTAAATGGTCACCGACGCCGACAAACACGTTTGTGTGTGTGTGTGTGTGTGTGTGTGTGTGTGTGTGTGTGTGATCGGTACAGTTTACAAAAATTTAGCTGACCCTAGCTGCACTGTTTTCCGAATCAGTCTATATCATACCGCTCCCATGTCGTTCTACCAATGTTCATTAAAACGTCTCGATCTAAGCACATCATGGAAGTGACAGTTATGAGTGTAGTTCAATTTCTGCTACATGAAACTTAAAAGGCTGCAAAGTTATTTATGTTAATATGAAAATAGATCGTAAATAATACACCTACCTTACTGATGCTCCACCCACTGTACGTGCAGCCTAGATGTCGTTTTACTTAAATTAAAATGCGTCTAGGTTTCCGATTTGTTATTTAAAGCTTTACTTCTGTGGGCTCTGTTTTTCTGGAATGATTCATACTTGGTTCTAAAAAGCAGCCTCCTGCGTCGCCTCTACAGCGCATGTGTGACCTCACCAGCCGCAACAACAAAGTTCAGAGAACAAAGTAAACTTTTAGCGTCTTTAACTTTCGCATTACGTGCCTCAGCTGGAATTTCTTGGATCGTTTTTTTTTTTTAAATCCACTTTAAAAACACACTCTGTGATCTTGATGCTTCTGTTGGTATCTACAGACTATATTGTTTGATATTTTGACATTTTAACGCTGCTAAGAATCTTTTTTTTTTTTTTTCAAGGGATGTACAGGATAAAACACGGGATACAAATGACATCCTTTTCTAAAAGCTGGCGAGGTGATCATCAAAGCACAGCACTGTTAATTAATAAGACTTGTTTAATTAATAAATGTTTTAACTCTACAGCTCTACAGTGACGTGTTTGTTTACACAAATATACTGTAATTGCAGTGTTTTACTGATAAGCAATAGGTTTTAAATTCACCTAATTATTTTTTTTTACTTGAGACCTAAATAGGATTAGGAAGAATAGCATTTCACGCTGCGCCACCTACTGGTAACCCTCCTGTTTGCATTTTTTTTTAAAATTTTGTACTGCAGAATTACCGCCTGGAGTGGGATGGTGGGAACATAAAACAAACAGATTAATACATTCTACCAAAATGACGAAGGTTGTGTTAACTGGGGTTAGTGTTGAAGGGTAATATTAAGAGCATTCACATACGCAAAGTGGTCTTTTAAAATGGTAGCAACAAAAACATCCATAAATCTTGCCTGTTGTGCACGTCCATTCGTTATAGATCTCAAATTTGTAGTTTTGAATTTTTTTTTTTAATTTTTAAAAAAATAAGATATCTGGTACTACACAAGGTTAAAGAAATCTATGTTTGAAAACGTGTTTCCTGTCATTAACCAACCAGCTGTTTCCTCTATGGTCTGAAACACTTCAGCCAGTAACATGCTTTGATCCAGAGGCCATTTCTGAAGTTAAATGACAGGAATTTTCTTTAACCTGGTAGTGTAGTCGACGATATACGCAGGTAAGCAACGTGTTCTGTTTGTGTGAGTATTCTGTGATTGGTTGTTTGTGTTCTGTTGTTAGGCGCACTTGACCTGCAGGGCGGTTCTAGAACTGTTGGCTTGAAGCGCACCGCCGGGTCTATGACTGTTCACGTGAACAGTACCTTGTGTAAGGAAGCATCAATCAAACATTCTTTCATTTTTTTGGAAAGAAACTAAAGCCCTGTTCACACTTGTATCGGTACGATACTAGTACAGTTTGTTTCGGTATAGAATATACCGGTACGAAACTACTTTCTGTCCTAACTCACTTTTCAATACCGGTACAGTACCGATACAGTTGCGATATACCTGCCCACATTCATTTATGTTTAAATCGACAGGGTTCGGGTTCTGAGCTCGTTTCCATGACGACCGCGGTCACATCTGTTAGAAATGGAGCCACTGTTACGTAATACAGCATGTTTTGCTGTCCTGTCCATGTAAAGTATTTTGTTTTGGGGTTCAATCATTATTAAGAGACTGACAGAACGTGAAAGGATGAGACGAACAAAAAGGCTAAAACAATTAGCCGTCTTTAAAAGCATGACGTTGCCTAGACAGCGGACTTGCATAACGGCTTTGGGAATGCATTTTAATTTTTTTATTCTTTTGTGTGTATTTTTTTTATATTCCCTAGGGATTTTATTTTAGAGCGGCACTGCCCTCAGCACGCTTTACCTCATAGTCATCATCACTAATTTTGTGGAGATTACTTTGTCACTTATTTGGGCATTTTTGGTATAGCCATGATATAGGTACTGCTCATCGTAAAATGTAAAGCTGTTTAAAGTATTGTAAAGCAAGACGTCCGCGTGCTTCTGAATATTGACTTAACTGTATCGATACCGTGTCGGTTTGCCTGTCCACACTTATGTTCCGAGTCCCATTGAAACAGTACCGGTACGAAACCACAATTTCAGACGCAGGAGACATCAGCTCCTGATCTAAACTTGTGGACTGATATTTAGAAACAGAAAAAGTGGGAAGAATTTAAGGAGAAGTACCCCTGGTTTAGTGAGTATGCGTTAATATTGTGAATTCACAACAGAGTTGAGTAAATGATTAAACCTTCTCAAAGATGTATTTTATTAATCGTTTTATTAGCGCCGTTAAGCACTGCCTCGTGCGCCAGCAATTCCACTGAGTCGTGGTGTCCAATTAATCTGACAAATGAGCATTGTGTTAGTTGTTGTTGGTTTGCTGAACGAACAGCCATTGTGCAGTGGATACTTACACGTTTTTTTAATGGATTATCATAGTCTGAAAAAGACTGTATAACTTTAGTGTTCATTTTTAAAAGATGGCGTGGTACGATGCACATTTTCACAGCACAAAAGAGTGAGGTGATACTTCTGTCGCTGCTAGTTTAACGTCTGTTATGAGTAAACCATGCCAGCTCGATCATAAATCCTCTAGAAACAGGGCTGGTGTCCCGAAGTAAATCCACCCCATAACAAGCCCACCCCCCGGCAAAAATATTGTGAAACAGTCTCCCCAGAGAAACAAACGCGGCCCCAGCCACGAAATAAATAAATACGTGTCCTCTATCACACGAAACGGAGGTGGCAATAAATTGATTTGTACGTGTTTGCATATGTTATATGAACGGTACCCTGTTATTCTTAAACTTGAGACATTGAAGATTTTAATTGTCGATTTATTTAAACAGGGTGTAGCTCTTGACTTTAGACAACGGTTCGTTTTATAAAGTGACCCCATTTGCCTTATTATAGATTGTCTGAACTGCAGTGCTGCCAAGACAATTGGAGTCTTTAAAGAACAAGGCATATCTCTTTCTAATGAGCAGTGCAACTAACTTGCAATGAAAGTAGAGCGGTTAAATTGTCATCCCTCAGGGTTAAAATTAAGGAGCATGTGGATTCTGAAGCTCATGGTAAGCACAGAAAATCCAAGATCAGAGAAAGGCAAATATTCTTGAAAACATTATTGAGACAATTTCAGGAGTTGTTGATCAAGCAAGCAAGGCTGTATTAGAACTGCATATTACCTTGCTTAGAACAATCACCCATTCAGCAAACATGAAAATCAAATTGAGTTACAGGAACTCAATGGAGTAAACATGGGGAAAAGAATGTGTAGTCATGATTCAGTTCAACAGGCATTGTCAATCATATTGCAAAGGAGATGCAGAATATCATAGTCAAGAGCCTTGTGTATTCTGCATGTAAGCTAGCTGTGCTGGTTGATTGGCTAGTACTCTCAACAGAAAAGCTGCCATGATAGTCACTGAAATCATCTGTTGAGCGTGAAAGCCCTATATTCATGTTCCTTGACCTTGTGGAACATGAAAACCAGAGAATTGAGGGTATTGTCTCAGCACTCCTTGAGTGTTTGTGGAATGCTGAATTGGCTAACAGATATCTTCAAGAAAACTGGGTTTCATTTGCATCTGATGGGGCTAGTGTTATGCTAGGCAAGAACTCTGGTATGGCAACAAGATTGTGTTCAAAATATCCAAAACTTCACATGGCACTGTATGAACCACAGACTTGAATTAGCAGTGGCAGATGCTATTGATGAGGTCACCACTGTCACCCATTTCAGAGCCTTTATGGAAAAGCTCCTTAATATTTACAGCCAGCTTGTATAATACAGCAACATTGTCACTATTTATTTTCTATGAAAGTTATTGCAGGTTATTACTTTTGTTTCAGGTAATGCCGACCCCTGCTGGTGACACAAGGTACTGGAATTAAAGTGCTTATAACTACCAGCTCTAACACTTTCTGACACCAGAAACTGGTGACTTTGGTGCTTCCGTGATGCACTGTACTTTATTTTCATCTACCAGTAACATGGATTCCAGCTAATTCTGTAATGGAATGAAGCAGTCCAAGCCAATGCCTAGTCTGTCTCCTTAATGGAAAACCCAAAAGAAATGTTCAGATCAGCATCTGGAAATACTGTTGCTAGCTAACGTGCAAAGTGCATTTAGAGGAAAGCCAGACACTTGCTAATTACAGTACCAGGACTGCTTTTGAAGACTGTCATCTAGTTTTCCATTAAGCAATCTTTGATATCATAAACTAACAGTTAAAAAGGAATTTCTATGCCATTTCTTTAAAATCTCTCATAGAAACCCACGACTTAATAACACAACTAGGTATTTATAAAAGCAATACCTGCCAATGGCTGGAAATCCTGTGACTTATCATAAACAAGTGCCAGACTATTAGAAATAACATCTGCACAACATTTAGATTTCCTTATTAAGCTTTGCATATTGTATACATTATGTACTACTGCTTCATTGGCAATGTAATATATTTTGCATACCAAATCTGAAAATCTTCTAGGGCAGTTAAAACAGGTCCCACAGGTTCTCAGCTTTGTAAATAATTAAAAAAGGATAATTCAGAATCTTAAATTCTCTAAGACCAAATTTGATTGCAAGAGTTCGAAAAATCAACTAAAACAAATTAGGGTAGCTTCTCTTAGTACAGCAGTTAATTATACAATTGATTATGTCTCATAGTCATTATTCTGTGCATCGTATCTACCTGCTGTGCCCTATAAACAACTCAGAAATGCTTCTTTTAATGGCTGTACTTGCCATGCTTACTGCAGTGCTGTGGAAGGTGATTCACATTTTTCTTGCAACCCCTGTAGTGCTTCTCAATGTTCAGGTAACTTTAAGAAGATTCTTCAAATAATTTCACTCAAAAAAGAAAAAAAGGAGACTTGTATGTAAATCAGTTTATTCCCAAGATGTCACTTGAACTCATAAGCTTAGCTTTTTCTTTCGATCAAAGAAAGAGTCAAGAGGGGATTCACAAACAATCAGTTCATTACTTTCACAGTTGCAGGAAACACTACAGTAGAATATTTAAATATATGAATATACCGACATTCTAGATATTACAAGTTGCCTTAACATTCTTACTTAATCTAATAATATTTTAAAAGTTTGAACATTGTTAAAATTGTGAAAGTTTTCTGTGTCAAAGTCTTTGTTGTACACAAAGTAAAATTAACCTGCCTACAGATGGGGTTTTATTTATGTTTGAAACATTAAACATGCAAGAACCTCTTTCTTCTGAGAGCTATAATAAAAAAACAAGGAAGAAGAAATCTCAACAAAATACTGACTTTGTATCTACTGTACATAGACTATGCGCTAAAAAAACTTTTTTTTAAATTTTTTTTTTTTACCAAGCCTCTATTTATTTACCCTTTCTACAGTTTCAACATCAAATGCAGGACTGAGCACAGCAAAAAGGAGAAAACGTCTCCACAGCAAATAGCTGTAGCTTTTTCCTGGAATAATAAGAACTTTTACCATAGTTAGATCAGGTTCTGTTCACCAGTATAGGATAGACATGCACCAACACGTCCTGCCTATAGTAGTCTTCAATTCCCCCACACCATTCTTGAAATGTAATGAGGTACGGACCCGAGTAACAGCCTTTTCTGATAGTAAAAGTAAACCACCTCAAGACTACCTCTTCTTCAGTATACTAATATAGCTTTTCACATTTGTTTTGTTTTTTGTTTTGCTTTTGTTTTTTTTTATACAAGAAAAGTCAGTTTATAATTTTTTTAAAATTTAGTTTACTCATAAAGCCTTACCAATACCCCGTTAAATAATAAAAACAAGTTGTCAGATAACAAGAAGTTTGAGCAAGGTTTCTGATAAGTTTTATTTAGACCCTATAAAACATTAATAAATATCTGGTTCATTGATTAAATAATTCAAACATAATAATATTAATACAACTTAAACCAGTGTTGCTGACAAACTATTAAAAGGACCAACATTACACCTTAGTAATGTTCTTAACGAGCACCTGGTTAAAGATTGATTGAAAATTAGGAAAACAGATTGCACATCTTTATATATATATATATATATATAAAAGATGTAATCCATACAGTCTGAACACCAACACTTGAAGTCTGTAACCCTGCTGGTGTTTTCCGCCACATTTACTGCCCCCCTGAACATTAATACATACAAAAGAAATACAACCAGAAGAAGTCATTGTAAGTTTACAATTGAAATATATAAGCAGTATTAATATCTGTTGTTTAGACTATTACATATACCTCTGTCAAACTAATGATGCACACAGATGCACCAGGTAGTCTTTTTAATAAAGTCATTAAAACAATAAAACAAACGATTCAGAGAGCAAGATTCAACTACTAGTACTGATGATGCTGTTCTGACACTGGCTGGGAAGTAACATAAAATGGTATTATATAGCAACCCCAGTACTGCACTGGTTTATACCAGTGCCTCACTGATGTGAGTGTTGGGTGCAAAGCCATATTCTAAAGGGAATTGGACCAGACAGTTGAGGATTTGACAATTTAGTGGCTTGCGAATGAACATGAATGCAATGAAAGAATCAAACTGATTATATATTTTAAAGTTACTGGTTAATTGGGAGAGTGTTGCGTGTCTCTACCACAACCTACTTTTTTTCAAAGCTTAATTCAACCTTTGTTCTCTTTGTTAATTTATATGCAATCAATGTGTTCATGAATAACTTGTGGGTATACTGTAGACCATCTGTTATTTGGACTTGGTGGTCCTAAGAAATCAAACAGAAGTACTACACAATATTTGTAATATCTCTCAGGATTAGCTTGAGCTAGATTCTAAAAGCTATTTACTCCAAATTGTCATTAGAGTTAACTTTGTCTGAAGGGGAAAAACACTGTTTACATTTGCGAAACCATCAAGAAACAACTTCAGATTACTCACAAGCCTTTCCTGATTTGGCAATTTATTGGCTGTGTTTTTATTATCTAAAACAAATTGTGCTAATGCCGATTTGGAGTAAATAGCATTGAGAATCTAGCCCATTATGTCCCAGTTCAATAAATTTAGCCCTAAATTGGTGCATTATAACAAGCTCCCTCTTACTTTTGGAACACTCTCACAATTGATTTGGATATGTATATCCTGAAGTCCAAAAATCAACTAAGAAGCAATTTCTCAACCCACAACTTCAAATACCTTAGGGGGACATCTGCCAGATGAACACCATACAATGTAAATAAATAAAATCAGTCACAATTGTGCTTAAATTAAACATGTTACAGTACACAGTGCCAGGAGCAGCGACAGGACGTAGATAGAAAGCTATGAGAATAGAGAGGTTTTTACTAACATGTTAATGTACAGACTTATAAAAGATTCCCATAGTAAAAGCATAGCAAAGGAGAATCAAGCAGTGAAAGCATGGTAAAGAATAGTAAAAAGACAAACTATGGTAAACTAACCCTTATTAAAGTTTATAGTAAAAGCATAGCAAAGTGTAATAAAGCACAGTAAAAGCTGAGGTAAGCATTGTAAAGAATAGGGATGCACTGTATGGTAAAGCATATTAATAAATATGGCAAACCAGGGAAGACTATGGTAAATGCATACCATGACCATGGGGAAAGGCATGGTAAAACTGCAAAAATACCATGCAAAAATACTGTGGTAAACTTTTATAAGGGGAATCTTGAAGAACCATGTGTGTTGTTGAATGTGTATCATGGTATTACAGGTACTGTACTGTATATGGCGTGCCACGGGTAGAGTGTTTCACACAGCATCATGTGTGCCCAGCTTTACTCTGACCACCTATTTCAACACAACAAATGTGGGTTTGTACTTTTACCCACCGGTCTGTAACCAAATATATTTCTAGGCTTGCAACAGGGGGAGTTATTAAAGTTACAAGGATGCCTCCTAGCCTCCCTTAAGTGAATGAGTTACACAGCCCTTAAAGATCAGGGGAGAAGTTATTATTAAAATACAGGACGCATTTACAGCTCCATGTGGATTCCATTACGAATTATGGACAGTGGCTTGCAGTCACTTTTGCTTTTCTCAGGGCTCCACTGAAGTCTGTTAGCAATTTTCTGTATTTATGCTGGTCACCAGTAATTACCAGCTTTTTTTTTAACACATAATGTGAGTTCAAGGAACGTCTCTCATATGTGCCAGATCAGTGCAAACAAATCTGAATCGGGGTCATCTCTTGAAATCAGGATACAGAAAAGAGTTTGTATTTCAGTCTAATAGCATGGAGTTATTTTAAGTTTTTTTTGTCTCTATTTCCCAATACACCCCAGTAATGTGTTGACTGTTTTGCCCCATTTGTCCGTACTACACTGGGATATTTCTCAGAAGAGAATGCAACAACTTGACTTCATAAAGCCAGTAAACTAAATTCACAAATTACTCTCAACTGGTATCGCTAATTCTATTTCAATACAACAGTATTATAATAGACATACATTATGGGTATACGGATTTTGGATAATGTTGATTGTATACGATTGTATAACCAATATATTAACTTTGCATTATTTTAAATTATAAATCTAATAACTATTTTATCTAACTTCCACAACTAAAGTCTTTTTGCAATTGTATGCTCATATTTTCAATTAAGACTACCTGTACTGCACTATTACTTTTGAAAACTAAATATATACTGGCAAAGCAGAAAATTGATTATATATTATTACCAGTATATTAAAGAGCAAGAACAAAAACTACCTTACCTTTTTTGTCATGTTTTTGGTGGAGTTTTATATACAGTGGTGCTTACAAGCATTCGCTCTGATCATTTAGTTATCTAAATGAACAGGTAATAGGTCATTCGATGCCTAATTAAAATGTAATGACAATGATGACAATTTACCATTAATTTACCATAAAAATGACCATGAATATGTTTAGTAATGAAAAGACATGATCGTAAGTATTTTATTAAACATATGTTTAATAAAACTAGGCAAGACGTCCTTTGGATTGATCACAGCTTCCGGATGACCTGGCATTGCACGTACAAGCTTGTTATTTGCACAAGTTGGGGGGCAATATCTTTTCCCACTATTCACTTTAAACTACTCAGTATTTGAAGACTGTCTTCTTTTCACCAACCTCATCAACTTGATCCAGCAAGACTCGATTGGATTCAGAAAAGGAGATAGTCTAGGCTTTGGGTCAAGATCCTTGATGTTGCTACCCCCTTGTTAAAACATTTAATCAAAATCAATTGTACTGCACTGCAACTCATCAGAATTTTATTGGAATTTAAAAAACAGGATGTTAATATGTTTTATATCCGGGTGGGAGTGTCACACTTTCCAAACCATACCCCTTCACTTCCTCATTTGGAGAGGCTCACAATGAAAAGAATATTGAACCCCGCTCCTTGAAAACATACTAACATACACTTTCAACATAAAATAAAGATCTAGCTTAACCCTTTCATGCATGAAATATTGAAAATAGCTGGAAAAAAACATCTCAAGTCATTTTGGATACATAATATATTTTTAATTTAAATTTTTCTCAACTTTTTTCCATTGCTTTATATGGAGAAAACATGTCACTCTATAGCAAGTTCTTTTTATCTGCCCCCATATGAGGTCGCTATGCATGAAAGTTAAGCCGCAGCTATTTTCAAAAGCAGTAGATCATGAAGGTTTGTTTTTTTTTAACCCCTGATCATATCTAAAATTGAAATCATTCAACAGATTGTGACACATCTTTATCAATGTGATTATGGGTCCGACCTATTTACAAAAAAATAAGGACTGTTTTAAGGAATGTCTATAAATATTCTTACAGGTTAAACAGTGATTTGAAATATGAGAATAAACCCTCTCAAGAACAGTTTACTGAATGGCAAACTTTATTAAATAAAATGGACTAAAAACCCAAGTCCTTAACAAATCACCCATTCAAGCTTTGTGAAAAGAGCCCAAATATTGCTAAGCCTTTTTCACAAAGGACCAGCTTTTGCTGCTTAACAATAATTGTATGTATCTGTTTTCCAAATGATTTGCAGCAACAAAGCAGTCTAACATAAAACAGGAAATAAAACTTGCACGGCAACACTTGACCTTTAACCTGACCTATGCCAAAGGTCATTTTATTTACATTACAGTAGCAGGGATCAGGTTTAAAAAAAACAAAAAAACTCTTTAAATATTAAACATCATTATACGTACAGTACATTTGGAAATGATCAGCTGTAAAAGTAAAAATAAACCACAGAAAGGCTATGATTAAAAACCAAGCATGCAGATATGCATAACAACAACCTCTTCTAGAGTGCCCTGTGCCTATTACATAATTGTATCTTCTACTGTGATTTTTAAAAATAAATAAATGATGCTCTTTTATTTTTTAAATCACCATGCCGTCAAAAATCCAAGTAAACCATTTTCAATGGCTATACGTTGTAATTTCCATCATAATCTGAAAAAATAGATCATAAAACAGTGCAGATGAACAAAAACAAACTATAATATATAATATATCTATCTATGTATATTTAACATTGTTATTTGGAAGAGAAAAAAAATACCAAAGATATACAGATAAAAGTCAAAATATATACACACAAGTACCGCTCACTCTGTGAATATCACAAATTAACAAAGTTTCTTTTTTGTTTGTGCAAGACAGAGTAACTGCTGAGAACAAAATAAAAGTTCTCACAGTAACATATTAGAAATGGAATTCCATACAAATTTTAGTACCTTATAATGTAAAACCTCAAAGTCTTTAAAGTTATAGTATAATATATTTTTATATAGACATTCCCAACTTGAAAAGAGAGCTGCTCTTGTCAGCTGCCAGCTTTGTTTCTCTGGTTTGTTTGTGTTTGCAGAGATTGGTTTCCATTTCCTTTGAGAGTGGCAAAGTGAGTTTCACAAAAACATCAGAGGGACTGTAATAACAAAGAAAGCTGTCTGTTAAAACTCAACTCCCATCTAAATCACTTCCTTTTAAATCAAAATCCTTTACATTTCTCACTGTTTACATTTTCACTCCACCTGAAGCAAGCAGTCTGTTTCAAAGCTCTTTTCAAAAATGCCGCTCCAGTGCACTGATAGTGTAAGGATTATTGCCCACATTGTCAGTTAACACAACAATAACGATCCATGATGTGGTAAGGAACAGAAAAGCCAGAGCACTTGTTGATATGTTTTCTTTTGTTTTTTAATCACTCTTTCTGCAGTGATTCTGAGACTAGATCTCAAACCCCAGTGCACTAGAGCAGACATTTTTAAAAGAGCTTTGAACAGACTTTAAAGTTATAAGTGTAAAAAGTTGTCAGGATGTTAACAATGAAAATAAAAATGACAGATATTAATTAAACAGCTGTAGCAACACGTGGGGTTGTATAACGCTATTTTTTTTGGAACTGCGCAATTTACTCTTTAAACAAAACAATCTGGAAACTACAAGACATTTCAACAGGAATACAAAGATATGTATATATTATTTTAAATAAATACTTTATGGGGGGGCTTTATCTTGAAAATTACATTTGAATCAGAACAACCACCATATACTTTATATACAGGAATGGATATATCTAGAACTTAAACAACAGTAGTTGAGAGTGGAAGTGTACTAGAAGGCGTGAACAAAAGCATTTTAAGACACTGTAACTCAAGGGGAAAGTGGAATTGTCATTTGGAATATGGGTACGTATTAAACTGCTTGATATATGAGAACCGACAACAACAGAATTGCAAACATACGAAACCTAAGACGAGCATGTGCAATTTAAAACTATACAGAAATACAATGGACATGATGACAGTATTTATCATACTATTTACAATAAGAGCTGGTAGCAGTCTGTAATGCCACATGAGACAGGGTGATATCAGTGTTGACTGAATTACAGAAATCTTTACACAAGAAGACTTAAAATAATCTATGTATACGAACTATGTATACAGTACTAGATTCTTCCAAAGAAAGGTCTGCAGTTTTATTCCTTTTAAAAAATATTTTAGAACTATTAACAATACTATTATCTGAGAAAAGTGATTTTTCTTTTTGTAGTACTTAAAATGGTTCTGTGACATTATAAAAAAAAAAAAATCCTTCTAAATGACAATTCATCTTGTCCATTCAACATGCAGTATCAGGTTACCCTGCGACAGTGATGCTTAATAAAAATTCAGTAATCCGTCATGTATCCGCCCTAGCCATTTATCCACCATGATCAACCTCTTCAGCAATGTTAGTTTATTACTGAACACAGAAGATTAGTTCAGATATTGTAGATCCTACCAAAGTTTTCGTACACTGCGTTGTATGTGCTCCGTGCGCTGCCATTGCTGGAAGTGTTACATGAACTGTTCAGTGTGTTGATATGTAAATAAATCCTGTTTGCCAGCAGGGCGTATCAACGTCAACCTCTGTCTCGATCTCCTGCCTGTCACTCAGCAGCAAATGCACGCATCCACACGACAGACGGCTACTCTGTCACAAGCATTAATACCCTGTATCTTTCTAAACAAGGGATTTAGAGGAGCTCCTAATAAAGCTGAATTTCAAAACAATAATTATGTTAATATAGTAATTGTTATAGCTGTGCATAATGGTATTTAAAACAGGATTCATTCATGCGTCTTTTTACATATCCGCCCTTACTCTTGTCCCACCGCAGTCGGATATGCGACGGATTACTGTAATAATAAAAACTAACATTGTGCACATACCTTATAAAACACTTCTAGGATCGATGAAATAACCTGTTGTCAGTCCTTTCTGAAATCGTAGTTTGTAGCCAGGCTTGTTATCACTGAGTTGCCACCCTAGGTAGATTGCATATCAACAGAGCATGGAACAGCTTCGCTTATCATTACCATTAATGTGCCGATTGACAAATTCAAGGAAAAGATAACATTAAGATAAATGTACAATACATAGCAACGAATTCCAGCATTGACATGACAGGTAACGCATCAATACAAAGGAAGCTAATTCTGGGTACAGACCACATCCTCATTGATGCTTTCACAACTAAATGCTACAGAGCAGTAGTGCTTAATAAACATGAAGGTCTTTTGAAATGAATTACTTGGTGACCAAGATGCAGATTCCACAGCAAAAGATTACTTGATGGACAGGTTTGTTTGTAATCTTTTGATGAAGACTGGCTAGATTACAGCCCCTGTACAGCATTATTCTTCTATTCGTTAACAATACAGACAGTGCTGAGGGAGTCCTGCAAACCTCCTCAAGCACTGTGTGTGCTTCAGTTCAGCCCACCTTCCTAGGGGTAGAGAGGCAAGTTCAGTCTCTATGTCCATTCAATACTTGGCCTTTCTGCGTAATTAGAAACAAAAGCGTGAGTCGTGAAGGTTGTTCTGCGATGCAGATGGTGGAACCTTCCAATTTTAATTGTAATTTACACAAGAGACCCCCACCTAGCAAACCATCACCAAAGACAGCCTTGTGGAGAGTACAGACTTTACAGGGTGGAGAGTACAGACTTTACTAAGGATGGGGCGGGATGGTTCAGTCATAATAATATACAGCTGCTTTATGACCCATATTATTTCTTTATTCTTCTGTTCTTTGATTCTCTTTAAAAAAATGTCCAGATGTACTGTGGGAGATTTTGCTCCTGGTCCCAACACACTTCTAAAATAGATATTTAACAGGAAAGGGAAATCATGCTGGTCATAAAGCAGCGCTGTATTTTTTTAATTGAATCCACCCTTAGCCTAAAGTATTTCATCATTTCCCCACTGATATTATAATTATATTTGCACGTATGTGAGGAATAGGGTAATTGTGATTTACAGGAGACAAAGTTCCACCCTTGTTGCTTGCAAGTGTGGCCTAAAGCTGAGGGAACACAAAGCCACTTTTGCAACCTAGTTTGAGGCAACTTTGCTGTATCAAACCTCAAGGCTCCCCTGTTGTGCCATGCACTGGCCTGAAACTTACTCCTGAAACCAAGTTCCAAGCCACAAAGTGGCATTGTGTTCCCTCTGGTGTCATGAAAGGTTATAAGTCTCTTAAAGTGACAGTGCTGAATACTGGCCTGAATGATCAGAGGATAACCTTGTCATTTTTTTCCACATCGAATCATACAAGTATAGTTGACCTATATTGTATAAATAATTTAATAATAAGTTAATAAATAAAGCTAGTATCTGATTGTATTCATTTTTTTTACTGCTCCCATGTTATCCCATTAGAGTGTTACAATGCTGTTAATTATTAACCAGTGATCTTTTTTTTTTCATGGAACTAAAATGTCAATACATTTGAAATGCAATTATTCTATTATGTATAATCAAGTGTGTTTCGTAATGCAGTTCTATGAGCAATTTTAAAGTAAAGGGTCAGCGATTACAATGCCACTTCTCTAAAGACAGTACACTAGTCAATACATGTTTGGTTTGATTTGCTTATAGTTCAATGCTGAATATAAATACATTGAAATAATTGGAGGAATACTTAGGGCAAGAACACCAAGAATTGCACAGTTCCGCAGTCCTGTACTAAAACACTGACCTTATAAAGCAATGCTGATATTTAATATTCAATGCAATACTTTTAACAGGATAAAACCTGCATTAAAAAGAGAATCTTACACTCCACCTTCACAATAAAGCCCTCTGTTGGCTTGATAGAAGGCTACTTTCCTTTTACTTGGGAGCAACAATCTCTCTTGGCATTGTGAACTTCAATCCATATATTAATTTTGTACGCAGGCAGAATGATGAGGGAAAACAATTTTAAATGAGGCAGAATCATACCATACTTCAGCACTTAAAAATTTCAAAAGCAGCAATTTCCCATCTCCAATTATATACAACAGGTCACCTATAACTTTCATTAAGTCTTGTCTGTCACAAATAATTGAAGTCTTCAAAAACAAAAACAAAAAACAAACAGACAAACAAAAAAATTCCATTATAGCATTCTCTTCTTTCCAGCTCTCCACTGGTTAGCAGCAAATGAAACTGGAGTTGCCACAAACCATTGAAAAAGTCAAGTCAAGAATCACAAAAAAATGTAAAATAATTTTTCACATCAACGCAGGCATTATTCAACATCTTTCCCATTCTTGATGATTATTATTATTTTTTTTTTTACAAAAGTCTGAAAGATATGCTTTGTGGCTTTCTGTGCGCCATATATTATACTCTGTACCCAATAGAAATGCACAACTTGTTCATATTGCACCATAGAACACAAACAATTAAAGAAACCAAAAACAGAAACCAGAGCTATGTGTTTCCAAGCTGCCATGGAAGTGAATCAGAGCTCCCGGCACATTGGCAAGTTGACAAAGGTGAAGACATTGAACTCGATCAAGATGGAGAAACACAGGAAGATAGCGTACAATAGAAGGCAACCACACCCCAGCTTCTTATCCAGCTTCCACTTGTTCAAGTGAACCGCCACAACCTACAGAAAGAGACAAAACATGCATGGATGCCACAGTAAGCTGACAATTTAAGAGTACAAGTGGGCACACATTTGCAGGCACACTTATTTTATAGGTTAATGCGTTAAGTTCAGGGTAGGGGTGGCTAAAGTTGGCCATCCACTCCTGGTCTTTGTTCCAATCCTTTTCTAAATTGTTTAATTGTACCAATTAAATCTCCAGACCCTGAAGTAGTTAATTATATCGTTTTACCTGTTAAACCTGGAGTGGAATGGCCCTCTTAAACTGATTTATATTCTAAAAAGAGACGTCCTGCACACAGCATATTGACTTGTTATAAAGTACAAAGCTTTTACTGAGGAACTATGATTTAAAAAAAATGTGTTTATTTAAAACTGTGTCATATGTTCCATGTACAGGATGATAACTGAAATCCTTAACTGTGATTTGCTGGTTTCTTATATGTGATTTATAACTGCAATTAAAAATGTCCTACATGAAGTAGATAAACATGAAGTAAAATGGACATGTGAGAAAGATCTGCAGCATGGATCATTTTTATATTATTGTATAGCACTTGTAATGGAACTTGACTGAAAGAATCAGAAACCATGGCAATCAACCTAGGTCATCATAAGTCAAAGCGCCTTTACGAAACTCAAGGAGTTTCCATAACTTTGAAAATATTGGGTATCTTCAATGATTTATGAGATATTAGCAATTGTATCAGTGTGAAAAACAGTGAAAATGTATTTAAAATTATAATTGTTACATTATGGTATTCATTAAATATATAATTAGCATAAAAAATCCTTAAGCATCTGATGCAGTCATCTATTTTAATAATTTAATCAAGGCTATAAGTAAAACACTTTGAGGACGGTCAAAACGCTGTTATGGCAGATTCAGAAGAAGCTTTACCTAGCACAGATGTGTGAACATGAGCTGAAGCGGGGGCTGAGATGAAGCTGAGGTGTCGTCACGGTGTGATAGAAACAGTCCTTCATTTGGCAATGGTGCTTGCTTGGTACGTAATGAGCGTCACATTTTACTAAAAGTATGTGGGAAAGGTCATGCACCAGAAACTCTCCACACATGACAAAGGGCTGTCAATGTTTTGGGATAAATGACAAGGCCTTTGGATTTTAACAGTTTAAACCGCTTTGGTTGTGATTCTTATGGCTGTCTCTTCTCTTGCAAACTATAACTGGTTGGTCTTTTCCAGGTGATATATAAATACAAAGTGTTAAACTTTCATTGGGGGGTTTTGAGGTGACTTAAAAATATGTTGTTTTCTTTATAGTTTAGCGCATGAAACCTTTCTCCAGTAAAAATCCTTCTAGGCTTTTATTACAAAGAACATTGAAGAGGAAAGTAAGTAAGTCAGATGGGACAGAGTGTGTTTGTCCACTGTTTACACCAGACAACAAAATTTTATAATATAATTTACTAAGATTAAAAAAAACGTCTCTCTCTCTCTCTCTCTCTCTCTCTCTCTCTCTCTCTCTCTCTCTCTCTCTCTCTCTCTCTCTCGGTGTGTGTGTGTACTTACTGTGAGAAAAACTGAAGCTAGCAACAGTCCCACGGAAAATATCAGTCCTCTGCTGTTCAAATGAATCTACGGGAAAAATAAATGAATAAAAGAAGAATTATTTTTCTGCTTTCAGAAAGTGCTTGACCTCGCTTTCTCTCACCGAAAATTCTTGGCAGGCCATGGAGACAGCTGTAGTAAACATCCAAGACAAATACAAAATCCCATACTTTCATGTAGCTTTTTTTTCTTACCAAATGTTTTTTTTTACAATGTGCCAAAACATTGTGTAACTGCAGGTCCATATGACTTTCCTCGTCAGCATTATTTGCCGTAAGTAAAAACACAGCCTTCGGTTTCTCAACCAGCTAAAACTACTTTCACAGTATGTGACATAACTCAAAAGCCCATTCAAAGTATTATCAAAACCAGTCAAACATTTCTGAAGATCTGTCAACAGCCCAAACAATTAGTCCAGAACTCACCATGAACTAGATTCTCATGCCTTCAAGAAACTCGTGTGAAGGAATACCCATCTATTCACTACTATTGGATGAGCATTGTAAAATACATCAATATAACCCTTGTGCAGGGTATATAATAATATCATTATAATAAAACACATATTTAATCTTTGCTTTCTCTGAATAGCCTTTGTTAAGAATTACACTTTGTAATGTACAACAACAATACTACCACTACTACTACTACTAAGAAGAAGAAGAAGAAGAATCACCTAATCTAATGATGAACAGATGACCTGTGTAATATCGCTGGGACCCAGAAAGCATTTAATGACCCTTTAAAATGCCTGTTCATGACATCATCATCCTGATATTCTTCACCAAGATCACATTTTCATTATTGAAGCTTTGCGTGTCAGATAATAGAAAACAGCACGAGGCCTAGCAGAGAAACCATTAGCCTTGGAACGAGGTGGGTCAGTGAATCACTCAGTGTTTGACCCTTTTAAAACAGCACACTTCAGGAATCAACACAGAGTAAGTCCCTCTAAATATGCATTTATTTGTTAAGAAAAAATCTAATGGTAATTCATGCTGAAACTTTAGTTTTCATTGCATAAGAGTAGCATCCTCTACTGAGCTTTATATAAGAAAATAGCTTACTCAGAATGCGTCTCATTGGTTATGCAGATAATACTAATTGCCTGGCCAAGCTTTTCAAGATAGATTTTATTAATGGAAATTCAATATGAACAGTTCAAAACATTTTGAATTACCCCCACAGAGCATGTATAATGTATGCACTTTCCACAACATGTAGGCACTATGTAAATTACAAAACATTTACAATTACCAAGTCTAATTCCAATCAAATAGCCTTTGTGTGGTTAATCCATCAGGATTTGATGTGATGTGAATTTAAGTTCATTGTTTCTCTCTTAGTTGCCTTCTGAATTGACCTCATTTAAACCACTACTGCACTGCATCCACTGCACTCAACAACAGCTGCACAGCATTCTTCGATGTAAGTGTGGATTTACCCGCAAATGCTTGTACTAGACATAACGATGATGCAATATTAAGCATGTAACAACAACTTCAATACACAGCTCCAGAAGTTTGGAAAAAATATATATTAAAGTTTTTCCATAATCATAAATATTCAAAACAAAGCTAAATGCTATGTGGAAGATACTACTGTAGATAAAACTGCCTTCACATGGGAGATTTAGGCAAGCATTGGGAGTGGACTGGTTGATAATGCATTAAACGTCCAAAGTCAAATAACTGGTGCACCCCTACTATATAGATACATTTTGAAAGGAATATAAAGCTATGCTCATACAGTATGTACGATATAGTCGAAGTGTGTCAATGCACGTAGAGATTGTAAGATAAATATATTTTTTACATTATTTTACCCCTGATTTTCTTCCTAATTTAGAATACCCAATTCTTTTTTCCCCTCACCACAGCACTTCCCTACACAGCTCAGTAGAACTGAAGGTTCAGTGGGCATCCTCCGATCCCACAACCAAGCCAGCTTCCCCTTCTACACCCAGGATGTCAGCGAGCTACCGGCCTCTGGAGGACAAAGGCCAGCCCTGCAGGTGTCCGCCTGAGCTCACTGGGTGCCTGACCGGTAGAGTCCACTGAAACGAGAGGAGGATAAACAATCCCTTCCAGTTTTGCCTCCCTAACCTGCAGGAGTGCCAAGGCCAATGCAAAGCTCCCTCTGGAATCCCCAACCAACACCGGTGAGTTCACACAGCCAGGACGTGAACCTGCACTCCCCTGACTGTATGACTCATCCTTCACTCCACGCGGCCGTGCTTTTACCAGGTGAGCCATTCAGGGATCCCCATGTAAGATATGATGTATTAGATAAACACTTACATATGAGCCATAATCGATGACCAGGGTTTGCAGTGCCCAAGGAAGTCCCAGTCCTATTAAAATATCAAACACATTGCTGCCGATGGAGTTTGAGACTGCCATGTCCCCCATACCTGCAGAAAACACACAAGTTATCCAATGCAAACAATACAAGTACCTACTGTGAGGACATGGCTTAAAAACATTTATGTGAAAAGTTCAGCACGTTTTATTCTAAAATAGCAAAGCTTCAGCTCACATGAAGCATTTCAGCGATGTTGTTTTTAGAATATGTTTCTGATAGAATAATCATACATATTCAATTTCTGGATTACAAAGCCAACTGTAGCCTAAAGAGAAGAAATGATAGAAGTGCTAGCAACTTGCTTACATGACCAAAGAATCGAGTCTCCCGAGAGGGCCTGTGGAATGTTAAGTGGAATTGACAACCCTGGAAATACTGGAATTTCAAAAGATTCCACCATGGGCAAAGACAACTCTGTAGCTTCTTAAAATCTGTATCCTGTCCCTTTGTTTTTCATTCTCTTATATATAAGCAGGGCTATGAGCATTGTTTACCTTGGGAATCACAGAAAATGCTTAGGTTGCAGAAATTCATTTTAAAACATGCACACAAATATAAATAGCTAAATTCAATTCAATTTTTGATGGTGGGTAATGCCGAATGACATATTTGGCACAGAGACCATGACGAGGGGACACTTTTTTACACAATTGTGAGGACTGGAATAGGTTGCCAAGCTCATCATTGCTGAATAATTTGGAACCAACTAGACCAGTGGTTTTCAAACTTTTTAGGCCCTGTACCCTTCCAAATAAGCTAGTCGATTGCTTACCCCCATCTGTGATAGGGTCATAATATACCTATGAAAACAGGAAAAAATGTGGTATTTACAAATTACTAGATTAAGTACTGTAAATGGAAAACTGCTGTTAAAAACAAACGCAATATAATACAAAACGGTGCAAATGCACCAACTAAAAATGCCAAAATGCCATGTAAAATTATTTCAAAATCCAGACTCCAATAAGTATGCTGAAACGAGTCTAAATGAAGAGTCCAAAAACAGGTGGTGCTTCTGAAAAACAAAACTAAGGTTTAAAGTCTTTAACAAACTCTTGTTAAAGTAAATTTAAAATAAAAATCAAAAAGCATTTCTCAACAAAAGACAAACATTTCTTCCAACAAATTGCAGAAGTGTAGAAAGAAAACAGATTTTTTAAAAAGTTGCAAATAAAGCCTTCTTTTATTGAACTCGAATTTTGTCATTGAACACTTGAGCTGACAATATAAAACGCTAAATGAAAGGGGATATTTATATCAGGCAGTCAAAAATGACTTTTAGCAAAATGCTTACATGTTAAAGTGTTTAGTGCAGTAGTCAGTTTGTGTTAATCAGCTGTAAGACCATTCAAGCTTGTTGATGGGTACTCTCTGTATGATATGAACACACTCAATAGGTCTGGAGTAGGGAATCCAATTCCACACACGTTTGTTTTTTTAAATCCTGTGATTCCATTTTTGTAATAAAAATAATATCATGCTTTTGCTTTTATTGATAATTACTGGTGTGGAGGCGTAGGGTAATGCACGCACATGACAAAGGAGTTCTTCAACAAATTAATTAATAATATTAAAACACATCCAAGCATTGCAAGTAAACAACAGTCGTCTCGCTCCAGCGCAGAACAGGTGAGTGATTTCGCTGTCTAAAGTAGGCCGGCCCAGCTGCCTGCTCAACTCAATAATACGGTTATTTGAAAACGTAAGCGTAGATAAAGCTGAACACTGAACATTTTTTTGCCCACTCTGCAGTAACCAACGCCCTGCTATTTAAATATGTAAATTAGCCATGTGTGTGCCCAACACTCAACACTGTCAGCAGCCAGCTGTGTGTTTACAGAGTTAACCTCGCCCAACTGAAAGGAAACGTACACCAGTACGGCTGTGGTTTTATTTGTCGCAAAGTACTACAACGTGGTAAAAAAGCATTGTTTTCCATTATAGGATTTTTGTTGCGTTCCCCCAGGGGTACCCCAGTTTGAAAACCGCTGAACTAGACAAAGTTTTGGGATCAATCAGCTACTGGGATGAGCTGAATGGCCTCCTCTAGATTGAAACTTTGATTATGTTCCTATTCAATTAACATGCAGTTAATGGAGCTAACGTGATTTCAATTCAATTCAATGATAATATGCGGTTAACTTAATCCTAAATAAGTCTGATGTTTTCTTTGTTAATTGCATGTGTATGAGTTAACTGCTTGGCCACTGAAACCTTTGTTTAGGTTTCCAGAGATCCCTCTTGTCTTACCTTGTCGTGCCACAATGAGGCTGGCCATACAGTCTGGTACACTGGTTCCAGCTGCAAGGAATGTGATGCCCATGATCACATCAGGAATTCCCAGTGTGTATCCGATAACTGTTACCTAGGCAACGGGCGAGACATGACCACATTAGTGGCAGGGCCAGAAGGGGTTAGAAATAGACTTCATCTGGCCAAATACATTTGCTGCAATACAAATAATATAACAAATCTGTTTTGAATTGAACAATTTACTTGAATTGGCCTTAATAATGACACAGTAATCATCACAACCACACATATGATGAAAATGTTCCGGTATTAGCTTTCTGGCACCATTTCTGCAATGAATCTTTGAAAGGTCCATTTTTATTCCTCAATTTTTCCACTAGCAACACCAGAAACGATTCTAAAAAAGGTCTTGGCTATTACATAAAAAACAACAACATATTAACGCTATTTGGTTATAATGCTCATATTGTGTGTCCCCTGAGACCCGCGTTATAGCAAGGGAGCACTGTGTATGTGTGTGTGTATATAAAAAGAATTAAAAAAATAACTTGCTTTTTAATTGATGTGGAATCTTTAACATACAGATCATTGATGGTCTTAGATAATACCACATAACTTACCATCCAGACCATGATGTAGGAGAAGCCTGCGATCCACATGGTAGATGTCGCGAAGGTGACCATGAACCATTTCTCCCAGCGGGGGTTGGCACAGTTTGGGACAGTGAAATACAACAGAAGACTCAGTGGCCAACCAACAAGCCACTTGACCTTATTAAATGTACCAGCTGTGAAGAGGAAATACAGTGTTGTCCTCAGTTTCTGTCATTTAGTTTTAAGTTTTTACTGTGTATAGTAATATCAGGTCTCTTAAGTACTCTCAAATTGTTTGTTTCCCCATTAACTACCATTAACATACAATCCCTCCAGAAACAAGAGTTTGTTAAAGACTGGAGTGAATGCTCATAACTTGGATTTATACAGAAGTATTATACAGTATAATAAGTCACATTCATAAACATTAGTGTGCCAGACAGTGTATACACTGAATACAACTACAGGCTAAAGTTTTGAAGTATTGGGACTTGATGACTGCCATTGCCACCAATTGGGATAGTGGTATTATGCTGTGAATATAACTAGAATGAGACCATAATATCATATTCATTTTACATAGGCCTCCTATTTTTGGGTGCCAACAACTTTGTGACCCTTAAAGTCTGCCTGTTACCTGGCAGTTCAAAGGGCACCAGGGGTCCTTGATTGTCGTCATCTTCCTCTTCCTCCTCGTCGTTCTCATTGTTCTCGTTGTCCTCGTTTTCGTTCTCCGTCTCGCTCCCTGCTTCGATCCCATCCTCCTCGCCGTGATGACCGTTCATGCCCCTCTCGGAGGAGGCGACCAGGCCATTCTCGATCCTGTGTTTGTTGGATGTCCTGATGGCCACCTCCGAATCGCCGTTGGTGAAGGACTTGTTGTTTATCAGCCTCTGCCTCTGTTAGGACAAGGAACAATGCATACTTAAGCAATGTACTGGTACTGCTTATTCTGTGAGCCAGCTCTGAAGATGCAATTATGACTTTACACCAACCTGGCTTCTTTTGTCATTGATCTTTTTAACCCTGTAATGCTCTAGTATTTTGTGTAGAGGAAAAAAAGGTATTTGCATGTATATTACTACACCTTGTTCCTTGTACCAAACACACTATCAAAAACATAAGCATTCAGAATTATAAAAGGTATTGACAATGTCGACCCAAGGGACTTTTTCAACCTGAAAAAAGAAACAAGGACCAGGGGTCACAAATGGAGATTAGATAAAGGGGCATTCAGAACAGAAAATAGGAGGCACTTTTTTACACAGAATTGTGAGGGTCTGGAACCAACTCCCCAGTAATGTTGTTGAAGCTGACACCCTGGGATCCTTCAAGAAGTTGCTTGACGAGATTCTGGGATCAATATGCTACTAACAACCAAACGAGCAAGATGGGCCGAATGGCCTCCTCTCGTTTGTAATCTTTCTTATGTTCTTCTTACGTTCTTATGTTGCTTATTAAAATTCTTTGAGTCAGAATTATAAATGCAATATTCTACAGGGGGGTGGGGGTGGAAATGTACAGCTCTGTATCAAATGTGATACACCAGATGGTCATTGCAAGGCTGAATACAGTACTTGGATGTATTCATGTTTGTGTAGTTTGTATGTATTTTTTTGTGTAGTTCTTGTGAAAGGCAGCTCGATGATGGAAGACCATGTAGCAGGTTCAACAAAGAAAGCAGTAACAGGTGCCTGCCCACACTGCCTTGTCTGCAATCCTTGGCCTTCCTAAGAGATTGTCCTCGAAGTTACCCATTAGTGCCAGTATCATTGTGTCGCTTGCAATATAGATACATGTTCACAGAGAACTGGCCTGAAACCATCATAACTCATTATACATACTATAGGTCCCCAGCAGACACTGGATCAAAGTACCTCAGTTATGAGCATGCGGCTGGCCATGGTGAGCCTGGTTCTGGGGGGAAAGTGGCTGGTGATCATGATCCTGAGGCCAGCATCGGAGAATGAGAGCTGGTGTGGGTAGGCGGACAGCAGCTCATCCACCATCAGGACTGAGGCCTTGCGATGGAAATTTGCTGGACAGAGAAACATCATAAAAATCATTTTCACAAAGTGCACACAATTTAGTCAGCTGTCCTTCTTTAAGGTTAAATGGAAATGGGGAAAAAAAAACACACCTAAAGCAGGGAGGAGAGAGTAGAGAGTTTATGCTTTTGATGTTTTACTGTGTTTTTCAAATGATAAAAATCTAATTTAATTTAAAATAACAATAAACAGACCTGCTGTGGTTAATTCATGGTTATAATTTGCACTAAAGCTCCACTCAGGTGATTTATAATGTCAGAACTTTCATGCAAATACTAACCTTGTAATTCACTACAGCCCTTCTGTTATTCTGAAATGATTTCTGGTATGCGTAATAGAATTGCTTGTTAAAATAATTATTAAAACTGTTTGAAATAAGATTTCCTTTATCATAAAGCAGACCTCATGGTGCTTCCTAGAGGCCTTCTATTTACATACACGCGTTTGCTTACAAGCTAAGAAAAATTAACAGTTATCCAGTATGTTATTACAGTAAATCTGGCCCAAGATCTTTCACTGTAAATTATTTTATACAGACTAAAAATACACATGCATATAATATCCTCCCAACTGTAAGAAATATATCTTCCCTCACGGGGAGTGTACTCACTGTGAACTCTATCCAGCGAGTCACTCACAAAATAAATAAAAGAACTGCCCCACATTGTAAGGCCTCCCTAAGATGGGCAGTATTTTTGTTTTAATGGTTTTATCGTTGCACCATTTGAACAGCTTTCATTTAAAATTACCCTTTTTACTGCAATTTAAGCAAAAGAAGCAACAGAGAATGGTACACAGGCCATAGTCATGCATGTCTTATTTTGTGTTATCTCAAAACACAAAAGATAAAGTTCTGTTGTTTTTAAGCAAACTGGCCATGCCAAAAAATAGAAAGTCCAGTGTTTCATTAAAGATTGATATAAAACTAGGAGCCTTTTTCAAACTCACATCTAATAAAATAAACAACCTTTATATAGGGTGTTATACATATCATATACAAGTTTTGCTGTAACTAAGGAATTAAATAGACTACCTTTTTAACTTTTTTAAAAGGACATTGATACTGTCAGTGATTCAAACAAAGTGGCAGTGAAACGATTAATGTTTACTGGACAACGTCGGTAATGTAACTTGACTGAAAGAATCATAGAAAACTGTAAAGGTATTTTTGGATAGGCACTTTGGCATTCTGAAAACGAATGTTAGGTGGCTGCCACACATGACTGTTGAGAGAAAAATGTCTGTGCACACTTAAAGTCTAACACTATAATTTCTACAAAAATGTAGTCAGCATGGACCCTTGTTGGCGTACCAAGCCAGATTCCCCACCCCCTAGCATATTCTAATCAATTCTATTTGTTTACAGCATATAAACATTAAAGGCTGAAGAGCTGGATACCTACTATGTTATGGGTAGTATTTGGTAACGTCAAAGAAAACCGAAGGGACAGCTACAGTAGGTGTTTTTATTCTGTGTGTTGCTTTACAGGCAGACTCAGAAATCATGTGGGGGTTGTGAAATCTAGCGAAACATGAAAACAGACATTCTCCGTACCCTTTGGTTTACCTGTCTTTGAAACTGGGTGTTATTATAGGGTTACAAAAGCCATCATTTCAGTATTCGAGTACTCGAGTAACAATGTACCAGTAGTGATCTCTCCAGATGAATGTATCAAGTAAAGCCACTTCACTAACCTAATGAAATACAACATAATGGCTTCACCTTTGTTGATCAGTTCATTTCAGATATACTTTTGTCATAGCCCCTTCATAATTGTACAAATAACAGTATACAAATTATAGTCACTTGGTTGCTGAGAACAGCTGGTAATTTAATAATAATGCACCTATATACAGTAAACACGTTCCCTAAATGTAAAAAAGTACCTTTCTTGAGTAACACCACAGTGGCCTCACAATTGCTGTTGTCATCTATTTCCGTGTTATTTGCCATCCCATTGGTCATGTTTACTGTACTCTTCTTCCTGCGATCAAAATAACGCAGCGCCCTGTAGTTGAACCTGAAACAAAATAAGAAAAAGCCTTTACACACACATACATGATCCCCTACAATTAAAAACATTTTACTTAGTCATTTCACTACTTAAATGGTCGGCCAACAGTTTTTTTTTTCCTTGAACAGTACCAGACATAATTAAAAAAAAAAAAAAAAATCTAAAACATATTTGCTATTAAATGTGTTTCTTTCAAAACTGCACATTTCAGACCTACTGCAGATAGCGAATGCACTTGCAGAAGAGATACTGGAATTATGTAGTCTGCCACCACTTTCACTGTGGCTGTATTGAAGTTCCCTCAACTTACTTCATGATCACTATGTACACCAGGTACATAAGGACTAGCACCAATGACTCCCACCTGTCAAAGTAAATGAAACAGATATAATAAAAAAAAAAAGTTATGCATTTCCAACAAGCATGAATAATATCATTTCATATTAACCAGCAGGTTTTAAATATATATTTCTGAGTAAAACAGGCTGACCACTTTACAACTGTAAAAATAAGAAACGCAAAACAAAAAATAATAAGAAACGCAAAACATAATTTAACTACAGCACTCTGAGAAGAGAAAAATCGTGTGCAGTAGTCATTACAAGCGTGACCACTAGAGGGATTGCCAAGTCACAACAGATTGCAAGGATTTGTCAGAAGGCAAAAATAAATTGCTGTACTGCAAGTAGTCTCCCTTCCTAATTTAACAGGTGTAACTGTAGGGTTACTTTTTTTAAAACTGTTGGCTACAAATAGAAAGATGTACATTTTTTTTGTTGTAAATTACAAGTACATACGACCTCAAGGTGCTACAGTAGGTTACTTTTGAAGGCCAATACACACAGGCAACTTGACTTATTTTTTTTTTTAATATATAAAATGACCTTTAACGGATTACAACACATGCGTAATTTCAATACAGCTGTTCTGTGTCCATTGAATACAATAGTCAATATTACCCAAAGAAACTGACAGGCCTTTCACAAACTACATTTGTTATAGCGCCGAAGAAGCTGGAAAAGCAGTATATGCTGCAAGATACTGTATTTTTCAGAATACAATATATAAGAGGGACATGAAAAGGTTTCACACCAGGACTCACCAGGACACTTTCTCATCATGAATAAACTGCAAACAAAACAAAAAAAAGACACAGGGATTATAAAAGGTAATGCCATCTGGGTTGGTTATTGTTTGGGCTCAGCACCCGTTCTCTATAAAGAAAAAGGATTCTATAAAAAAGACATTAGTTTACGACAAAGCTCCTGTCTTTTTGCATAGTTCACAATCTACCATACTGTTCACCATTCCTTCCCTATGCTTTACCAGGCCTTTACAATGCTTTACTACACTTTGCTTTTTGCAGTAAAGTTTTACAAGAGCTACTATTGATTTAGTATTTAAACTGACTTAACTGAGGTCACAACCATGTAGTGCAGCACTGTGATGGCATAACAACACAATACCGGACCTCAAGTGGATTCATGTTCTCTTTGTTTTATAGGCCTGATGTTGCGATAAATTACCACAAGATGGCGAAAGAGGCATTGTGTTTGCTGCACTGTGAGATTACAATGTGGTGGAGTGGACAACAGTATCTGATAATCTTTCTTCCATTCTTTGAATAAGCAAACAGGTCTCAGTAGAAGGCTGTGTACTTAAAAATGATTT
Source organism: Acipenser oxyrinchus oxyrinchus (assembly GCA_030684275.1). Lineage (NCBI taxonomy): Eukaryota > Metazoa > Chordata > Actinopteri > Acipenseriformes > Acipenseridae > Acipenser > Acipenser oxyrinchus. The sequence continues at coordinate 63,406,363 of CM060251.1, forward strand.
CATCATCGACGGTTTGATGCTAAAACCTGATGGCATATGAAATACTACCACACAAGATCCTCTAAGCTTATCCCAATCACAGACCCCAATTAGAAAAGCTGCTATTTGTGTTTAACTATTTCAAAGCCTCCTACTGTCCTGGCGTATTGTCCGTCTCAACATGAGTACCCCAACACAGTACATGATTCACTTTGTTACTGGTTTGCACATGCTGACAGAGAAGGTTTTGGATTGGTACAGTATGCTGTCAATTAAATAAATGCACTCCCTCAGCCCAGTAACAAGACTGGCAGGCTTTTCCATTTCAATAATGACTTTTTAATCTCTAGACATAACTCTAAGTGGTAATTAAGATATTTGATTTTTTTTCTAAATAAATTGTCGACACAAATACCAATACCATATGCTCATAACTGAGGTACTTTGATCCAGTGTCTGCTGGGGATCTACAGTATGTATAATGAGTTATGATAGCTTCAGGCCAGTTCTCTGTGGACAGGTATCCATATTGCAAGCAACACAATGATACTGGATATCATGTTTAACTGGGACACGGGTTGCTTAATTTCATTATTCAATAGACATGCTACCTAGCTGTCAGATCTCTTAGAAAAGTCTACCACTTTATTTTTGAACAGTATTTTTGCAGTTTTTCCATGCTTTTCCCATGTTTATGCTATGCATTTGCACAGTTTACTCTGGTTTGCCATGTTTATTAATACACTTTACTATACTGTACCTTGCAGTTCTTTACAATACTTACCTATGCTTTACCATGCTTTCACTTTGCTATGCTCTTACTGTGGTAAACTTTTATAAAGGATGTATCTCTTATTTACCAGTATCATATTAATATACAGCATGCATGCTGAAATGGGAAGTATAGTACAAACAACTGTGCCCGATAAAGAGGCACAGTTGTTTGAGTAAGATCAAGTGCATATTATGGCATTTCCCCCTAGGATAACTTTCATTCAATTAATTAAGGTATATTCTTTCTTTGATATTTTAGTTTTAATAGTTTATTGTGTCTTGTTGTAATATTCTTGTTTTTGTCTTGATATTATGTTGTATTTCTGTATTGTTGTGATTTTTTTTAATCTGTATTGTCTCCCCCATTTCCCTCTTCCCATGGGGTGGGGAAAAGAAAGGAAAATTAATAAAAATAATTGTTCACAAAAAAAACCCCAAAAACGATTTACATAGAAATAGGATGATAAAAAAGAAACCCCTGCAGTTTTGTGTAACAGGGCTGGGGCTTAGATGAGTGGTTTCTTATGCAAATTGAATCCCCTGCCATGTATTATGCATCTCCCTGTTGACAGTCAATCACAGTAATGATGGGGACGACAGCAGGCAAGGCTTAATAGACACTAGGTTAAGTCATCTATCTATCTATCTATCTATATATATATATATATATATATATATATATATATATATATGTATATATAGTCTATACAGTAGAATCTCAAAGTTACGAATACCAAACTTACGAACTGACCGACACACCAAACACCTCACTATGTATGCAATCACAGCCATGCATATAATGCAACCAGACAGGCACTCCTATAAGTGATGTCCTGGTCATGAAGAAGGCAACATGACTATACTAACAAATATATCCAGACAGAGATGAGGCACATTTCAAAGCAAGTACATGCAATTTTGCAAGGAACATTTTAATTTTAAACAAAGCCAAAAGGAGGCTGAATGCCTGAGAAAGCTGCATGAATGCATTGAGTTAAAAACAAAAGCACAACGTTAACCCAGGTTTTCCTCAACATTTAAATCTGTGTTTTTGCTACAGTTACAATTTCAATGGTAACTTAAATGTAGCCTTTTTCCATTTATAGTATGTTTAAAGACTTACAACCACAACAATATGAGTATTGTATTACTGTGCTGTATCCTTGTATTATTTGCCAGATTGAGGGTATAGATAACAGGTGTGCATGTTTATCAAAACCATGGAAATGCTTTGAAAATATGGCAGTTCATCTTAACTGAAGAGAAGCAGGAGAACACACGCTGGCATTTGAAATTAAAAACACAGTATTTGAGTAGTTTTAATAAAAACCACTCCGAATGATTGAAACATAAAAATAAAGCATTTAAATTAAATTTTAAGCTTCTTACTCTGCTTCCTGGTCAGTAACTGACAATCAGATCTGAAAAGACTACTTTCATATCAATTTAGGTACTAGTACAAAAGATCGTTCAGTGTTTCAAATGTTTCGCAAAATGAATGAAGAAATAAAGAAATCCACCATATTGCAGAAAGTACCTAGCTAATTTGTAGCATGTCATAAAATCCTGTTAAACCAGCAGAAAATCATTGTCAACACTGCCAACACTTCCATCACAATATTGCTGCAATTCGGATGGTGAAATATGCATATTTAAGTTTTCAGCTGAATCAGCCTGTTTTTTGCACCTCTGATAGCTGTAAATTATAATGCTTATCTCAATGATGGAGAACTATTTTTTTTTTTTTGTATCTACAGTGCTCCCCCCCTTTATAACGCTGTAGTCAGGAGCCATAGCTAAAAGGCCGGGCAAATTGTGCTCCACCTTATAACAAGAACACAAGTATATATCTTCTCACCCACAGGGGTCAGCACTAGCATCCTTAAGAGCATTCCCACAAACCCACCCTAGCCTTGTTACAATTGTGGTTGGGCTGGATTTGGCAAAGGATCCAAAGCAAGAAATACTGCTAACAATACATGATACTTACATGAGTATGAAAAAGAAATCTTACCAGAATAAGAGCCACAACTGACAGAGTATAGTAAGTTGAGTCCCGAAGAAGGGTCCAGCAGGACACATGAACAGCCTGTAATGAAAAAGCAGAGGAATTCAGTCACTGTTGCACTCATGTATTGCATTGGTTTCAATCAATACCGTCAAAAATTCTTAGAACATGGAAGTGAATAGGTTAAGTTGTGGCTAACACGGAAAATGGAACCTGACTGAAAGAATCCAAGAAAGCAGATGTGTACCAACTGTCAACACAGAATCTCAGAGTATTTGGCTTGTATCAGTGATATGGCCATAGGTTAAGAGTCTGTGTCAGCGAAACAGTCAATTTTTGCTAGTCAACAATTCCCATAATGTAACTTAATTGAGAAAATCATAGGACTCATACAATACAGCAACACAACCCAACAGATAATAATTACTGTGTATTATTCCTGTAGATCCCAACCACTACCCAAGAGGCAACAACCTTGACTTCCCACCTGAGAAGGGCATCCCACGAGTATATACTGAACCAGCTCCCAGTTACCCAATTATTGCTCTTGTAATCCCCTGTGTCTAAGCCTACCTAAATAATAAGGTAACAAGGACAGGCAGACTTTCCACCTTTAAATCACTTTGGAAAGGGCATGCATTTACATATGACGCACGGGTACTTGAGGGTCACCAAGCTTAATTTAAAATCATAATCCTGACACACTCAGGGTGTAAGTAGATGCTATAAAAAGCATGAAGTACTTCTGTACCTGTATTGTGTAATGCCATTCTAATTGTTTCGTGTTTAGAATGTTGTATGTATACTGTCCTCTGGGACTCCATTAAAATCTCAACCCAATGGATAATAATAATTACTACTCATTAAAATAGATACCATGTATGGCCTTTTTCACATATTTAAGGTGTTACAACAAATCTACAACTGCGAATGAATGCCAGACAAACACAGCTGAACTGTGGGGCCATACTGGGCTCGGCACATAAACTGAAAAAACTTATTTTATTTTGCATTCATTTAACAGTAACATGGAAAGGCTTATTGAAATGCAGCTTTGAAGATGGTTTCCGTTACAAATTATCATGTGTATACTTCACAACAAAATCTGCACCTAGGTATATTGCCACCTTATGGCCGAGACTATGGCCTTATGGCCGAGAGTTTATTTAATTGCTTAAAATAAAGTTTGAATAGCACAATAGAAAGTTGTACATTTTTACTACGGCACACCAGAACGCATAATGTTCAGTTAATAGTGAAAGGGCATGCATTGTTTGAGTCTTTCCAGGACTGAAGCCAAGATGATTATATTTACCAGTTTGCTTGTAAGCAGTCTCTATATAAATTAGATGTACTGTATAATTTGTGTGGCAGATTTGCTCTAGAGTGATCCCCTTTGACACATCATTGTCATACAGTATGTACATAAAACTAGGTTGGCTCTCACTTATAAACCAGAGCCTTTTTCATTGGTATTGTTTGTGTTTAAGGTTTTTAAAGGCTTGGTACCTCCTTATTTGAGTGCTCTGGTAGAAAGGACTGGCATTGTCTATAGCTTACATTCTCAGGATTCTGTTAATTTGGCTGAACCAAGGGTTCGAACATGTATGGCGAGAATTATCTTGTGAATATCAACTCTGGAAGAAGTGGAATTGTTTCCATCAGATGGAATTTGATAATCTTTCTTTCTCTGGTTTTAAAGATTTTGCTTCTCCTTCAGTCCACATAAACAAATAGATATGTATTTTATTCTCTGATCTATGTATGTTGCTGATTAAGTTTGACCCACACGTTTTTACTGTGTTGTTTGTACTCTGTAATTGTCTTTATTGTATTGTTTTCCAGCCCCCCCTTGTAAATGAGGCCTCATCTCAGTCTCAATGGGTAAATCCCCTGGTTGAATGAATGAATGAATGAATAAATAAATAAATAAATAAATAAATAAATAAAAACAAGCAGATACAGGAAGTTGGGCTGGAAGTTCATTAACCTCCCTGGTCCTTATTGACAGATTGGCAGAGAAAACAGCTTTATATTTTGACGTGCCATCTGTCCCTCTAACCACAGTACTCGAGCAGTCCTCTGCTCTTACATACACTGGGACTCTGTCAGGGAACTTGAGTGTTTTGGTGCAAAATAAATTCTTCTGTGAGAGTTGCATTATTCAATCAAATTAGACGTATTGCACATAAAAAGTGTACAAGTGCAGTTTGGTAAAGTTTCTTGTGTGTGTTGTTGTCATTCTGGGACTGAAGCATCATCCTATTAAAAACACACCATGCAGTATTGTGTAAATATGGTACATATACAGGAGGCTGTGTGGTCCAGTGGTTAAAGAAAAGGGATTGTAACCAGGAGGTACCCAGTTCAAATCCTGGCTCACTCACTGACTCACTGTGTGACCCTGAGCAAGTCACTTAACGGAGCACCTCCTTGTGCTCCGTCTTTCGGGTGAGACATTGTTGTAAGTGACTGCAGCTGATGCATGGTTCACACACGCTCGTCTCTGTAAGTCACCTTGGATAAAGGTGTCTGCTAAATAAACAAATAACAATAACATACATTGTCACCCACCTATCCCCAATGAGGATGCATATCTGCCATATATTTCTACTGACCTCTTATTGCCTAAGCTATTACAGGCTATGTCACTGAAATGAGACTGAATTTGTAATAGACTTTTTAAAATACGTTGTTTCACAACCAAACTAAGGTTATTAATTCAATCACACCAATGGTCTACAGGTAGCTGAAATCAGACCACATGATCTACAGCAAAAGGCACCAGGATCCATAGCCTTATAAAATTGATTGCTCAGCACACCTTTAATATAACCACAGTTGCTTGTGAATGAAGTATATTGTTCAAGGCCAGACATAATACAGTCAAGTCCAGGTTTGGCGATTTATATGGTTTTGTTTTTTTTTTTTTTAAATAAAAAAAATCTTATTTGTTTTTATTTAAATCAATTTTTTAAATGTATTTTTTTAAATTATGGATTTTCTTTTTTGTAGTACCATAGTTGTAGCTCTACAGTACCTCCAAACTGTAAATTTAAGGATGTTGGAAATGGTGGTTTGTGAATAGTTACATACCAAACTAAATTACTACATCTTAAAAGAATACACAAATAAAGCAAATTATTTATCATTGTGGCATCCTCTAAACATGAACATACAATATGTGATCTACAAGAATTTAGCGATGGAGTACGTCAGAGAAAAATCCCCCTCACTCATCCCAGTCATTCTTTTCTTTTACTTTTCTTTCTTTGATTTCCTTTCTGTGTCAGTCCAAACACACGCAGTTGTTACTTAGGACTACTCTGCTTTTTATAGTGTGTTCAATTATTAAAGTTCCTGATTGCATGTGGCGGAGTGTCCCGCCCCTTTGTATTATTATTATGATGATTTATTGTATTATTATTGTTGTGGCGCGGATGAAAGCCGCCGCCATTCTGTGTTATTGTTTTTGTGTGTTTTTAGAACCTCATGAAGACGGGTGACTGATCAGCTACTGAGTATTTAATTATCATTATTAAACTCGTGCAGACTCTGGCCGAGGGGTAATAAGATAATAACTAGCTAGTTAACCCCTCGACCAGAATATAAAAGCCCTGCAGATTAGCTGCACGGGGAAGAGAGTGTTCAGGGAGTAATGAACGGGAGTTAAGGAGAAGAGAAATAAAGAGGTAAAAGAAAAACTAAAACAACTGCTATTGTGCTGGAACCACCAGCACAACATTTGTTAGTATAATTGTTTGTTTGTTTGTTTGTTTGTTTTGTTTGGCCAATGTGCCCTTTTGTTTTGTGTCTTTTGTGTTGTATAAATCTTTTATTTTTCGTTTGTTTAATAAAACACTCTATATGGGACCCCATTGCACTGTCCTCAGAATCACTTCGGTGAATATGTTAATGATGGTGTAGGCGCTCTATAACAGGGCAATGGGGCACACACTAAGACAAGACAAGACAAGTCTTCAGAATACCATTTCAGTGCAGTATTTTTTTGGGGCAAGCACCATTCACGCTTGCACTCGCATTTGTGCTGTAATCAGAATACAGCCCTAAGAGTTTTAGTTTATAGACAGTAAGAGTTTAAGATGTTTGTGTTAATAAAAGATTTTTAAAACATACTTTTCATGTCTTTTCCTTAAGAAACAATATAAAATAGGTAGTAAATGAAACAATTATTTAAATCAATGATTTTTTAAACAAAATCAAGTTATTTAAATAAAAAATCAAGTGATTTAAACCGACTTGATTTAAAATCGGCCAGCCCTGGTCAAGCCATTAAACAGGTGTTTCAGACCCTGTTGGTTACTGTTTGCGCCAATTCTATTATGACTTTTGAGGCTAACATGGGTGTTATATCCTCTGCTAAATGCCTTCAGTAAATGGATCTAAACTGGTATGAAAATACCCTGAATAAAATACCACCCAGAATTACAGAAACAGCACGGAAATGAGTAATTTTGGTATAAGACTATGTATGGCCCAGAGTCTGTGTTCTTCTCTTGCACTGTAATGTTACTGTGAAACAAAAACATACCTTCATTCCAGTAATTGCCCCATCTAGAAATAAATCTATTATTAGAGGCTTTTAGAACAGTAGCCATGACACAGCACCTTTTACAGCCTGTTTGTCTGCTCATAACAAGTACTAACTACTGTAAGCACTAAATCTGAAGTAATATGCATACCCAGCTCAATATGCTTGCCTCTTTTGTGTTAGGTCCATCATTAAACTTCCTCTGTGCTCTTGGGTCCAGATACAAATGCACATATGTTGTACAGTGTAACTTATTGTGTAGCGCCCTCAAGTGTAAAACGTTAAGTTAAGGTTATGACCAGATGTGCGCGCTGTTTTGGCGAAGCATTAAAAAGTAAGTTGCAGAATAAACTGGTTGAGTTATGTTCCAGTAACAAGGTCTCTGTGAACTTATTTCCCTACACTAACCCACGCACAGTATATTACAACATACAGTGCCAATATCACATACAAAACAATCTTTTTGTAGGGCAGAGCCCTGTCTGTAAAGCAAGTTGGGTTGATGTGTTGGTGGTGGTTGGCAGGGATGGGGTTAATTTCTATCCCTGCCAAATAAATATGGGTTTTGTGACAGTTTTGCACAGCCACAGGTTTAATTGGTTACTTGTTTTATTGGTTTATTAAATTGAATTAGCAGGCAGGTATTTAAACAGGTCAAAATGTTTGGTTGGGGTCTGTGTGAAGGCCAAAGTCCTGTGTGGGATAAAGAAAGGGTACTGTGTGAACCTTAGTGTTATTTAACTTGTAAACTGTGTGTGGAAAAGTGTTTTTGCAATCGGTAAACGACTTAGCCGTCTGATATAGTTTGAACAGAAGATAAGTTTAGTTTAGCACTCCAGTGGGAGTTAGGTTTTTGTTTTGTGTTTTGTTTTGAGTTATTCTGTGTGAATAAAAGTGCACCAAAGTGCTTGAAATGTGCAGTTCTGTGTCTGGCTCTGTTAATTAAAGGGGCAAATGAACTGAGCAGAGAGAGGCTATGTTACTACCAATAGTACCATAGACTGCTGATCTGTCTGTCTAACTGCATTGTGAACATGATAACTGCCTTGACTTTGCATCAGTCTTCACCTTTTATCATACACTCCTAGCCACCTGCAGACTTTTCGGATTGCATTTGGTTATAATCCAATAAACTCTTAATTATACACAAATATTTTTTATTACATTATAATTATGATTTGTTTATTTCGCAGATGCCTTTATCTAAGGCAACTTACAGAGATTAGGGTGTGTGAACTATGCATCAGCTGCAGAGTCACTTACAACAACGTCTCACCCAAAAGACGGAGCACAAGGAGGTTAAATGACTTGCTCAGGGTCACACAGTGAGTCAGTGGCTGAGCCAGGATTTGAACTGGGGACCTCCTGGTTACAAGCCCTTTTCTTTAACTATTGGACCACACAGCCTCCTATGAGGACTAGTTTAATATAGAAAAACTCACAACCAGACATTTTGGCTTTTGTGATGGCAATAAACTATCATAGAGGCAACTAGATGAATATTTGAAATATACCGCTTAGCAGTAATAATGTGTTACCAACATGGTGGGAAAGATAAATACAATCTGTCAAGTCAAATTCTAGAAGAACTGGCCAAAGTTCATTAATGTTGAGTATGTTACAAGCTTTAAACAATGTTTAAATCCGGTAAGTCCTTGTGGTGATATCAGATCAGGAAGAGACAGACGCTAATACTGGGGGTTGAAGTGCTGGTCGTGCATTCATTAAAAACACACAGAACAAAGCACTGATGCAGAAAGCAAAATGGCAAGGTGGCCAAAATAAACAGACAAACCCTTCTGAAGAAGTATCATGCTGGTGCAGAACCAGCACGTGTAGTAATTGTTATTTCTTTAAACTCTCTCCTCTCTCTCGTTCTTACTCCCTGAACACCCAACCCCGGTCAGCAAAAGCTGCTGGTTTTTATATTGTGGTTGAGGGATTAACTGGCCATCAATTACCTAGTTTATCCCTCGACCACATTCTGCATGGCCTTTCTCATATGCGCGGTCAACAACCAATCTGTCAATAGCTGTCAAGCTGCCGACCGCGCATTCTCACGAGATGTAGTCTGGCAGAGACGAGAAGCAAACATTGTCTCTGCCAGACTACATTAAATCAGAACAATAAAACAAGCACAAAACAGTACATCTAAATAATAATGATAATAATAATAATAATAATTATTATTTATTTCTTAGCAGACGCCCTTATCCAGGGCGACTTACAATTGTTACAAGATATCACATTATTTTTACATACAATTACATTATTTTTACATACAATTACCCATTTATACAGTTGAGCTTTTACTGGAGCAATCTAGGTAAAGTACCTTGCTCAAGGGTACAGCAGCAGGGTCCCCCACCTGGGATTGAACCCACGACCCTCCGGTCAGGAGTCCAGAGCCCTAACCACTACTCCACACTGCTGCCAAGTGTAGCAACAACAACAACAACAACAACAACAAACATTGACCTTGAAATGGGGGCTATTTTATTTCACATTAAAATAAAACAAAATTGAATTTCCACAATATTCACGCTATGATATTCATAATAAATAAATTAAGCAACAGAAATGCATTTGATGGATGGCAGTACTGATACTATTAAAAAGTGTAAATAGAGAATGATCTATGAGTCAGAGCCCCAAGGCAGTCAGTGTGTAAACTGATTACACTGAAATATGAGGCTTTAAAAAGCACACTGGATAGAAATATTATTAACACAGCAGCCTGGTAGTAAATTCATTCTGTGATTTAATCCTCACTTTGTTTTAAATATATTTTTTTTAGATAATACATAATATCTAAATAATTAGGGCAGTTAGAGCAGAATGATTGCCTTGGAAGTAACAGATAATGAACCAGCTAGCTTACAAACAGTATCACATCCCTTTCAATCAATCCTGTCTTTATCCACAAATATTACCACATGATTATCGCAGGGAAAGCATGTGACGGTCTTTTCTGTTACTTAAATTGCTGAAAGATTCTACTTCAAATAAGTGGTTTCTTTAAAGTGTCATTCTTTAAAACCCAAAAGGCAAGCATAACAAGAAGAAAAGTCTTTACAGTCTTTAATGAATGCATTTCTTCTTTTTGTATTATCTAGGGGTAGTTCAGAAATGTATGCACTCACATTCAGCCACCGTCGCTATCACATACCTCTTTCTCTTTAAATTCAAAAACACCAGCCGTAGATTGTACGGTAAAATTTACAAGAAACTATGGGTTCAATTAAATCAACATGTACACTGCCGGTATGCACCACAGCTGGGTTTTCAGAGCATTTTACAGAACTGGGATATCCTGGGATTACCAATAAATTGAGTTAATGCAATCCAGTTGGATTCTGTAAATTGCTGTGATTTATTCCAGCAGGGTTTAGCACAGATGCTAAGGGATTATCCAAATAAAATTGTGGCCTTTTTTGTTTTCTAAAATTAGTAAGTTTCACTCCAAATGACAACTGTTTTAACAAGTGTTATATCTTTATAAGGAACATTATAATGATGATGTGTATTGGAATCGTATTATAGGTCTCTTCATAAAGTGTTCAAAGACCTTGGGTTTGATGTAAATATTTCTGACCAGAATATAGAGCTCTCAGTAAACAAAGTAAAAAGTCAAATCCTAATCACCAGGTCTTGTCTGCTTGACCAGGCACAAACACCCCACAAAATGTTGTTGTATCCCACAGAAGTAGAAAAAAAGGTTTTGGTGTATTCTTGTAGAAAATTTGGAAAGAAACTGATGAACCAACAGCATGCTAGTGACACCACTGATGTTAAGAATGCAATTCCAATCCAATTCATTTTTCTTAAATTCTCATTTTAAAACAACTGCATTAATGCGGTCAAGAAATGTTCCAAACAGACTACGTATTCAATGCAATGTATCTCAGTGACAACAGAATATATGGCATGACTCTAGTCTGGCACTGTGACATTCTCGATTTCCAGATCTTGATATTGTATCAACATCTCCTGGAGCTTTACCTTATTTCTGTGTCTTTCTGTCAATTTTGTCATATTTAGGTGGTTAAATTTGGGAATATTTTGATGTAAAATAACAGAACAAGGTACATAACATTTCTGCTGAGTTTGGTAATATGCTAATTCAATTAGTCAGTTTTAACTAGGTCTCATTCTCTTGGTGGCTCTTGTGATGTCTATTGTTAAAGCAGGACTGGGGAGCACAGTGTTCAGATATCAGCCGTCACAAGTATTAGCTGAAACAGCACTAAAAAAAAAAAAAAGCCCCTGATTATTCCTGCCAAGCTCAGCGTTATTGTTGTTGAACAGGTCAGAGAAAAAGCCTCTTTCTCAAAACTGTCAAGGAGAATAACAGCAGTGTTTTTTTTTTAAAGAAATGAAAAATGGAAATATGATAAGCTGTAGCAAGCAGCCAGGCACACTTTTTAATGAAGGGGTGTTTAACTTAAATTTTGATTGATGAACACAGGGAGGGGGGGGGGGGTCTGTGGGTGTAGGAAGTCACTTAGCAGCCAAGGAAAATGAAGGAAGTAACACATTATAACAAGGAATAGTCTCTTGTCAAGCTAGGGTTGTGACTTTGTGGTCTTTTCTTTACTGATAATACAGGTATAACAGTCAGCCAGTTTAGGGAGACAATTGCCTCACCAATAAATCAAGAATTACACTTGAGGGTGCTATGTGTGGTTTTTAAATTAGTTTGACATTGTCTGTTAACATTTATAAGTAAAATTATAATACTAATATTCGCAAAGGTTGTCAGAAAAGTTGAACATATTGCTTCTATTAAAATTGAATCCAAGCTGGTAAAATGCTACAGTAACTGCAGTGACTGTATGAGTTATAATGGGGACAATGTCTTGCCTAGGGACTCCAATGCCACATCCACAATGGAACATTAAACCTTGTTAGAAAATAATTATCACACCATGTCTGAAGGTAATATTAAATGCAAATGTTCTATTTTAAATACAGTGGCAGCAGTATTTTCTACAAAACACTGCCTGCTGTTTCATTTGACAAATAAATGACACACAACCTTGTCAATGCTGATGCGTATAAGCAGATCACAAGCCATATACAATAAAGAATAACTGCCTAGCGAAGTGAGTCGAGCATTATTTTTGCTAAGAAGCTCCGGTAAACCTCATTTTTACTGTACAATCTTTTTCACGTTACTGTTTTTGTAATAGTAAACCCACAAAATTGGGCAGATGTTTCAGCATAAAATATAGAATATTTACTACCTGAGCATGTATTAAGTACAAACACAAGTAGCACCAAATGGCAGAACCAGTTCCAGTGGGATATATCTGCACACTGCTACACAGTACCTATAATTCCAACATGTAGCTTATTAAAGGGAAGTGCGAAAAAAACAGAAAGAATAACATGTACAAAATGTTATAATATGGCTTGTTTATTGATAGATATATTTACACATGTACGGTATGTTAACAGTTCAAATATTCCCTGCTCGGCTTTGTTTTAATGTAGTAATGCTAGAGAATTTTTTTACGTTTTGTCATCAGACATTGTTGAGCGAAACCAGCTGCTACGAGACTTTCGGAAAGTAAACGCTCTCTATAGCAGGGCATTGCTTGATGCTGGTAGGTTGAAACAATAAGCACCCACCCTCACACGGCAATGCTAATTGGTTGAAACTGCTGATTCATGACAATATTACAGGCAGTGCAGCTCAACCATACACTGCTCATAGTATACGTTAACAAGAGAACAATTTCGAGTTCGGCCGCACCACCAGCACTCCCACTTCCAGCATCCTTAGGCACCAAAAATAAATAAATAAATAAAAACTGATGGAGTCGATGATATACTGAAATCTATGACATTTAAGTATATCATCTCATGAACTACATTAGTAAATATTGCCCTTTTAATTAATCAGCATTTATTTCTACATTCCTTCATTCAGGGACATAACATACCTAAATGTTTACTATTAAACGAATGTGAGTTTAAATTATTAGTAAGTACACACATTTTGATATGAAAGCTGAACATTAATGTCAGCAAAGAAAAACTAAGTTATAATTTTTTTATTATTATTTTTTAAATTTTATTTGGACTGGCCAATTATTTTACCCCCGATTTTCTCCGAATTTGAAATGTCCAATTATTCAACCCAGCTTGCCGCTGCCACCCCCACACTAACTTGGCAGAGATGAAAATGAGAACTCGCGTCCTCTAAAACGTGTGCCATCAGGCATCTGCTTTTATTCACACTGCAAGCCCACTGTGAAGCCATTACAGAACCTCAGTGTTGGAAGACCATGCAGTTCTGAATTGCACACAGGCTGCCCTGCAGGCGCCAGAGAGCAAAGGATCGCTGGTGCGGTGAGCCAAGGATTCCCCAGGCGACCGCTGGGAATTCCCGGCCACGGTCAGCAGTGGCATAGCCTGGATTCGAACTGGCGATCTCCAAGCAATAGGGCGTATCCTGCACTCCGAGCATAGTGCCTTTACTGGATGCGCCACTCGGAAGCCCCCCTAAGTTACACGTTTTTAATGAAAATAAAAATAAAATCAGGCTTATGTGATTTTGAAATGCCACTTTTTTACACTTTATTACATTTTTAATAATGGTCTTATACTCTCTCTCTTCCTTCAGATATTTTTGCGAGTAATAAATATAAAATATATGCCTGTATTTAAGTATTAATATTTCGTGCAGTCGTCTCTCCTGACCGCCTGTAAGTTCACATTCACTTAAAGACGTTTTTCTTACTGTTAGCTAACGTTAGCATCCGTGCAGACCTTGGGTCAAACCAATATGTTCGTGTAGGCAGAATTTGTTGTAATTGTTTAGAAATGTGGCCCATCCTCTGAATACTTTTCCATTTTTATATTTTATTTTAAACCTTTTAAAGACAAAGCAATGCCAAACACAACAAGGTATAACACATATATAATGAACGAAAAAAGAGGAGGGTCAAAATATAGTTTGACCACCCCATATTCAAAGTGGGTGGGTCAAATTATACTATATATATATATATATATACAGTACTGTGCAAAAGTTTTAGGCAGGTGTGAAAAAATGCTGTAAAGTAAGAATGCTTTCAAAAATAGACATGTTAATAGTTTATATTTATCAATTAACAAAATGCAAAGTGAGTGAACAGAAGAAAAATCTACATCAAATCAATATTTGGTGTGACCACCCTTTGCCTTCAAAACAGCATCAATTCTTCTAGGTACACTTGCACACAGTTTTTGAAGGAACTCGGCAGGTAGGTTGGCCCAAACATCTTGGAGAACTAACCACAGTTCTTCTGTGGATTTAGGCAGCCTCAGTTGCTTCTCTCTCTTCATGTAATCCCAAACAGACTCGATGATGTTGAGATCAGGGCTCTGTGGGGCCATACCATCACTTCCAGGACTCCTTGTTCTTCTTTACGCTGAAGATAGTTCTTAATGACTTTCGCTGTATGTTTGGGGTCATTGTCATGCTGCAGAATAAATTTGGGGCCAATCAGATGCCTCCCTGATGGTATTGCATGATGGATAAGTATCTGCCTGTACTTCTCAGCATTGAGGAGGCCATTAATTCTGACCAAATCCCCAACTCCATTTGCAGAAATGCAGCCCCAAACTTGCAAGGAACCTCCACCATGCTTCACTGTTGCCTGCAGACACTCATTTGTGTACCGCTCTCCAGCCCTTCGGCGAACAAACTGTCTTCTGCTACAGCCAAATATTTAAAATTTTGACTCATCAGTCCAGAGCACCTGCTGCCATTTTTCTGCACCCCAGTTCCTGTGTTTTCGTGCACAGTTGAGTCGCTTGGCCTTGTTTCCACGTCGGAGGTATGGCTTTTTGGCCGCAAGTCTTCCATGAAGGCCACTTCTGACCAGACTTCTCCGGACAGAGATGGGTGTACCAGGGTCCCACTGTTTTCTGCCAGTTCTGAGCTGATGGCACTGCTGGACATCTTCCAATTGCGAAGGGAAGTAAGCATGATGTGTCTTTCATCTGCTGCAGTAAGTTTCCTTGGCCGACCACTGCGTCTACGGTCCTCAACGTTGCTGTGCTCAGTCTTGCCATGGTGTATGACTTTTGACAGTAAACTGTCTTCAGCAACCTCACCTTGTTAGCTGAGTTTGGCTGTTCCTCACCCAGTTTTATTCCTCCTACACAGCTGTTTCTGTTTCAGTTAATGATTGTGTTTCAACCTACATATTGAATTGATGATCATTAGCACCTGTTTGGTATAATTGTTTAATCATACACCTGACTATATGCCTACAAAATCCCTGACTTTGTGCAAGTGTACCTAGAAGAATTGATGCTGTTTTGAAGGCAAAGGGTGGTCACACCAAATATGGATTTGATTTAGATTTTTCTTCTGTTCACTCACTTTGCATTTAGTTAATTGATAAATATAATCTATTAACATGTCTATTTTTGAAAGCATTCTTACTTTACAGCATTTTTCACACCTGCCTAAAACTTTTGCACAGTACTGTATATATATATATATATATATATATATATATATATATATATATATATATATATATATATATTCATTGGTTAGGCACCTATGATACCAGCTACACTTAGAAAGAAGATTAATACTGTACAATAAGAGCACTGTGATATTTCATACCTATACCAAGTTGCTCTTTATTATTGAGTGCATTACCCATCAACAATATTAAGGGATGTGTATGCCTATGTCTTGTTCATAGCCAATTAAGTAATGTTGGTAGTTCTTGTAACATTTTATAACAAAGTTGTGTGAACTCTGCACCACATGTCTGCCTGAAGTCAAAACGTCCCTCAAGAAACTTGACTAGAGCTTCTCGTTACAAAACATGCACACTTTCTTCTTTGTACAATTACTCTAGAATTAAACACATACAGTGGAGTGTGTGTGTGTGTGTGTGTGTGTGTGTGTGTGTGTAAGGGAAACCCAGTGATTAATTAAGTCTATCTTCTTTTTTCTACCCTTTGATAGATTTTCTATTATCGCAACGAAGCACAAAAAAGAATGCCAGTATTTGGGTTACAACAGACATTACCTGCCCGGCAAAGATCCCACAGACTCCAATGATGCAGAGGATATTGAATACTGCAGACCCAACAATGGTCCCAACGCCCACGTCTCCCTTGGTGATAAACACTCCTGGTTAAATTAAAAACAATACAGAAACATTATACCTCATTTGCATATTGTTTCCAAACAAAACTTACTTCCTTAGGCAAGAAACTTTTGAACAAAGCTAGAGCTGTCTTCTAAGATAATAGTGTTTCCTTCATTCTGCAATAGACCTTTCATATCCACAAATGTGGTATGCCCAGCTTTAGTTCCTGACCAGGGTTGTGGCTGTCATATTAACTATTGTAGCACAGAGAAGGTGGGCTTGTATATATTTACAGGAATCAAGTCCTGTTTGCACAGTATTTAATATTGGAGCAATAAAAGGACTGCAAGGTAAGGGAGAGGGTAAAAATAATTAAAACAGCATCTTCTCTTTCAGTGTCGACTTTTCTCCAAGGGAAAGCCCTTAACAAATGTGAAACTATTGCCTAATATTGAAATAACAGTTTAATAATGAAACAAGAAAATGTTCTGGGGAGTTAGTAATCAATACCATCTCTCCAACACAGAGACAATTATATTGTTACCAGGGTTTTTTTGTGTTTAAGTCCCCAACAGTTTTTGCTGTGATGGTCTTTCCCAGTGAAGTCTGGAAAACTGTTATTATATAACATTGCCTGGCTAGCCCTCTGAGGAAAATGATGACTTATTGAGAAACAGTGAATGCTTTCCAGATATGATCCTTCTTCAGTTTTTAATGGGCCAAAATACGGAAAGCTAACTGATAAATACTGTGGGAATGTCAATACAGTACCTCCAAAGCACAGTGTCACAGAAACCCTTATAAAACTTTAGCACTGTATTTTTGCTTTTCTTATGGTTCCACTATGCATTTACCATTGTTTACCCTGTTTTCCCATATTTATAAATATGCTTTACCATACGTTGCTATTCTTTACAATGCTTACCTGTGCTTTATTACACTTTTCTATGCTTTTACTATGGAAACCATTTATAAGGGGAGACTATAGTACATATCATACAGCATTAGCATTAGAGGCACTTTCACACTGTGTTCGGTATTTGAAGCATAGTAGGTAAGGAAGGATTTTTTAGTTTTTTGCAGACAGAAAAGGGATCCCACCCAAATCAAGACCATAAAAATGGAGATCATCTGTACATTATACATTAGGTAATGCAACATGATCAAGGCCGTAACTGTATTACATTAAAAAAAAATGACAGTACACAGGAATTGGTAAACCAGGGAGACTTTCTTGGTGGCGTAGTGCAGACCATTTCCATATCGTTATGCCTTTCAGAAACACTGTCACTTCACCTAGAAGTTGCAGGTGTACTGTGCCTTGATTTGGACAGCATGTTTGTTTCGAAGACATACTATTTTCTGCATGTTTGCAAATGCATCCCATTTAAAAAAGATAATATATTTCATGGATCCATGTATACAAAGTGGTATTCAACAATCCCCAAGTACTGAACCACTGCTACTGTATGCGGTTTTCATAGCTGGGATATCAGGCATACTCACTATAAATTGTGATGTACAGTATTTTGCCTGCTTTGGTATATTGATGAGATCCTTTAAATTATCAAAAAATGTTTTCCTGTTCTTACTCATACTCAATAAAAGGAGTTCCTTTTTGAATTATATAACTTAGTTTCACATTCTTAAGCTTGACAAAAATAATTCAGCTAATATAGCCCATGAATTGATTCATCTTTTTGTCTATTAAAAAAAACAACTATTCAATACTGTACCGATGACTGAGGTAAAGAGTTCAGGAGCTGAGCTTCCTGCTGCCATGAATGTAGCTCCGGCAACATCTTCACTGAGCTGCAAACGCTGGAAAAGAATTCACAGGGGAAGAGGTTACACATAAAAACAGGGATAACAAAGACTGTTGGCATTTCACTGCCTGCTGAAACAGCCTTACCTGTACTGGCCTTTCATACCAAGCGTGACTCTGAGTACTACTGAATATGTAAGATTAGGCAGTTCAGGGCAGCATAATGCTCCAATTAGCTAACATAAACACACTGACTCAAAACTAGCATCTTTACAATTCACATGATCGTCTGTCAATTGATTAAAGATATTAATTCATAGTAATTTTGTAACTGAACACACCAGTCACGTTTCAGTTTATAAGTATTTACGATAGTTTCATTGTTTATCTGTGGTTAATGTACTTTTTTATTTATTAGATTTTATTTTTTAAGAATCACAAAAATGAAATTCACCTAGTTCAATTACAGTACAGTATATAGAGCCCTATAATAATAGCACACAAAACAAAAACCAACAAAAAAAAGTACTTGATGTTACTTAATATGTTAAGTCATTAATCCCTGACAAACGTTTACCATAGTAAAAACATAGCAAACTGTAATAAAGCATAGTTCGATTGGAAATTACATTGGTAGAATCACACAACGAATGTGTGAGGGAGGCAGCACCTGTGTTGAAAACTGGAAGAAAGTGGGTGGCAAAGGAAGCTGTGGAAGATGCAAAGGCTGCTCTTCGTATCAGTGATATCATGGGGCAAGTACAGCATGGAAAAGGAGGCCTTGATCTCAGTTCAGCTCCTCCTACATGGCACAAAGCAACCCCAGCTGAATAGAGGAAGCTGGTAGTCAATGGACAAGATGGGAGAGTGTGGAACAACGCAAGATCAGCTGGCAAGATCTATGGACAATGGAACAGAGCAGGATCAACTTCCTCATCAGGTCAACATATGATGTTCTCCCATCACCACAGAACCTTAACCTATGGGTAGGAGAGGATCTGTGGGGTCCTTTGTGTTCATCGCCAGCTCCTTTAAGACACATTTTGACAGGATGTAAGGTGGGTCTTAGCCAAGAACGGTTTACTTGGCGTCATGACCAGGCCTTAGCAGTGGAAGACAAGCACAACATGACTAACAGGTTGCCACCAATGCCAGCAATATATGACACATGAAGAACAACATTCCTCTGTCCAGGGGAGCAACCTCTAAGAATAGGTATTAAAATCAAAACTCGTCTAGGACAACTGGAAGATGCTAGAGACTGGACAATGCTGGCAGACAACGGCTTATTTTCCCACCTGAGATTGCCACCACTAACCTTCGACCTGATACTGCCTTGTGGTCTGGATCAGCATGCCTTGTTCACCTGGTAGAGTAAACAGTGCCATGGGAGTATGCTGTGGATGAGGCGTATGAAAGGAAAAAACTTAGGTACGCTCAACTAGCTGCTGAAGCAGAACAGCAAGGATGGAGAGTCCCGGTTTACCAAGTGGAGGTGGGTTGTCGAGGATTTGTGGCACACTCCACAACCCGGTTTCTCAAAGCCATTGGATTCAGTGGTCAGGAGTTGCGATGCATAGTGAAGAACTTATCTGAAGCAGCAGACAGGAGCAGCAACTGGCGCTGGTTGACATGAAAAGATTCTGGTTGGGACCTCAAGCACAGTAGAAATAAAAAAAGGAGGGTAAGTAAGCTGGACTTAGCTGAGAGGGGGACGGAGGGGGGGTGATGCTGGGACGCCAGAATCACTGTCGAGCCCTGTTAAGGTGTCGTGGACAAGTCGACGAAACACCAAGGATGGGAGGTGTGTGATGTGTGTGATGATGCGGCAGGGAGGCAAAATAGGCTGATCCCTGGAGCCAGCATTACTCTTCAGCCATCAACACCACGCAGAAGGATATCTACATCATCAGATAGAAGGAAACTTAGATGGATCAGTAAAAGAAGCTATGTCTTAGTTGGTGCTTATCTTGGGGACAGTTGAGTCCAAAATCAGCATGAAGTTTTAACACCTACTCTCATGTAATGGAAATCATCAAAACCTTGGTACAAATAATAACCTCTTCAATCACTGCAGCCCTTCTATTATTCTATTAATAATGCATGCATGTAAAACATGTACGGTTACTTCAGTTTTTCCTCAGGTTCAAAATGGTGTCATCCACTCAGATTGCCTACTCAATAGTAATTGGTTTCCTTGCAAATGCCTTATACATAGGTCAAATGGCATGTTAGCTGATCCACATCAGCAATATGTATAACATTGTACTTCAATCCCACGCGTATCATGACTGATCTCTTTATTCACAGGAGATTTAAAAGAATGTGTATATGGAAGTAATTAACATTTGCACATTTCAACATTTCAGGGCAGCCACCTCAGTATTAATAGGGGTCTTATTGAAAATTAAAAATATTGTTGTAGTGACCAAAACACTATCATATATAGAATATAGAAAATTGAAATTGAAATGGTAGAAATGACAAATGACTGCTTTCTAACACAATTTGCCAAGGCCCCAACTAGAGGGGGTGCATACCTTGATTTAGTCTTTTCAAACAACGAAGACAGAAATACTAAAACACAGGTGAGAGAACCATTGGCAAACTCAGATCACAACATGGTCTCATTTGAAGTGCTTTTTAAAACCCAAAAAGTAACGACTAAAGCTAAGGTTTACAATTTTAAAAAGGCCAACTATGAGGGAATGAAACAGAGACTAACAGAAGTAGATTGGAGTAAAATAGAGAAAATAGCCACAGAAAAAGGATGGCTGCTTTTAAAAAATGTAGTACTAGAGGCGCAAAACAATTACATCCCAAAAGTAAACAAATCAAAATCTAAAACAAAATGGCCAAAATGGTTTAATAGAGCAATTAAAAAAATATTCAGATAAACAAGGCACTTTACAGAGCGTTTAACCCTTTGCGGTCCTTTGTCGGACTGGGTCCGACATTGCAATTATTCCCGTCAGGTCCTTTGTCGGACCCTGTCCGACATCATTTTAAAACGCAAAAACGCAAAAAGTCGGTTTTTCAACGGAAAAAGATCAGATGGGCGGGCGATGGAAACAAGCTGGGAGTACAGTATCAGCGCACAGAGACTATCACGGACATTTGCAGAGCTTTTTTGAGATGTTATAGCAATAAAATAATGACTTGGATTGCATTATTGAGGAGTTTGGTGATAAAACGAGTCATCAGGAGACGATTGATCGGTATGTACGACTATTATTATTATTATTTTTATTTGGTAGCATATGTGAAAGCGATAGCAAACGAAAGGGTGGGGCGGGCTGGAGATCCCTAGTGAGTGCTTTGTTGATATGCAGGGCCATTTAAACCCGTTTGACTGTGAAAAAAAATACTTTTAAACAGCGCGTGAAAAAATTAATTAGACCTGGCAAGCCTGACGCAGAATTAATAAATGGACCGCAAAGGGTTAAAAGGGACAAAAAACAAACTGCACAGAAAGAGTACTTGAAACTGCAAGCACAAGTCAAAAAGGAAGTTAGAAAGGCCAAGAGAGAGACAGAAATGAACATTGCCAAGGGGGCTAAAACCAATTCCAAAACATTTTTCCAATATTATAACATCAAAAGAACATTCAAGGAGGAAATAATAATGTCTATGAGATAGATGAAAAGAAAAAAATAGCAAATATATTAAATGATTACTTTTCACAAGTTTTTATAAAGGAGGATATGGACAATATGCCCCACATGTTGACCTGTTCCTATCCAATTTTAAGTAACTTTAGCATAACAGAGGCAGAAGTGTTAAAGGGACTAGTAGCTCTTAAAATAAACAAATCCCCAAAGGCCGGATGAGATCCTCCCAATAGTACTCAAAGAAATGAAAGAAGTTATTTACAAACCGCTAATTAAGATCATGCAACATACTCTTGAGACAGGGGTTGTACCGACAGACTGGAAAATTGAAAACGTAATACCGATCCACAAAAAGGGAGACAAAACCGAACCAGGTAACTACAGACCAATAAGCATGACTTCTATTATATGTAAACTTATTGAAACTATAATGAGATCCAAAATGGAAAATTACCTATATGGTAAAAGTATCCTGGGAGACAGTCGGCATGGTTTTAGGAAAGGGAGATTGTGTCTAACTAACCTGCTTGATTTTTTTGAGGATGCAACATCGATAATTGCAAATCATATGACATGGTTTATTTAGATTTCCAGAAAGCTTTTGACAAAGTCCTGCAAAAAAGATTCATTCTCAAATTGAACACAGCTGGGATTCAAGGAAATGCATGCACATGGACTGGGGAGTTGTTAACATGTAGAAAACAGAAAGTACTGATTAGAGGAGAAATCTCAAAATGGAGCAAGGTAACCAGTGGAGTACCACAGGGATCAGTGTTAGGCCCTCTGCTATTCCTAATCTACATTAATGATTTAGATTCTGGTATAGTAAGCAAACTTGTTAAATTTGCAGACAACACAAAAATAGGAGGAGTGGCAAACACTGATGCAGCAGCAAAGGTCATTCAAAATGATCAAGACAGCATTCATAATTGGGCAGACACATGGCAAATTACATTTAATAGAGAAAAGTGTAAGGTACTGCACGCAGGCAATAAAAATGTGCATTATAAATACCATATGGCAGATACTGAAATTGAAGAAGGAATCTATGAATATAGGAGTTGAGTTTATGTTGACTCAGAAATGTCTTCATATAGGCAATGTGGAGAAGCTATAAAAAAAAGGCCAACAAAATGCTCAGATATATAGTGTTGGATAAGTGTTGGCTTTAAATCAATGGAAGTAATGCTAAAACTTCTGGTCACCTCGCTACAAAAGGGATATTGCTGCTCTAGAAAGAGTGCAAAGAGACCAGAATTATTCCTGGTATAAAAGGCATGTTGGATGCAGACAGGCTAAAATAATTTAATCTACTCAGTCTTGAACAAAGAAGACTACGCAGCAATCTGATTCAAGCATTCAAAATTCTAAAAGGTATTGACAGTGTCGACCCAGGGGACTTTTTTGACCTGAAAAAAGAAACAAGGACCAGGGGTCACAAATGGAGATTAGATAAAGGGGCATTAAGAACAGAAAATAGGAGGCACTTTTTATACAGAGAATTGTGGGAGTCTGGAACCAACTCCCCAATAATGTTGTTGAAGCTGAAACACTGGTATCCTTCAAGAAGCTGCTTGATGAGATTCTGGGATCAATAAGCTTCTAACAACCAAACAAGCAAGATGGGCCGAATGGCCTCCTCTCGTTGTAACATTTCTTATGTTCTTAAGTTTTATATACAGTTAAATCGTGTAAAAAACCAAAGTTTTATATTTCAAACTGGAGCCTGCTGCATTAGATGGCACTGACTACTTCTTAACCTTATAGATCTATGGATATTTGACCAATATTACGAATGAGAGGAGACCTTTCGACCCATTAGTGCTCATCCGGTTTCTAGTAACTAATTGATCTCAAAACTTTATCAAGTCGTGTCTTAAAGATTCCACTTATTCGGCATAAACAACATTAGGTAGCCCATTCCATACCGTCATAGCACTAGAATAACACCATCTCTTCTTTGCTCGACGGAAGGTACAGCCCAGCCTGGTGTGTTATCAGCTTTCCCAAACCCCTTTTTAGGCTTTTTTTGGGCATTTGACAAAGGTAACTCTGTCTCCACTTAATTTCCAACTGTCTCTGGTTTCTGTACTGTGATTAAAGTATTGGCTAGGGTTAAATTCGAAAGCATTATCATGCTAGTAAATTCCTATGATTTCAATGTAACTACTGGCACACTTACTGCAAGCTTTAGGAATAAGGCCCAATGGGACTTGCAATAATAGTCTGTATATTTTTTGATGTCATTGTATTTCTAGTGCACAAATGTGTATTTCTAGCAATACAAAAATAAACGTAACCTTTACTACCTGTTCAATAGATGGAGCTGGCTGTAACTTCAATAAAGAGATTTTGACTGAGCTAGCATGAGCTAAGGGTGTATATACAGGTAGCTAGAACAGAACAACGATGTTTGACTGAAGGTACAGCTCTGGTTGGGGTTTTATCAGCTGTCCCAAGACACTTTCAGACGTTATATATACATTTGACACAGGTAAGTGCATGGCAAACACATTTTTAGTATACTTATGTAAAACTGAAAATCTTTGTGTGTAATTAAGTCATTTGAAGCCAGTCACACAGGGAAAGTGTTGAGTACTTGGGAGTTTCATAACAAATGAGTACTTACTTCAGAAATCTTCTCCAAGGAGGGCACAAAGTAGTCATCACAGACGATAGCCAGGGCATAAAACATGTACATAGCCTAGGGAAGAGTTACAACAAGCAGTCAGTTTTGTCATTCCCCGTCACCAAGCAGGCAGAAAAACTTAACGGAATTAAAGGAATCAAAACAAGTTATCCATGTATATTGATAAAATACACAGGACAGGGTCTGGACAAAATATTAGATACCAACACCACCCCATAATATTGTCACTGTAGTGTCATATACAGCCAGTACAGCACCACTTCAGTGTGACTACAATGTCTTTAAAATTGTGGAGGGATATATGATCATTTCTTTATGAATACTTCAGGGAACCTGAATGGCATATGGAGTTTAAAAAAAGGTTCCTCATTGCACTGTTTACATGACCAGATTTCTGAATCTGATGGTGTAGTAATCAGATTTGAACAGAATGTAATGTGCACTCATAAACCATCACAGCTTTGTGCTGTGGATTTAGAAGCAACTACCAACCAAATACACTGTCTTTCCTATAGTGTCTGAAACTGACAATAACTGAAACAAGAAAAATCTTCCAGAGCACATGCATTTAAGGGAAAATGTGTTCAAACAAATGTTTGTCCACTGAAGGTTAAGTTTATAATTTTGCTTTCCCAGACCTCCAAAGAAGCAACTGACCTGAGATATCAAGAATGCCAATCCCAAAGCTGGCCCAGTGAAGATTGCAAAACAAATCTCTGCCAAGCACGTGAGCTTGAGACTCCAGCATTCAGAGAACATTCACTCGAAGGCAGGGCTGGCCAAAGTTGGCCCTTCCACTCCTGGTCTTTGTTCCAAACCTGTTCTATATTGTTTAATTCAACCAATTAAACCTCTATCCAGACCATAAAGTAGTTAATTATATCATTTTACCTGTTAAACCGGGAGTGGACTGTGATTGGACACCCCTGCTCTAAGGCACGGGTCTTACTGTGCTGAACCAGTCTAGATACAAACCTAGATACAAAGCTTTTATGGCTCAGTGAAATGCTCAGTGAAAAGTTCTAAAATGTCACCACTTGAACACATTGCAAAACCACCATTAGATTTGAAACATGGCTTAGCTTAATTAAGAAGGCTGCTTGAAATTGACATTTCACCTCTGGTACATTACAGAATTATTAAATGTGTTTTACCAGAATATCCTTTTACCAGAATAACCCAATCAAACCATTCTACAGTACTGTATGTTATAATGCTGAATTAAAAGACACTGCAGTCGGTCCGTTCTACATAGACAAAGAACAAAGAATTTTTTCAGTGTCCCGATGACAATAACACATTTAGTGAAAGCCTACTTTGGAGAGTTGCAATTTAGTTTTTCAACTTCAGAATTCAGCACTACATGGCAATGCCTAGAAGTTGGAATAATGGCAGGATGCACCATTTCTCCACTGGCTTTTACCATGGCAATGGAAGTAATCATTAGGGCTTCTCGAATGCGACTACCACCAATTCGAGCATACATGGATGACATGACAACCATGACTACAACAGTAGCCTGCACTAATCGGTTATTGGGCAAATTAACCAATAACATTGAATGGGCACGAATGCAATTCAAGTCCACTGAATCAAGGAGCATCTCTATAATTAAAGGTAAAGTAGTAGATAAAACGCTCTTCATTAACGATGAGGCAATACCAACAGTGTCTGAGAAGCTAGTGAAGAGTCTTGGGAGATGGTACGACAGGGATCTAAAGGACACAGTTCGTGTGGGAGAAGTTACACAACAAGCTGTGGAAGGGTTGAAGAGCATAGACAGCAGCGCTTTACGAGGCAAACTAAAACTCTGGTGCTTTCAGTTTGGTCTACTGCCAAGGTTGCTGTGGCCACTGACTGTGTACAAGGTTTCTTTGACAACAGTAGAGAAGCTGGAAGCCTTAATCAGTTCATACATCAGGAAATGGTTGGGAGTTCCACGCTGCCTCAGTAGAGTGGGACTTTATGGTAAAGGAATACTGCAGCTACCAGCATCCGCTCTAACCAAGGAGTTTAAGTGTGCCAAGGTCAGACTGGAAATGACATTAGTAGAGTCACGTGACAAATGCGTAAGGGAGGCAGCACCTGTGCTGAAAGCTGGAAAAAGTGGGAGGCAAAGAAAGCTGTGGAGGATGCAAAGGCTGCCCTTCGAATTGGTGATATCATGGGTCAAATTCAACATGGAAGAGGGGGTCTTGGTCTCAGTTCAGCTCCTCCTACATGGCACAAGGCAGCCCCAGCTCAACAGAGGAAGATGGTAGTCAATGAGGTGCAAAAACAGGAGGAGAGGATGAGGTGTATAAAGGCCATTTCCCAGGCCAAGCAGGGAGAATGGATGAGATGGGAGAGTGTGGAACAACACAAGATTGGCTGGCAAGACCTATGGTCAATAGAACAGAGCAGGATCAGTTTCCTCATCAGGTCAACATATGATGTTCTCACATCACCACAGAACCTAAACCTCTGGGTAGGAGAGGATCCCTCATGTCCTTTGTGTTACCACCTGCAACATTAAGGCACATTTTGACAGGATGTAGGTGGCTCTTAACCAAGGACGGTTTACTTGGCGCCATGACCAGGTGCTGCGATGTTTGGCCTTAGCATTGGAAGACAAGCGTAACATGACCAATAAGTTGCCACCTGTTCCATCAAAACATTACACACAAAAGACAACATTCCTCCGTCCAGGAGAGCAACCACCAAGAAAAGGTGTTAAAACCAATCCTCGCCCAGGACAACTGGAAGCTGCTAGAGACTGGAAAATGCTGGCAGATGTTGGTCAACGGCTTATTTTGCCACCACTAACCTTCGACCAGATATTGCCTTGTGGTCTGGATCAGCACACCTTGTTCACCTGGTAGAGTTAACAGTGCCATGGGAGGATGCTGTAGATGAGGCGTATGAGAGGAAGAAACTGCTGTATGCTCAACTAGCCACTGAAGCGGAACAGCGAGGATGGAGAGTCCGGGTTTACCCAGTGGAGGTGGGTTGTCGAGGATTTGTGACACACTCTACAACCCGGTTTCTCAGAGACGTCGGATTCAGTGGCCAAGAGTTGCATCGCACAGTGAAGAACTTATCTGAAGCAGCAGAGAGGAGCAGCAACTGGCTGTGGTTGAGACGGATAGATTCTGGCTGGGGATCTCAAGCACAATAGAAAGAAAGAAACACTGATGTACAGGTAAGTAAGCTGGGCTGAGTTGAGTGGGGACGGAGGGGTGATTCTGGGCGCCAGAATCACCGTCGAGCCCTCTTGAGGTGTCGTGGGCTAGTCAGCAAAACACCGAGGATGGAAGGTGCCCACTTGAAGACCCCAGAGATGTACCCTACTTAGCTCAATCCAGACGGTTGTCATGCTGATGCGCTGGGGAGACCGCACTGTGGTTGATCCCCGGAGCCAGCATCGCAGCCGTTGTGTATGCTGATGCGCTAGGGAGGCAATAAGCTGATCCCTGGAGCCAGCATTACACTTCAGCCATCAACACCTGACAGAAGGATATCTACATCATCATATGGAAGGAAGCGCAAATGGATGGAGACACCTATGGATCACATTAGTTTACTGCAAAGCTACGTCTTAGTTGGTGCTTATCTTGGCGAGAGCCGAGTTCAAATCAGCATGAAGTTTTAACATCTACTCTCGTGTAATGGAAATCTGAATTAAAAGACACTGCAGTCGGTCAGTTCTACATAGACAAAGAACAGCAATAATTAGAAATTCCACTAAATACCACACAGAAAACTGATGATTCAATTAGTGGAAATATTTTAGATATGTTTTTGAAATTCTGTACATTTTTGTAACCCTACAGTGGTTCCTACCTACAACACCTAACCTTCCCACTCCCCACTCCCCCCAATGCAAAAATGAAACAATTGATCAGGTCTAGAAATCTACAGTCACACATTGCCAGGTGTTGTCATTTGTCCATGGATGATTGTTGAGCTGTACAAAGCAGAAAATCTGCCTTTTGCAGACAGATACTAGATGACTCAATTGTAAAATGGCAGCCCTTTGCAACAGAAACTATACATACTGTAAGTGTGTGTTTACTGTATATATGTTATGTATGCGTGTATATAAAACGAATGTCAAACCATCTGAAAACATGTACAGTAAATCAATGTATTTCTAGGAGTTGACTATCTGACTGCCAAGGGGGATCCTGTCCAAAGAATGTCTCTTGTTACATTAATTGTCCTATATTTGGAATCCCTGTGCTAACCCTACAATGTCAGCTTCCAAAGCATACGGTAAGAGTTACATTCAACTGACATTTATTTTTACAGACTATATTTAGAAGCCCTGTTCTAAGTATTACATATATTATTTTTAAATTTCCTACTACTTTTTTTAATGAAATTTGTTTCTGAGTAGTTTTGGTCAATTATTATTATTATTATTATTATTATTATTATTATTATTATTATTATTATTATTATTATAGCAAGTCCTACAGTGATTTGACCATAAAGTACAGTTGTAAATGGCTGAACACCAATGGGGGCATCTCTATTACAGTAAATATCTCTTTCTCTGATGGTTCAGGCTCTTGATTTTAATATAAGCTTCCAATGCTAAAAATGTGGTGCAGCAAATAGCAATTATTCCATTCAATTGTTCTCAATAGGGCTGAAACATGCCCCATATTAAGCTTTAACTCAAAGTCTGTTTCTTGAAAATTGTGTTGTTTAAAAAGCCAACCATAGTCTAGCATGTGAATAAAAAAGGTGCTTACACATTCAAATAAGTTATTCTTACTATACCCCTTAATAGATCACATTATACATAAAAAAGCTAAAGTATTTGGCATTGGGCTATGTGGGAAACCACTGCTGTTTGTGTGCTCTCTGCTTAGGGCAGTGGTGGCCGTGAATCATGATCCACGGTTGGATCACAAAAGATTATTGGTGGATCTCGGGACAAATCAGAACAAGCACTAACATATAAGCATGCAACAGTTTTTGTTATGGCTGATGGGGAGAGCCTTCTGTGCCGTCTGGCAGCACAGATGAAAATATCCTGAGAGTTTCTGCATATGAGACTAAAAAACTGCTTGTGCAAACGTACATTTTAAATTTAGGCGCACATGTGCAACTACAAATTCCTGAAGGCTGACTATAAAAAATAAAAGTGATTTTTTTTCAGCTGAAAATATATATATATATATAACACAGTCGGATCTAAACTCTCATCGCTCAATCGTAATGTAGTCTGGGAATGTAGTTCATTAGTGTCCAGGGAGAGCTTTTTTTCAGTGTGATGCTTTTTTTTCTCGGACACAAACATATGGGCCAACATTGGAACTGGAATAAGCACATTCGTGCAATTATACAGTCTGCATGTACATCCATCTTAAAACCGGAGTCTGGTTAACAGATTGTATCTTTATTTTGAACACTAGAGGCTTAATAGCCTCAGCCGTTGTTAAATCAGCAGCAAGCCTGTGAAGAAGAGTGTGCGGTTCTGAGAAAGCCCCTTGGTGCGGACCCTGCTGTGCTGAAGCTGTCACTGTGTGCTGGTGGAAGTAATAAAGTGATAACACTAGCACTGTGTCAACTGCCTTGATAATGAACCTGCCAACGATTGAGGTGCGGAGCCGGCTGCAAACACAGGCTTCCTCTATGAGAGAAGAACCCTGCTCATTACAGCAGTGTGTAATGAATGTCAGATATCAGCAGGACCCTCTAGTCCTGTCCCCCCCACATTCATTCTGCTCTGACAGCCAGGATGACAGGGAGCGAGGGGCTGATGTGTGCTGATGGGCAGCAAAGGCTGACATCCAGGCTGCCTGACATGGAGGTGATGAGTGGATGACATGCTCTTTCAAGTCGAGGAAGGGCAGTTCATCTTAACAGACAGCACACAGAGGAGGCAAAAAATTATAATTATATATTTATAGATGGCTCAAGATGATATCAATCAGCAAACAATATTGGGTAAAAGACTCCAAGGATCAGAAGCCGCCTGTTCATAGCACCTTATTAAGATATCAAAAGGAGGGAAAACACACTTGCATTGCAGAGGTTAGTTTGACAACTTTCATTTAATTCAGAATGAATATCACTGATCAGAAACATCAGAACTGTCATCCACCAATCAGGAAGCTCTTACCTTCCCGACACGGTCAGTTAGACATATATACTTATAAAAGCTTTAAATGGCCTTGCTTCCCAATATCTAAAAGATTTGCTGACCTCATACATCCCTAGTCGCTCTCTTAGATCACAGGATGAAGGTTTGCTCAGCATTCCGCGGACAAAGCGAAAGAAGGCAGGTGGCAGAGTGTTCAGCTTTAGAACTCCATCATTGTGGAATAATCTGCCACGATTTGTAAGGGAGGCATAGTCTCTCACTGTTAAAGTACGATTGATAACACATTTTTATAATTTAGCATATGTATTTTAAAGGGAAAATGTATTATCCTGTTCTATACTATTTTTTTATAAAAATGATGTACATTTTGTCACTGCTTTTTAAAGTAAGATTTAAAAGACATTTATTATTTGAATGTATGTACTTTAAGGGGTATTTTATCATTTTATCTTTTACTATTTTTCAAAATGGTTTTGTATATTATACATTTGTTGATTTTTTTTTATCTGTAAAGTGCTTTGAGCCTATTTATTGTGAAAGGCTCTATCTAAGAAATAAAGATTGGTTGATTAATTGATATGTTCTGTAAAATATAAAAGATCTCCCTGTTACAAGACACGTTGGGCCATATTCACAAAGCGTTTACTCCAGTCTTTAATTAACTCCTATTTTTTGAGAGGAAACAGCTAATTAAATTTTACAAAACCAGAACCAAACAACTAAGTTACACACTGTTTGACAAGTTCTCCTCAGGACTCTCAAGGTGCTTTGTTTTTCAATTTGTAATATCAACATTTTTTTTTCTCTTATTAAAGAATGGAGGAAACGCTTTGAAAATATGTCCCTTTCAGTCTCCATGACCACAACAGTAGATCTAGCAGACTGATAGTAGGCACTTGGTTGGCAGGTGCATCCATTTCCCAGACTGTACAGGTTAATAATGAATCAGGAGGAATAGCCTAAAGAAAGTTACGATTAAATGGGCTTTTATGGAGAAACAAATTTGCTGTAGACTTACAACCCATAACTTCCCTGGACATTCTCACTTTTCACTGTAGGCGGAAGAAACCCCTCAGGTAAACATCCTCCTCTGTGAAAGCTTTCACATCGACAAGCACCCTTTAAAACCTGTACTACACAAAATAAGGCCCCTTTGTCTATTGTGAAATGCTAAAGTAAATGCTTAAAGACTTACACAAATCACATGCAGCACCACTGCTCCTTCTTTCCTTTGCTTGATTGAGAAAACATCAGTAGGGAATTCGTGAAGAGCTGAAAGAAGGAAACACAGAATTATAAGATGCCTCTGCTGGACACCACTGAGACTGATTCATTCTCAACAGCTACCTTGTGTCTCTATGGGGTATAACTGATTATAAACAGCAGGGAATCAGGTGCAGATAAATGACAAAGCAAAGCCTCACACGCTGCTTGCAAGGCAAGATGACTGAGTAAGGAGCGTTCAAAATTGCAGCGTTCAATTTTATACAAAAACATAATTTACCACGGTATATTTTGCACTGTGTTTTTTCACTTTTGCCATGCTTTTTTCATGGTTATAGTGTGCATTTACCATAGTTTACCCAGGTTTGCCATGTTTTTTTTTTATTTTTCTTATATATGCTTTACCATACTGTATCTCTCTGTGCTTTACACTGCTTTCATTACACCATTACACTTTGCAATGCTTTTACTATGTACTATGTACTATGCTTTTACTATGTACGCTTTTCTAACAACTGCTTTTCTACATTATTACACCATTTACTCTTCTGTGGACTTTTGTTGGCTTTCCTGTGTGTGTAAACGTGGTTTCAATTGCAGGTACACTTCCCTCATTGAAGCATTCCTGTCACTGTCACTGAACAACTGCCTGCAGCAGTAGGATGACATGAATGGCAACTGCACGCTCTGCTGTGATTCAGGGTAAGGTAAAACAAAAATGGAAACAAAGAAAAAGGTTTGTTTCCAGTAAATACAATTCTGATATTTGATTGGTATTGTACAACATTTCTCCACTATATCAAAGCTGATTTTAAAACCTGAATGCATCTGATCACTACCCAAAGCACTTCTCCACATTATGAGATGACCAGCTGACGTATTTACTGCTGAGTGTCAATACCGACAATGCACCAACCTACAATATAACCAACCTATAATGAGAAACAACACAAGGTTTGTGCTGGCGTGTGACAGAAAGACAATGATTCTTGGTGGTAAATCTCCTCCTGACCTGTGAGGGCACTAAGTAACGGGAACAGTACCTTGGAATGCTTGGCCTGACGCTTCGTTCCTAGGGTTAAAAGGAAGTCGTCATTTAGAAAAGGGCGGGCTTCGGTACATTAACTCATCGGCAGAAGGGAAATGATGTGGCAGCCGCGGATTGAAGGAACGGCTGCAATCGTTTACCAAGGGGTCATGAGTGACGGTATAAGTAGGGGTCGAAGCGGCGTAATCTGTTCCTTCGTTTTGGTTAATGAGAAAGAACCGGAAGGGCCTGTGTTTTGTGTATCTGTATCGTGAGTGTTTGTTTGTTTTGTCTAATTGTTACTTGTTATTATTAGACAGCTAACACGTTCTGGAGCTGTCGCCAGAGGCCAGCACAAACCCAAAACAGCACTACACTTGTATCACAAATAACTGTATTTTCACCACGAGCACTAATTCACACACTAACAGACTTGTGTAAGTGTTTTGTGTTTCGTGTGGGTGTACAATAAACAGGACTATTATTTTGGGACAAACCCGGGGATTACAATTTAAGTAATAAACGCTGCTGTATTACTTACCATCATTTATTGTTTACTGTTTGTTTTGCCGTCAGGCACTGGACATACAAACCCATTAAACTACTTTGCACCTGGATTATAACTGTCTGTCTGTTCATTGATCACTTGCACCTGCACACTGTTAACCACTTTGCCACATGGGGTGACACGGTTCTTTATGTATTAGGAACCACCTAATGCAGAGTCTAAGAACCTTGTCTTAAAATTAATTCAAACTGCTTTGAAATCCTGCACAGAAAGTTTGCCAGTGTCAGCAGAGTTTCTGCCATGCGAGGCGCCACTTTACACAGCACACTTGAGACTCAACAATGCAAGCAGAGAGCAAATCTGCTGCCTGCCTTCGGGCTTCCCTGTGCATCACAGCCTCCGACTGAGCCACAGCAGGGCGTGTTGAAAAGTGCAAAGAATTACAAATCGTTTGCACCATTGTTGTAAAGAAAACAAGACAAAACTAGCAAGAGACTTTAAATCAAGTCATAACAAGCACATTTTAATATTTCCCTAAATATTTTGTGTTCTTTAGCTTTTACAACTAAATCAATACCATACATCAAACCAAAAGTCAACAAACATCAGATTTAATCACGAATTAACACTGAAGCACATACTAACTGCCCTAATGCCATAAGAGACAGGCTGCATGGCTAGCAGATCTGTCTCACAAAGCCAGCAGCTGTTATCAGACATGAAGAGACAGCATGCAGGGATCTAATTAGATGTCATAATAATATGCTGCACTGGTAACTTTGGATCTGACACAGTTAGTGTGGCTTGTCATTAACCACAGAGTGTTCAGAAGAACTCCCATGGAGAACATGGGGCTTGAACCAACCAGGTGGATCAGTACAACCACTTTAAAAATGCTGCTTTAAGGAGCTGTTTAGCACATTTGCTTCAGGTGGGATTCATTACATTGTATTTATTTGTGGCACGTACAACACTAATGAATTGCAACGTATTGCTGTACAACTGATTATAATCCGATTGGCAGATTGTAAGTAAAATTAAAAATAATAATAATAATTTAAAGTCTGCAATATATGCAATCTGATAAGCTGTGTGAAAGATGTGTGCAAATATTCAGAAACAATCACTGGAAAGCTGAAGGATCTCAGTAACTTCACAAGGGGCAAGATTATTCAGGTGCTTGTGTAACCGTCTCATCCCTCAGCACAGTAACTGCATTGACCAACGTGTCCATCAAGGCAGTCTCCCAAGTGTTCCTGGAATGGCAAAATTTGCATAAAGCCAATGACACCAGAAAGCATAACCTGCAAGCGGGTAATGATGAGTCGAGCCAACAGACGCATGCAACATATGGCAAGGAGCAACAGATGTACTTCAGCGACCCAAATCACAGGAACCCTGTACAAGACACACCGCTTTCCACTCAAACAATGCACCTGTCCAGAAAAACCCTCTATATTTAATAGGCGTATAAACAAAAAAAATTAATTAGTTAGCTGACAAACCCATAGTGCTGCTAGCTGTAGAGTTTCACTGAAGATGCGTCTCGATTCTGTGATTTTTACATCTTTGTAACAGCATCACACATTATAATTAATTGGATCTTAACAATCTTTTAACTAATGGGCTGATTCATAATTCGTTTTTTTTGTTTTATGACACAGGCTAGGCTTGAATTTCCTTTATCGGTTGTACAAGAAATTACAACATGAGGACACATTGGGCGCTATCTGTTTGGTTGAAATCCCAATGAAAGAAACGCTAAATGAAATTTATAATTAAAGTTCGGGAGGAGGGGCATGCACCAATCTCCACGTCACCAAATTGAATCATTCAATTTACACGTCAGCAATTAACTCCTGCTAGCATTGTAAATACCCTTTCCACTTACCCCTCCTATGCGTTTTGATTCATTTGTAATCATTCAGTCATGGACAACATTTTGGATTACTGCGTTTCGTCAGACGCCGAATTGTTTGCTCATTCCCCGGAGCAGAAATCCCTTCCTTCGGTTCAGCCAGCTCCTCCCGTGTCAGGAGTATCCACTCAAAGGCAACTGCGATCCGCAGTTGTTTCAACACCAGCATTTTCAGCCCAGATGTCCGCTTCCGCATCTCTTTCATCGGATCCTTCACCTGTTCGCAGCCGCAGCGCTAGATCAGCACAACATTCTGGTCAATCTACTGTTTGCCGTAGCTCCCGCCTATATACCAGAGCGGCTCCACCTTCAGACATCAAAAACTGGACAATCCCAAAGCTTCAACAGTTTCTCCGCAATAAAAATATTCTTTTCAAATCGAAAGCACGTAAGGAACAATTATTTAACTTGTATTTATCTACTCTTCAGGTTTCCCCTCGTCGCAGTCTTTATGACGAAACATCGGATCGTCGCTTTCCAGTTCCCTCCGCCGCTCCCTCTGAATCAGCCTCTCAAAGCCCCGCCTCCACTTCCGAAGACCCAGTGGGCGGAGCTACCGCAGCAGCCGTCCATCAAAGTCTCACACAGCAGCTCCTGGGCAAGCCCCTGCCTTGCCTTCAACTATAACCACCCAGGTTATTCTCCTCAGTCCAGGCGTCCAGCAAGCCCGACAGTCACTTCTAGGACCAATTCAGATGTCCAGCAGGCCCCTCAGTGGCCCCTTTTTGTCTAATTCAGGTGTCCAGCAGGCCCCTGCAGCCACTCTGGCCGCTGTGGCGTCCAGCAGGCCCTCTGGCGGCCCCTTCTCGTCTAAGTCAGGTGTCCAGCAGGCCCCTGCAGCCACTTGGGCCACTGTGAGCGTCCAGCAGGCCCCCACAGTGGTCCCTTCTCTGTCCAATGCAGGCGTTCAGCAAGCCCCTGCATACTTGTCTTCTGCCTTTCCAACTTTGGGTGTCCAGCAGGCCCCCACAGCCCCTTCCTTACCTTTTGCGGGCGTCCAGCAGGTCCCCTCCTTTCTGTCCAATCTTTCCTCTATCCCAGCATGCCCTTCCTCCTCCACAGGCTTGCAACAGGCCCCTCCTTTTCTTCTTTCTATGCCCAGTTCCCAGCAAACCCACACAGCAGGCTCCTCACTCCCATCTCAGCTGGGCCCAGCACTTTTTTCCTCTTCTTTCCCCTCAGCTATGGGCGTCCAGCAGGCCCCCATAACTGCACCCTCCTCTTTCACTCCCTCAGCAGGTGGAGCTCCCCAGTTTCCCCCAGCTGTCCAGTTTCTTAATAACCACCCTTTACTTCCTCCCTCAGCAAGTTCTGGTTTTTCTTTAAACAATGCCGTGGCATTGCCTCCTCCTGAAAACTCCCTGATCTTCAACCCCAAGCCAGTCTCGCTTTCCTTGTGCCATCAGATTTTAGCAGGTGCAGATATTAACTTGGTTTCCCTCCTTACAAATACCCTAGATTCAGCCAGTACCAGGGTGGTTCAGTGCGCAGATCTTTCAGTTACCCCCGCTTATTCAAAACTCTCACCATTTCTGAATTTATCCTAGCTTTCAGTCATTTTAGAGATATCATCTGTGAATTCTATCCTGACCGGCGCCGTGAGCTGGATGATTACATGTCAATTATTCTAGACCTTTCTGTTAGATTTGGAGGATCACACTTCTTCGAATACCACAAAGCCTTTTCTGCAAAAGCCGCCGCTCGTCTCCAGCAATGGAACCAAAGGATTTACTGGGGAGCCTTGGATCAAGATTTATATTCTCGTTTTTTCACTGGTCTCCGGCTGTTGGCATGCTCCTTATGTAACTCCACCGCTCACCCCACCATTTCCTGCTCCCTTACTGCCCCTCAGCCCCCCCCTTCTGTCCCTGTCTCGCAATCCCTCTTTTTCGTTCAATCCTTCCAGGTCTAGGGACGGACGCGGCCGTAGTATTACTTTTTCTGGCGGCCGTCAGATTTGCAATAATTTCAATGAAGAAGCCTGCTCCTTTTCTTCCTGCAACTTCCTCCACATCTGCAGCCACTGTGGGGAAGCACACTCACGATCTGTCTGTCCCCGCAAACCCAAATACTTGGCCCCCTCTTTAAAAACCAAACCGTCTGTTGCTAATTTTCCAAAATGACTGCTAAAATTTCTTTCTACACCCGTCAACACTCAAGCTCTGGCCACAGAGTTAATCAAGCACCCTGACCCCTCTTTTGTCTCTTATCTTATTAACGGTCTCACTAAAGGGTTTTCCACTGGTCTCTTTTCCTTTCCCACCTCTTCCATATATTGCAATAATCTCCAATCTGCCATTTCTGACACTGACACTGTCGACAATCTACTAAAGAAAGAGTTGGAAAATCAATTCATGATAGGGCCCTTTGAATCTCCTCCTTTTCCCGTATTTCGCAACCCCCTTGGCATTGCAATAAGAAAATATTCTGGCAAAAAGAGACTGATAATTGACCTTTCTGCTCCTCATAACTCCTCTACTCCAAGCATCAATAGTTTAATTCCCCATGAAGATTTTTCACTACAATATGCAACAATTGACCATGCAATTTCATTAATTAAAGTCGCCGGGAGAAATGCATGGTTGTCCAAGGCCGACATCTCAAATGCATTTAAAATCATGCCCATAGATCCTGCTCTATGGCACCTCTTTGGAGTACAGTGGCGTTCCAAATTCTTTTTCGGTTCGTCTGACTTTCGGCTGTAGGAGCAGCCCCAAGATTTTAACACTTTGTCAGAAGCCCTGTGCTGGATTCTTCTAAACAACTACCACATTCCCTTCCTGCTGCATCTCCTGGACGACTTTCTCCTCATTGATTTTCCTCACGCTCCTCCTGCCCAGAACATCACCATTCTCAGATCTGTGTTTTCTAATCTAGGTGTCCCCTAGCATCAGAAAAACTTCGGGTCCTCTCACTTCCATCGAGTTTCTAGGCATCACTCTGGACTCGCAATCTTTTTCAGCTTCACTACCTCAGGAAAAAATAGATCGCATCATATCTATCATTTCTACTTTCCGTGTAGGTCCTCCTCCTACCAAACGTGATCTCCTGTCCCTACTAGGCCATCTGAATTATGCCATGCGGATAATTCCTCAAGGAAGAGCTTTCATCTCCTATCTTCTCCAATTAGTCCCATCTGTCGATTCTCTCCATGATGTTATATGTCTAGATACTTTCTGTCGCGAGGATCTCTGCCTTTGGGAACTCTTGCTGAAAGAATGGAATGGAATTACTTTTTTCTACGATGACTGCCTCCTGCTCCCCGAAGACATTCAACTCTTTACAGATGCAGCTCCTTCCCTCGGCTTTGGAGGATACTACAAGGGGAAATGGTTTTCGGCTACATGGCCCGAACAATTCAGCATCATTCCCTTGTCTGAACAGTCCTCGTCATTGTACGAAATGTATCCGGTGGCCGTAGTCGTATTTCTTTGGGGGTCCACTTGGGCCAAAAAGTCTATCCTCATACACTGAGATAATTTAGCTACAGTTCAAATCATAAATAAAGGTCGCTCATCTTCTTCTCCTTTAATGAAAATATTCAGAAGAATTACCTGGTTATCTGTCTGCCACCAGTTCATTCTTAGAGCCCAACACGTTCCGGGCCACCTAAACCTAATTGCTGACTCTCTTTCTCGTTTACAATTTCAGAAATTCAGATCGCTTGCTCCAGAAGCCGACCTGCTGCCAACTCCAGTTCCTCCGTATTCAGACCTGATATTCCCGTGAACCATCCTCTGTATCCTCTGGTTCTTCAAGCTCAAGAGACGGCTCTTCTCGGTATTGCTCCCCGCACCCTGCAGACGTACTGGTCAGCTTGGAATTGTTTTAAACATTTCCATTCTGTATTTGATATTCCTTTTCCTTGTTTTTCAATTCAGGTAGTTTCATCCTTCATTATTTCCCTTCAAATCAGAGCTATAAGAGTATCTTCTATCAAAGTATCAATTGCTGGTATTCAGTTTTTTCACAAACTCATATTTGGTTTCCCTAGTTTGACACTTGGTAACTCTCAAATTTCATTAATTTTGAAAGGGCTTCAAAGGTCAGAGTCACCTTCCCCCCAAACCCGCCTACCTATCACTTTTGACATACTTTCCCAGTGCATCCGCTTTATTTGTTCCGGTTACTTATCTCAGTTTTTAGACAAAACTCTTGAAGCTCTGTTCCTCCTAGCTTTTTTTGGGTTTCTGAGGTGCTCAGAGTTTACAGCAAACTCTTATAAATTTAACCCTCAGATCCACCCGTGCATTTCTGACTTGTCCATACTCTCTTCTGATGCACTTACTTTTTTGCTCAAAAGAAGTAAAACCGATCAGGAAGGAAAGGGATCCCTAATTTATCTGTTTAAATTAAAATCCCATGTAAGCCCCTATGAATCCCTTCTCTCTTTTTTCAACTCCGCCTTTCTCAGGGTGCCACAGCTTCCGACCCTTTGTTCATTAATGAAAACGGAGCTGTTGTTACTCGGCATTGGTTCATTTTCCACCTTCACCAGATCCTTTCCAGAGCCGGATTCTCAGCCAAACAGTTCTCTGGTCATTCATTCAGGATCGGGGCAGCTTCTTCAGCTTCTCGTCACGGAGTTCCAGACTGCATTATTAAGCAGCTAGGTCGCTGGTCTTCTGGGGCTTATCAAGGTTACATTAAGACAAACATTGTAGATCTTAAAAATGTTTTTTCTAAGATATGCTCTTAGTACCGGTAACCCTGTTTTAGGGCTTGTCCTTTAGTGAGCTAATACTCATTGTGGCATTGAGACCGGCTTGTTCTTTTGGGGTCTCTGCCTCGTCCTCACGGCCAGGCATGAGTCCTCAAACCAAGTTAGGTTTGATGCCAAATTAATGTTTTCTACGGAAATGTTTTTTGTTTACAGCTATCGCATACATCGCATTTCTTTTAAATAAATAGTTTAAATCAAATAAATTTGTGTGATTGGTGTTTTGTCCCGAACTACTGAACAATATTTGTCCACAGATTTCACCATGACAGCAGTCAGCAACAGTAAGTTGAGGGTACTGTTTGACAACACTTAGGAGAAGAAACTGAGGTACAGACAACATAGATTCAGAAGGAAATAAAAACATCAGCACTTTCTGTGAAAAACTGTGGTGCTAAACTAACAGCAGGAGTGTACTATATGAAAAGTGATGTCAAATGGCAATGGGGATTGCGGTGTCCATTCACCCAACAGTAGAATTTTGAAGTATTAACTTTCTCAATACATAACGCTCCTAAAAAGAGTTACATGAATAAATGGGATTTATTATTGCCATGAATTAGGGGTTTTGATCTTATTCATTTATCAGGACCATACTTTAGTGCAGTGATACACATGCTTCCTTGTTTACTATGAACTCAACCAATGTGAAACCCTCTGCCTTCTGGGAGGTTCAATTTGTAAACAAAAGTATGACGCAGTAACCTGTCATGGTCAAGTACCGGTAGTGGAGCTGTAAAAATGTTTTATAAAGAGACAATGATACCGCAAAACAGACACTGCAACTTATAATAAATACATGTACATTATTTTTATGTAAGTCTCAACCCACAACTGTGAGGAAGAAAGAACTCACCCATGGGTGTGCCAACTACTGTATTCTGAACTACAGTATGACATTATATCACCAATGGCTGAAGAGGTGATGTCAAAAGTGCTTTAGTTCGGTGACACTGTTACAAAAAACAGCAGTGCTGCCTCGCACTAATGTAAACCGACAGGGCAATGTTGTGATGTCCTTCAAAGGGCACGCTCTGCCCGTGGCAATATGCATTTTGATGTGTGCTGGAGAGAGAATGCGGCCTCCAGCGATGAAAAGAGGTTCTGAGAAGAGTCATTGCAGGTAACTGAATGCAGATGCATACCTGAAGGCAGTCTGTTTACATAGGAGTGGGCTGTTTTCATGCTTAATTTACTTTCTCCTGAGTAAGTCTACTCTGCCTAATAGAGTAATTACAGTTAGAGGCCCTTTTTGGGTGCCTCAGGCAGTGGTAGGTCCGATGTCATGCAAGACCTTTCCTAAGACCTTAGGATCCTGTTTAAGGTGAAGGGGACAGTGCCAAAGAAAATCCAATTTTTCAAACTACAGTAAATAGCTTTCTCACAATCCCAAAGTACCCTCACCATTGAGTTTACTTATTTTATTTTCAACTTGCACAAGATAAACATTATCACTGTACTTAGTCACCAGTCTGTTTGTCTGTTTAGTATCAAGAATAAGCTTGGTGGCTGGCCTTATGTTTTAGCCCATAAACCACAAACAACAGTCATGGTCTGTGTTACTAAGACAGTTTACAATCATAATCCAAAGACATATTGTTTTCAAGAAAGCAAGTGAACTTAGCAATGAGAACTCAGTTAGCCGGTCCCTTAAACTGTACATTTGATGGCCACAAAATGAGAATTGTTTCACGCAGCCCCACAAGGTTCTTATTAAGGAGGTGTGACCAAATGAGATTGTAATTAACTGGCATTGGAAATTTCTTCAATATTGTGTTGTGGAACTCATTTGTTACCTGTATATAAGGTCACCATATCCCAAACTGAAAAGCAAATGCAACTTTCATCTAGTGGCTTTTATCTCATAAGTGTAAAATATCGCTGTTGGTTCTGCTAAAGTGAAGCACTGAAAGCCACTGTATAAGTACAAATAGGCAGACTGCACAGCACATACCCTACAAAGAAACATTTTTGGCTAACCCTAATCCTTAACCCTAACCCAAACCCAAACTCTAAATGGTAACCTTTAAATGGATAAAACATCCACACCACTTCATTGCCACAAGTTGCCATTACAAT
The DNA here is from genome assembly GCA_030684275.1 of Acipenser oxyrinchus oxyrinchus. Lineage (NCBI taxonomy): Eukaryota > Metazoa > Chordata > Actinopteri > Acipenseriformes > Acipenseridae > Acipenser > Acipenser oxyrinchus. The sequence goes on from CM060251.1 coordinate 63,448,385, forward strand.
ATGTTATGCACACACAGATTCATGCATTTATAAAGATTATTTAGAAGGGACGTTGCCAAACCCAAATAAACTGAGGTACAAAAAAAACATTAATATGCTAAGCTGATTAATAAATGTGCATAGACATGGGGATACAAGCTCCCTAATCCCTGGCAGAAACAAAAAAAGGTAACAACAAGTCTAGTCAGCACTGTATAACCATTAACAAATATATTACCAGCTAGATACTAAAACAGTATGTATAAGATATATCAATAAGTTGAAGCTGTGTTTGGCTTTCTCAGTAGTAGTTTGCCTTTGGGTCAGAGGTTAACAAGATCGAAATGTGTTTTGAGGATTACCACTCAGCACAAGAAGAAACAGACAGACAGACAGACAGACAGACAGACAACACAGATGAAGGCATCATCTTCTTTACTTATATATATTATAAGTTGGTTTCTATTAATTTTCAAGGAAATCCATTAAACAGAATTAGGTCATGTCCATCACCTTTCAAAGCGTCTGTAGATACCTGAATAACATGGTTCAAGTTTTAGTATTTGTACAGTAAAAGGCAACACAACAGAATGGTTTTCAACATCCACTTGAAAAGAGTTCAGCAATGTATCTAGAGATGCTGGTACATATTAATGAGTGCGCGCACGTGCATGTTAATGCTGGCTGCAGAAATACATCTGAAATAAAGCAATTACTATATATAGACAAAAAGTGATACGGGGATGTGAGCCTAATGGAGAAGGTCACACTTACCCTGCACTTTAAATGATTTCCATTACATGAGAGTAGATGTTAAAACTTCATGCTGATTTGAACTTGGCTCTCGCCAAGATAAGCACCAACTAAGACGTAGCTTCACAGTAAACTAATGTGATCCATATGTGTCTCCATCCATTTGCGCTTCCTTCCATATGATGATGTAGATATCCTTCTGTCTGGTGTTGATGGCTGAAGTGTAATGCTGGCTCCAGGGATCAGCTTATTTTGCCTCCCTAGCGCATCAGCACACACAACGGCTGCGATGCTGGCTCCGGGGATCAACCATAGTGCGGTCCACCCCAGCGCATCAGCATGACAACCGTCTGGATTGAGCTAAGTAGGGTACATCTCTGGGGTCTTCAAGTGGGCACCTTCCATCCTCGGTGTTTCGTCGACTAGCCCACGACACCTCAAGAGGGCTCGACGGTGATTCTGGCGTCCCAGCATCACCCCCCTCCGTCCCCCACTCAACTCAGCCCAGCTTACTTACCTGTATATCAGCCTTTCTTTCTTTCTATTGTGCTTGAGATCCCCAGCCAGAATCTTTCCGTCTCAACCACAGCCAGTTGCTGCTCCTCTCTGCTGCTTCAGATAAGTTCTTCACTGTGCGGCGCAACTCTTGGCCATTGAATCCGACATCTCTGAGAAACCGGGTTGTAGAGTGTGCCACAAATCTCGACATCCCACTTCCACTGGGTAAACCCAGACTCTCCATCCTCGCTGTTCCGCTTCAGTGGCTAGTTGAGCATACCGCAGTTTCTTCCTCTCATACGCCTCATCTACAGCATCCTCCCATGGCACTGTTAACTCCACCAGGTGAACAAGGCGTGCTGATCCAGACCACAAGACAATATCTGGTCGAAGGTTTGTGGTGGCAATCTCAGGTGGAAAAATAAGCCGTTGACCAACATCTGCCAGCATTTTCCAGTCTCTAGCAGCTTCCAGTTGTCCTTGGCTAAGAGCCACCTTACATCCTGTCAAAATGTGCCTTAATGTTGCAGGTGATGAACACAAAGGACATGAGGGATCCTCTCCTACCCAGAGGTTTAGGTTCTGTGGTGATGGGAGAACATCATATGTTGACCTTATAAGGAAACTGATCCTGCTCTGTTCTATTGACCATAGGTCTTGCCAGCCAATCTTGCGTTGTTCCACACTCTCCCATCTCATCCATTCTCCCTGCTTGCCCTGGGAAATGGCCTTTATACACCTCATCCTCTCCTCCTGCTTTTGCACCTCGTTGACTACAAGCTTCCTCCGTTGCGCTGGGGCTGCCTTGTGCCATGTAGGAGGAGCTGAACTGAGACCAAGACCCCTCTTTCATGCTGAACTTGCCCCATGATATCACCAATTCGAAGGGCAGCCTTTGCATCCTCCACAGCTTTCTTTGCCACCCACTTTCTTCCAGTTTTCAACACAGGTGCTGCCTCCCTTACGCATTTGTCGCGTGACTCTACTAATGTCATTTCCAGTCGGACCTTGGCGCACTTAAACTCCTCGGTTAGAGCGGAGACAGGTAGCTGCAGTATTCCTTTACCATAAAGTCCCACTCTGCTGAGGCAGCGTGGAACTCCCAACCATTTCCTGATGTGTGAACTGATTAAAGCTTCCAGCTTCTCTACTGTTGTCAAAGAAACCTCGTACACAGTCAGTGGCCACAGCAACCTTGGCAGTAGGCCAAACTGAAAGCACCAGAGTTTTAGTTGGCCTGGTAAAGCGCTGCTGTCTATGCTCTTCAACCCTTCCACAGCTTGTTGTCTAACTTCTCCCACACGAACTGTGTCCTTTAGATCCCGTCAGTACCATCTCCCAAGGCTCTTCACTGGCTTCTCAGACACTGTTGGTATTGCCTCACCATTAATGAAGAACGTTTTATCTACTACTTTACCTTTAATTATAGAGATGCTCCTTGATTTAGTGGGCTTGAATTGCATTCGTGCCCATTCAATGTTATTGGTTAATTTGCCCAATAACCGATTAGTGCAGGCTACTGTTGTAGTCATGGTTGTCATGTCATCCATGTATGCTCGAATTGGTGGTAGTCGTATTCCAGAAGCCAAGCGCTCTCCTTCCTTCCACTACCCATTTTGATGCCCTAATGATTACTTCCATTGCCATGGTAAAAGCCAGTGGAGAAATGGTGCATCCTGCCATTATTCCAACTTCTAGGCATTGCCATGTAGTGCTGAATTCTAAAGTTGAAAAACTAAATTGCAAATCTCCAAAGTAGGCTTTCACTAGATTTGTTATTGTCATTGGTACACTGAAAAAATCAAATGCTGCCCAAAGAAGTTCATGTGGCACTGAACCATATGCATTAGCCAAATCCAGGAATGTCACATGGAGCTCCTTCCTCTCCTTTTTAGCTGATTGAATTTGTTGCCAGATCACATTGATGTGTTCTAAGCATCCTGGGAAACCTGGAATGCCCGCTTTTGTATTGAAGTGTCAATGAAGCAGTTCTTTAATAGGTAAGTTGACAATCTCTGAGCAATAATGCTGAAGAAAATCTTGCCTTCTACGTTTAATAGGAAATAGGGTGAAACTGACTGATGCTGCTAGAATCTTTTTCTTTAGGTATAAAGACTCCACCTGCTCGGCGCCATGCTCTTGGTACAACCTGTTTTTCCCATGCTACTTTCATCAGTTTCCACAGGATTCGTAGAACTCCTGAAGCACTCTTTGTACACTCTGTACGGAACTCCATTAGGCCCTGGAGATGATGAAGCCCTTGCTTTTTCACAGCTTGCTCTACTTCTTTCCACTTAGGTGCACAGTCCTCCATTTGGTATTCTGGTGGATTGATAGGTGGGATGTCTGAAGGAATTGACATAGGCTCCTGCCTTTTTGAATCTGTATGCGTTTCCTCCAAATATCTCTCCAACTCAAACTTAGATGCTTTTAGTGTGCCATTCTTCTCACTGGTGAATAACTTCTTTACAAATTTGAATGGGTCTTTATAAAAGTTAGTTCTCGCACGCTCCTTCTTTTTGTAGCGTTTCCGTAGGCGCTCAGCTCTGCGCAATGTTGCAAGCTTATGTTTTATGACCCTTTGTAAGAGATTGAGTCCCTCCTTCTGACTTTCTTCTGCTCTTCTCCATTGCTTCCTCAGCTGTCTCCTTTCTCTAACTAAGCGTTCAATCTCCTGCTGCCGTCTAGACTTTCCAGGAATAGTTTGTACTTTTTCCTTCTTTTTCAACTCCAAACCTCTCGCTTCCATATCGTAGATGATGTCCCCAAATTTATCCAGTTTCTTTTCAACTGTTCCACTTAACCTTTCCAATGCAAAGCAGAGATCTGTGTTTACTGTGTCCCATGCAGTTTTCTCACAAGCTCTTGGCCATTTAACTCCAGGCTTGTGCCCATTGAGGTTCTTTTCTCTCTTACGCTGGTTTGTCTGCCGGGTTCACAAGGATCATTAGGTTCATCACTAACTGTGTCCATGCAAGTCCTCCTCACATCTATGACAGGGTGCTGATATCCTGCGAACTGTGGTTTGCTTCCTGTCGCTGGATTTCATTCGACTGACTTGACTGACTTCGTAAGAAGTACTGATCAATGTGAGGCCCTTGTCCCTTCTCCCTCAAGCATTTCATTCTCCCTTGATGAATCTTCAAACCCCTGACTGTTGTCGCCTTGCTCCAGCCGCAGACACAAACCTGGAGTTCCATGTCTTTGCTAACTGCAGATCTTGAACTAGTCTTTTGTGAAGTACTCTCCATACTCATATCCGTTTCCGTTCCTAAGTCCTTAACCGTGTTGTCCAACGTTGAGTCATCTTCCGCCCCGCCTCGCAGACTCTAGGGTATTCTTCTGTTTAATTTCTTTGAAGCCTTGGCGGTGTCTCCAGCATCCTGTAAACACAGAGCTGGATACTGCCGACAAGGGTAGCTAACCCTTGCCAGCCCCAATGGGGTCTCTTTCCTCCAGTCAGCTGTCTCTCCAGGCTGTCACGAGGTCTTTCCCTTGTTGCCAGCTGCACTATTCACAGCAGTCACTGGACGTATCCAGATCGTCATGATTTCCATTACATGAGAGTAGATGTTAAAACTTCATGCTGATTTGAACTTGGCTCTCGCCAAGATAAGCACCAACTAAGACGTAGCTTCACAGTAAACTAACAGTATAACACAGAGCTGAGAATGTGATTTTGCCCTTTCTGATGGGTATGTGAACAACTAGTAAAAACATGTGAATATTTTAGTCATTAAACGCCAACTGGAAATAAGCGATTCCCCCAAAGCTATTTTATATTTACTTTATTTCATGGAAATGTAGCTTCAAATAATTTTGTTTGTTTGCTTGTTTTTTTCACTTTACCTTTTTATGATGCTTATATTCATTCTAGCTAGTTCCGAGTTCTGTTGCACATGTAGTGAATTCACCTGGCATCATCTGAGCCTTTAGAATCCTATTTTTGAGTGCTTTACTTTAAATATTCTATCGAGCAATCCACTGGTATTACAAAGGCATCCCTATGATAATGTAAGGGCCAATGCATTTTCTGCCAGAATTGACCATTATTCCACATTAGGATGCTAAAAACTAAGCCTCCCAAGATTCTAAGCTAAGTCAACACCAGTTGGGAAATAATTGTATAATCTGAGACACTCCAAATAGTTTATAATAAACTGAAGAAATGTAACCGAATAGAATACACTTGGATACGCTGGAGCTTATGAAAGTTTTGAGAACATAAATGGTGTGCAGACATCTCCTTTACCATTTGGTATAGTCCATGAAACCTATGCGCTCTATAGGCTACACTGTAGAAGTCAAACAATCAAGCCCACTTTTTTATGCATCAATATTGCACTGATGGTCTGACATGCCCTTTCTTCATGGAATGCAGGGAACGCACAGAAACAACATGATTAATATCCACTCTAGCAATCAAAGCAAGATTTATAGACGACCACAAACATCTGCTTTGTATTGCCTAACATTTCCCTGAAAATGTATCTAGACAATGGAGCTGGCTGCGGGCTGCAAATGTTTCAATGAGCTCTGGGAGAGAGAGAACATTAAGACAGGCAAGACAAGGGAAGAATCCAAGGGGGCGGGGGGTTGAAGTGAGTACAAACCAGACTTACACCTTTTGTATTGTGACATTCTTTTTTATCTCTTTGCACTTAACTTAGCCGATGGTACTCCACTGTAGCTCTACAGCTCAGTATTCCTCGCAGCTTTCTTGAAACACATTCACACAAACATATTAAACTTCAGATCACTAAGAAGTCTCTCTTACCAAATAGTCGCACCTCCCTGTCTTAAGTGGCACTGCGATTATAATGCTTACTTGTGCTTTACCGTACTTTCACTATGCATTATGGTGAGCTTACTGCAAATTATACAGTACTATGTTATTACATACTGGTACTACTAGTGTACTAACATTTTAAATTACTTATACTTTATGTGGTCTAGTCAATTAATCTAAACATTGGTGAGTCTACCTTCACCATCTCTTCAATTACAATAATGACCTACTGTTCAATGCACAGGTGCAATGGTACTGAAGCAACAGGGCAGCTACAATGGTCCATAATATAGGCTGCTAACCCTAACCAACATGTCAAGGTGCACAGTAAACCTGAGCTCGGTGTGTGTCCATTTAAAAAACGTGGATGAGATCAAGTTTCATATTTTTTATTGCTTTATCAAACTTTTGATCATTCCACTGTTAAGCAAGCAAGATAGTTTGAATGAACTACTGAGTTCTACACTGAGTTCTTTTTCAAAGGGTTTGAAGCCATGATAACAGTAGCAACTTTGACATAATTGTTATGCCACATACTGTACTGCAAACGCAGTTTTCTCTAAACATAAATAAAAACAAACAATGGCACATTAATGTAACCACAAAAGTGACTAATAACAAACTAAACAGTATAATAAGCATGCAGCTCAATGCCAGACAAGCGCAATTACTACGGCTGTGCCAAAAGATTAACTTGAGGAGATAATTGGGTTGTTAACAGGACCTTCATGAAAACTTAAGTGGAACCAGCACTTATCATTGGTTAGCTAGGAATGGAAATAATACAAAGGAAGCAATAATTTCCCTTTGATTGTCCACATGGAATACAAAGGGAAATGATACACATTTTAATTTGGAGCAACAGAACTCACAGCAACTCAGAATGATTGTAAACATCATCCAAATGTAAGGGAAAGGGATACAACGACAATTGAAGCTACAGTACTTTGTCATCTTATTTCATATATCAAATTATTTCAGGTCATTTACAGCATTTGTCATCAAGGTTTCAAGTTAAATTTGAACAGTTTTAACTGCTGCCCTCACTACCTTTTTTTCTTTGTAGTGAATAGGCAGTGGATACAAGGCAATAGTAACAGTTGTTTTCATTTGTGAACATACATCCTTCACCTTAACGGATAGAGAGCACTAAATGACCATGTGCCAAATGTGTCATAGGTTCTGGTATATTAGCAGCACGCATTGTAAAATAAAAAAGCAAGACTTTTAAACAGGAAGACAATGATCCCACAAGATCTATTTTCCTTATCTCTTCCCTGTCTCAAGGCTGCTGGTTACCTTTTTCTACAGGATTCAATAGTGTGAAGAACATCCTATCAGCTACAGTATATTATTTAGAGATGGGAACAGTGGATATTCGATATAGCAACTAACTCTACGACATAAATAGAGCAAACCTGCATGTGACACAAGGGCTTCAAACACTGGGGGGGAGAGAAACCTTTGCAAACTATCAGCAATTCCACACTACTCCTGCTGAGATTTTTTTCATGTTACTGTCTGGTTGGAGGTTGTAAGTCCTGACCAATTAACCTCAGTCCACACAGCCTCTTGAAAACGTAATAAGCCTCCATTACCCATATTCATATGGAGAGTTCAACTGGCACCAAATCATCCTCACACCATATCCCCATCTCTGGTGACAGCGGGGATAATCCAACACTGCAGTGCCCGAACACGTTATAAGTACACAGTACATGGATTATTTTTTTCAGTCGGCTGCTGTTTTATAAATTGAAGACATCCATCTCTTAACCTTTATTACTATGAGTTAGTCATATAGTGCTGCAGTTAAAAGAGCAAAAACACATAAAAGCCACATTGACAGTTTTATGCAAGCACACCTCTTCTTTTTTTCTCACTGCCGTTTTCCCAATATTAATTGCTTCCATAAAGTATTTCATTTTTTTAAAATTCTTTTAGTTTCATGTTTGCACACCTATAGTAAAAATGCGTTTATTTCTTGACTTGAGATTTGTATTGTATTGGCACTGAGTTTCTTATGCTTGTAAAGTTGCAGCTCATGTTTTCATGTGTGGCTGTACTGTACTATACATTTAGCATAGTTTACCCATATTTGCCATGTTTTTAATATGCTTTACCATACCTTGCCATTCTTTACAATGCTTACCTATGTTTTACCATGCTTTCCTTGCTTTGCTGTTACTATGGGACACTTTTATAAGGGCACCTTCATAACACTGAACACATCCACCCACTGGCTATTTATAGATCTCAAAGCATAACCCTTTGAGATTGGCTGCGTTATGCAAACACCTTTCTAGTTTCATTCTAACTGGAGAGAAAAAAAACGATTAATATCACAGGAACGGACAGACGTCCTTGTTTCTCAATGGCATAGTATCCTTAAGCTGATCCTTTCCAGAACCAATTCCCAATTCTGCTACTCAGAAAAATCCCTTTTTTATTTTCCTGGAAACTGTGATCCTAGGAGAGACTAAGCTCTCAGAAAGACAAATTATCCCGCTCAAACTCCTGCAGTACCATATTGGAGCTTTTTTTTGTGTGTGTGTGTGTGACAGAAATAGAATGATATTTGATGGTAAATCTCCTTCCCGACCTGTGAGGGCACTAAGTAACAGGAACAGAGTGCCCTGGATTGTTTGGCTTGACAATTCATTCCCAGGGATAAAAGGAAGTCAGTCATCTAGAAAGGGGGCGGAGCTTCGGTGCATTAACTCATCGACCCGGAAGGGAAACGATGTGGCAGCCGTGGATTGGAGGAGCGTCTGCAATCGTTTACCAAAGGGTCATGTGTGACTGTACAAAAAGGGGACGAAGCGACATAATCTGTTCCTTCATTTTGGTTAAGGAATTGACTGGAAGGACCTATGTTATATCGTACATGCATGAGTGTTTTGTTTGTTTTGTCTTGTCTCTAACTGTTACTTGTTATTTAGTAGATGGCTAAACACGTCCAGAGCTGTCGCCAGAGGACACCACAAACCCAGGACTGGTGACCGTGTTTGTGTATTGTGCGTGTTTATTATTTGGGACTGCAACCCCTTTATTTATTCAAGTGCATTACACTTTGCTTGTATTGCCTGGAATTAAAAACCAGTTCTGAGTGGATTACAATTGTCTGCCTCCTGATTAAACACAGCATCACTCCTGCACCTGTACACTGCAAGCCACTTTGCCACAGTGTGTTACAGATTCAACAACTAGAAATAGTGATGACTGCATTTATTCCTGTAAAAATCAGGGTAATTATTGCAAAGTGAGTTACTTTAAACCCAAATACCGATGCTCCAGCTATTATGGTCCCCGCAATCATGCCTCTTTCTAACTTTGATAAAACATTTTCTTCTGCCCATTTTAGAGCCAAAAGTGGAGCATGTGGTACATCATTTACTTTACCCAACATTTCCTTGTGCTTTACCTGCTTTTATCTCCTCATAGTTCCTAATAAAGTGTCCAGTTCCTCCACAGTTTAAGTGGTTGGCACTCGCCGTTCAGTTTATCCATGTTTATTTGCTTAAAGTATTGAGATAGGGAATCCCTATAAACTGTGCATGCTTGCTTGTTTCCAAAGAGTTGGCCAATGTACAGGGGTCAGCGCCCCTGCACTTTACCAAGTGCTCTGGGATCTCGAATGACTGCACAGCAGATGGGCCCTTCTACTGTATATCCACAGATACAATAATAGTAAGCCTGCTACATATAAGCAATTCAATTTTAAAGCATTTTTAGGCATTTAAAAGATTTTCTTCAACCATGGCAAAACTGCTCTGCAGTATAGGCATATAAAGTATAGGTCCTTAATGAGGGAACTGTACACAAAATGAGCAATGTAAAACCATGGAAGAAACAGACATTATTTATAGATTGAATGAGGCTTGAGAGTGTGGGTACCTGGCTTGCTATAGCATCTGTATCCCATGCAACGCTAAAATGAAAAGCAACTAACTAACACTTAGCGATAAGGGTGTTGTAGATCAAATGGAGAGAAGGGTTCACTCTGTTTCATGGTGCACACCTACACAGCCAATTATACCACAATGTGATTGTTAGCAAATTTCTGTGTACTGCTGTGGAACAATGCAGAGAGGAGGTGTGTCATGGATCTCGGATCTCTCAGCTGTATTGTGATTTTATTAATGAGCACAGGAGGATGCTGGTCTGGGGCAACAGCAAGAATTACCTAGAACCTTTCTTAGAGATTTGTTCTGTTAATGGCTGATGTTGTGTGATACAGCAGCGGGTGTGAAATTCAATTCAACTCATTTAGTTGAATTTCAGCAAAATGTTGTAAGGCAATCCAATACACAAACTTTTATTTTAGTACCACAAAAAAACCTTACTGGCTCAGTTTTATGATGGGAAGGACAAGTGGCAGCAGGTCAGACAGGAGCGTGCAGTATATTAAACCCAGAGCAGCAGCAGGACTGGAATCAGTAATACTGAATGCATCCTTGGTCATGTATCTTCAACCAAGCGGTAAGGCTGCATTTTTTTCAGGGTTGTCACAGATTTTGTGATTTTCGTGAAACGTACCCATTGCCATCTAATATGGAGTTCCCCTTGAAAATTCCTATTTCTGAAAGAACAGTATAAATATATACAAGAAATACATTTATAACTTAAAAATAAATACATGGAACATGTGCCTTAGAACTACCTGTTACACTGCATTTAGGAACCTGGCAGACAAGTTAGTTTGTTTCCAGTAAATGATTCAACACACTGCATAGTGCTGCATGGTTTCTTTAAAATGTCTTTAACGAAAAAAGACACCAGCTGCATTAAAGATCGGAAATATTTCTGCTAAAGATCTCTGAATAGTACAAGAAGGGGACATTTCACGAGTCTGTTATTATATAATTATTTATGTTTTGATTTTGTTTGATAATTCACTGATGGTGAAAATAGAATGTCTTTAAAAAGTGGGAATAAAATAAAATAGTCTACAATTTAGCATTTACTGTTTTTCAGGTAAGCATTTAAATATTTAGGAACATTTGCTGTTTAATAACTTTGGAGAAAGTGGTCAATTTTGAATGCTGCACTGCTGTTTTTTCAGCTTTATTAAATATTATGGTGAATCATGAAATATCTTGAAATACCTATTTTTAGACCGTGAAAAAGTGTAAAAAAATACAGCCCTGACAATAAGCCTCAAATATAAAATCAACAACCTAAACAGTGGAAATAGCCTAAAACAACCCTAAACGCTGGTAACAACCATTCTTCATCCAGCCTCAGGGTCAGGATACACACCAGATGGAAATGACGTTACATTAAAATGAGCTATACTACTTAATTATTCTTATTTGAACTATATGTTATAAAAAACAATACAGCACAGAGTTCAGTGTAAGCTGACTTTCACCCATTCAAGGTCACATCGGTCACTAAGCCTGTAGCTGCTCTCACCTCTCAAGCAGTGGATATCAGCGTGCCACACAACCCCCTATATGATATTCTATGCCACTGTATGTTTTGCATGTGGTGTAATGTTGGTGAACAATATTGTTTGAATCCCCTTTGACACCATTTTAAAAAACAGTAATACAAATCAATATTAAAAACAGGACTGTCATAGGACAACATACAGACAACCAGAGCCGGGCAGCACAAAAAACTTTCTGCAATACAGCTGTACCGCTGTATGTAATGTACATTGTTTAGGTATTTTTACTAGATGTTTCTGTGTTTGTGTGCATTTGTATGTGTGTGATGTTTATGCAGCTGTAATAGGGCAGAGGCTGGGTGGGAACCGGAGACCCCACACACCGCAAACACCACAATGCAAAAAGGACAGGCTTGTCGGCATTCGTGGTTATAGAGCTTTTAACCTCCGACAATAAAGTTAAAAACAGACAGAGGACACAATCCGAAACAGAAGTGCATCACACAACACTGCCCATTACATAGCCAGTATTGTACACCTGTGCCTAAATATGTATGTATCTACAGTACTGACAGAATGTGTTCACTGCAGTGTAGTCGGATCATTTATGATGATATCATCTCCATAAATCCCTAGTTTTAAAGCCGTGCCAGCTCAAACTGGTTCGGCAAAGCCACTGCTGGAGCAGAAGGAAATCAGAGACGTCATGCATATTATATAACAGCATGAAAATGATATAATATGCATTTCATAAAAGATTCATTGCAATCCCATACAACTTTAAATAGGCCACAAGGCAATGATCCAGTCAGGATAACTGTGTAAGCGTATCTGGTTGCTCATTGTTTTGTACATTTTAAAAGACAGGGAAAGGCTAGGAAACATACATGGGTTTAATTAACATGTAACCAGACAGAGCACTGCCTGCCTGAGGTATTTTTATGTAAGCCACAGTCTATGATATGCACCAACAACAAAGAATATATGGTGCTAACATACAGTACAGGCCTGGCATGAAGTTGCATGGGTTAATTGCACACACTAGCTGCCGTAGTGTGCCGAATGAAAAAGCTATGGGCGACACAATATAAAAACACCTGTTGAGGGCGCTGTTGGAGCCCATATTATGTAGCTATTGAATGAGCTGAGGCCTCACATGAACCATGTGATATGGGCTTTTTTATTGAATCATTGTGTTGTCCATGGCTTGTTCTGTCCTGATTCATCACCATTTCAGCCAGATAGTATGTGTGGCGATACCCCAAAACCAGCCATGCATATCTAGGGTTCTGTTTTCTACAGGATGTAGTTTCTATAGATATTGTTACAACTGCCTTTCATTCTTCTTCAGATACCTGTTTGTTTAATCATGCAATACAAGAATTAAGTACAAATGACAGTAAAGGCACAGCCCTGCACCATCCTCAGCTAAACTTCTTTCAACTTCTTTCAACTTCTATTATAAACACTGTGGTGGAAGACATCCCTGCCATTGCTTTCCTCTCCCCACCTTCCTTATCAACTCAGTTCTTTCCTACAGCCTTAAAAACAAAGGAAATTCTGATTGACACACAGATGTACTGTATGAATGTTGTGGAAACTATATGGCTGCTCTAGCGTCTTTGCTAGTGCAAATCACTCACGCATGAAAGCCAATTGGCTGATTTCTTATGGAGTGAAATAACTGTCAAACAAGATTTACTCCAGAATGTGTTAAGTAAAATACCGCCAGCTAAACCAACATCACTATCACGAATATTGCGTTTGAATTGGTGCGCTGAGCAGGCCAACGATTGAAAGTTGAATAACCTGTCAAACGAGGTTGTTGCTGTTTGTTGGATGTCTCACGGCACATACCTATATGTGGATTGTAACCTGCACTTGAGGAACTCCGACTTAAATAAAGATTTGCCGTATTTTCACTAAGTGGGGTTTTGGGTCAAGTTCATTTGTTCATTTGTTCAGCACTGTGACACCCATGTTGTGTTACGTGGGTAAAACAAAGATAATTAAAAAACAGAATTGGTGAACACAAAAGTGCTACAAGGAATCGTGACCCTAAATCATCTGTAACGAGACATTTTAACCTAATGTATGGGACATGACATCTGCTCCCTTAGATTCATGGGTATTGAATGGGTATTCAAACACAATATTCATGATAGTGATGTTGGTTTAGCTGGCGTTATTTTACTTATTTGTTTTCCTTCGTAACACATATTGGAGTAAAACGTGTTGCACAGAGGTAATTAAAAACAACGTCAACATCAAAATAAACTATTAATATACATTATAATAATAAAATGGTGGAACAGTACATGCCCAGCTAAGAATGTGCACAAAGCAGCTCACAAACTTACACATTTATTTTACAAATACATAGAATGCTTTTTACAGGTACAAATCTTTTTTGCGAGTGTACAAATTTATTTTACAGGTACAAATCTTTTTTTATGCACACACGTATTTTTAACATCAACTTCATTCCATAATTTCTATTCACTTTCTGACAGTGTGAAGTTAAGAAATAATTACATGCTGGGAAATACTTGCAGCTATGGCTAAATGTTTTGCATCACCCTATAGAATTAATTAATTTTACTTCATAAAGTCGAATGAAAGCTGCTGAATAATGTTACGTTAACATATTGAATTACATACCACTTTGTAGTTTTCCATATACCGGCACTTAACGAAAAACTGACCAAAAAATTTAAAAATTGACATTTTGAAACCTTGATGAAATACTGTACTACTATTATGGCTTCCAGTAGACTTCTGCAATATAAATTTGTAGTTTCTGTGATTACATGATGTTAAATAAAATATCTAAATTATGGTCATACAGTTTTTCTCAATCCTAAAATTCTAGGTGATGCAAAACCTTTTGCCATAGCTGTAACTAGTAGCATCAAACTAGTGTCTGCCATACATTGTATGCCAGTGGTTCAAAATACAGTTTGGTAGCCCTTGGCAACTGGGACGTTAGTTGTCTTCATGTACAGTAAAACTATCCTGAAGCGAGTCTTAATGCTTATGTTCCCTGGATGAACCTCATATTTCTTTGAAACGATTTGCACTTCAAAGCTGAAAGGAATCCTTCTTTAGCCTGTACACAGAATCAAGAACAGAGAATGTTTCTGATTAAGGGGCCTAGTGGGAACAATCAAGCCTACCACAATTTGTAATGTCCATTTGATCCTTTCCATCTCATGTACTGCACATCGCTCTGTAGCGGCTGCCTATTGGCCTCTACATAAAAGTTTGGGGTTAACTTCCTGTAGGATAAAGAGCTACTTTGCTCAGGCTGAGGGGGCCTTATATTCAATCAAAACGGCATTCAGTGGTGGGCAGTGAAACGGATTTCGCAGCACTCCCCCAGTTGGTTACGGACACTGTGTACAAAATAAATTGAAACAAGTAGTTACACAGGAGGCCGCCACAGTAAGTACAGTATGGGGTGACCCAATTTAAAACACTGCCATACAGAAAAAACAAACACTTTCATTTAAAGATTTGAGATCTTGATTTCACAAGAACCATATGTTGCACTGACAAAATGCAACACAGAAAGACTAATGGCTGTTCTCTGCTCCTCAGACATTCATTTTATGGTCAACTTATAATGAGTTCTGGAAGTTACATCCCAGTTCCTTTACTGTAGCTTATAACTAAGGTATGAATGATAACGTGACCACAACTCAGCCACTCAGTAGGAGAACACCACCTGTTGGCACCTCAGTCCAATAGCACTTACAACACAAACATGGTAACCTGGCCTAGCTTTATCTACAAAGCTTCTGTATTTTAAAAAATTAAACTGTGCAAATTCATTTTTTTAAAGGTGGATATTTTGAAAGTGCATTTCATAACTCTGAAAAGACAAACTTTCCATCAAGTTATCTTTATAGCATTAACCACTGTAAAGCTACTGTATCTTTCAATCTATATTCTGAATGTATTTTCAAGATAAGACTCACTATAGTTTTTTTACATGTACGTGCGATATCTTCAGTTTAGCGGAATTACACAACAGAATTACAAGTGAAAGGTATCTTAAGTTCTTGTTTACACTTTTTTTTTTTAAATTAGTCATCGCCAATTTTTTTACCCCGGTTTTCTCCCCAATTTAGCATGTCCAATTATTATCTGTATCCTCGGCTCACCGCTCGCAACCCCCCCGCCGACTCGGGAAACGAAGGCTGGAACACGCATCCTCCGAAACGTGCTCCTGCCAAGCCGTCATTTTTCGCACTGCAGATCCACAGCAATGCCACCAGACCTATGGTGCCGGAGGACAACACAGATCTGGCAGCTCCACTGCAGAACCACAGGCGCCCTATCGGCCACAGGGGTTGCTGATGCGCGGTGAGCCATGGATTCCCCTGCCGACCTAAGCCCTCCCTACCCGGGCAGCGCTCAGCCAATTGTGCGCAGCCCCCTAGGAACTCCCGGTCACGGTCGGCTGTGACATAGCCTGGATTCGAACCTGCGATCTCCAGGCTATAGGGCACACCCTGCACTCCGCGCGGAGCACCTTTACTGGATGCGCCACTTGGGAGCCCCTCTTGTTTACACTTTTAACAGAAGTTATACTTGTAAGTTAACATGGATAGTAATGTCAGTGGAGCTGTGGCTAGATGTTTGGACCCTAGAGAGTTAATTACAAAAAAAAAAAGATTCCTGTTAAAATAAAATATGTGGTCATGGTCCTATAGACCCCTGGTGATTCCATAATAATAATAATAATAATAATAATAATAATAATAATAATAATAAAAATAATAATATTTATAGAATTTTCTTAAACATTCTGAAAAAAATATAGTTGACAAAACATCACCAAAATATTTTTGGGAAACTTAGTCAGAGTTTGAGGAGATATCTGTAACAGTTTACTTGAATTATTCCAACCATCTCCTATAATTATAATTTTTGTATGCAAATAATGTAAAATGCATTTAGTGTTAGAATATCAAGAGGATTTCCAGCGGTTCTATAATAGCGCCTAGAAGTAGACATAAACAATGGGATACCATACCTTTAATTGGACTGCTCAACAACTTTATAATCTGCTTTCAATTAGTCAACTTATAAAACAAAAAAAAGCTCCAATATTATGAGAGCGTACCCAGCTCCACAGATACATTTCAGAGGAGTCTTTAATCTTTCCTCAAAACCAGAAGCTTCTAAACATAGGGGCTTTCAATTAATGATGTATGAGCTTCAGAAGCTATTTATCAAAGGCACGGCAATAAGATACTTACATGCAAAACTGCTGCCCTTCCATTAACAGCGGACAAACATACCATTTATTAACATTTTAAAAGGGAAGAATGACATCCATCTATTTTAGCACTAGAGGTGACACTAAAAAGGGTTTCCAGGCGCTGTTTCACTGTGTAAGTACTGCTTGGTCTGGACTCAAGAGGAGACTGCCTGTGAAGAGGGATGGAAAAATAACTACATTTGCATATAACTACAATAGGTAGTCGAGGCCAACTAGAGACAGATCTTGTTATTACAAATACACATGTAGAACATGTGCAGGGTGTCTCTCACTGTAGAAGAGATGCCATCTTGTGGAGTTTGGGTGAGAGGACAGTGAAGCTGTCTGGCTGCTCAAACTGTATGAAATGACGTCTCCTATGCAATAAGAGACACTCAGAGGTGAAATTCTCAACAAAAAAGTGCAGGTACTCATATGCACAGCCGGGTGTAAACATTTACAAATTGAGACAATTTGAGTGCCAAGGAATAAATAAATGTATACATATTGGTACATGATACATTTATAAATACAAAATACACCTTAAAAAATAACTGATCAATTATAACCAATTCACCATAAACAAGGAAGCTGAAAATACTGAAAGCTTTGCACCCTCTGCTTGTATCACTCAGTCATGCACTGTGATATAACACTTAACTTAAACCTTAAATGACAAGCATTAAGAAATATTACACTATGCAGTAACTGCTGTAGAGAGGGGTTTATTTCAAGATATCCTAAAAAGGGATGATGTTATAAAAATGGTATAAAAAACAACTGTGCTGTGAAAAAATGATACAAAAAGGTCTAAGTCAAACACTGCACAATAGGGGCTAAAATACTCCTCAAATTTATTATGTAACTAATGATGTACTTGGCCATTTTAATCTCCATAGTATTCTCAGCAATCATCCCCACAATTTCCAGACCCTGGGTACTCACCTACAACAGGACCTGGCCATGCTACAATGATAGACTTGTATTTATTTTATACTTATTACTTATCTTACAATAATATGTTCTGTGTGCTTCTCTGTTGTGTTTCTGTGTAGACTAATTACCATGATCTATTCTAGAAAAAGATTTTTCAGGCAGAAACAGTATAAAAGTAGACTTTTTTGTATTTATTTTT
The DNA here is from genome assembly GCA_030684275.1 of Acipenser oxyrinchus oxyrinchus. NCBI lineage: Eukaryota > Metazoa > Chordata > Actinopteri > Acipenseriformes > Acipenseridae > Acipenser > Acipenser oxyrinchus. The sequence goes on from CM060251.1 coordinate 63,466,203, forward strand.
ATCCCTGGTATTGTGGGTGCTGCACAAGAAACAAAGTGACAAAAGACACATTTTCAGAAAGTAATATAGTCATTTTTTATTGATGTACATGCAAGTGAAAACTCGCATTTTACTTAAATAAACTCTTCAAAATGTTTTAGAAAAGGCGGCATTGCACAAAGAAAAAACATCTCTCTGTTTTGGTTTTCATTTATTACAGTCCTTGTAACAGAAAATACTAGGATCACAACAAAAGAAAATTGTTGATCACTATACTTAACATGTACCTTGCAAGTTGGGCCAGTGTTTGAAAAGCGTGGAGCACACCTGCATCTGTATCCTGATTCTGACATGCTTACCAAATCTGAAGCAGCACTTTGTTGATCCTATTTTTTAATGTTAATCCCTACTGTCCCACACATCACTTGCCATTTTAGAAAATTTCGTGCAAATTCTGGCAATGTGGCAAATCTGTGCAAGGCAAAACATTTTTAATTATTTTTAATATTTATCAACTATGTAATTTATGGCGAACACTGACTCGATTTTTGTCTTCAAATTCATGTGCAGCAATGGTTGTTTGAATATTCAGATAGTTTCTCCACCGCTCTAAAGAAAATAATGATTACTTCATAATAATGATAATTACTCAATACCGCTGTTTTCACGTTGCACTGCTAAGGTCTTCTCTCGTTGATCAATGAATGAGCACAAAGCGAAATGGGCAGAGATTTGTGACATATGCCAAAATGAAATCTGATAAGAATGAAAGCTCAGCCAATCAACATGCAGTGATTATACTGATGTTAATGGTGGCCAATAGCAGCTAACAGAAGCAGTATGAGGAAGCAGAATGCAAGCAGCACGAACTGTGCTGAATGAAAGCGCATTTGAGAAACGCTGCACTAGTGGACTGTGTGAGTGGATGGAATGCATCCGCGTTGGATGAAAAGTAGATTAAAAAAGTCCCGATACCCAGTACCGGCATCAAAATAAGTCCCGGTACAGAGTACCGGTGAGTAACGGCAGAATTTCACCACTGGAGACACCCTACACACAACATATCACTTAATATAAAATCACACCAACGAAGATTGTGCTCAGGAATAGCTTTAAAAAGATTTTTTGTAAAACATTTTTCTCACCTCTCATTTGTTTTGCTGATTCTTTTCCAGCCTTGGTCATTACTAAGATGAAATTCGTCTACAGTTTGCAGCTTACAGGCATCATGTCAGAACAGAGTTTAGTCAATAAACGTACAGTATGTGTGGGAGCTCCCTATCAGTATACAGCAATTGATGGAGGGCGGGAATGAAACAGCATCATCACAGATGAATCTCAGAAACTTTTTTTGCACGGTACTTTTGTAGTTTTACCATGCTTTTCCCATGGTTATATTTTGCATTTACCATAGTTTACCCTGGTTTGCCATGTTTATTAATATCCTTTACCATACCTCAGTATTGTTTGCAATGATTACCTATGCTTTACCATGCTTTCACTATGCTTTATTAAACTTTGATAGGCTTTTACTATGGTAAACTTTTATAAGGAAAGGTATGTATAACTGGGCACGAATGGGCAACCGGTGCCTAATTTGCAATGGTCCCATAACACCCATGGTACCAGTTGGTTCTACATGGTCTTCATGGTAAGTCATTATAATTTACTACGACATTAAACTAAACACAATAACTGGGCAACATGGAGTTAATGACTCTACTGCACCACCCAATTAGCCTGTATGAAATCTCTAAAAAGATTTGACAAGAAGCTTGTGAAGCCCAAGAATTAATAATCTAACCATTTTCTGTACACATTAACATTATCTTTGCACTTATAACAGTTATTAACTATTTAGATGACACATCTTCATCTTCTGCAATATAACCCTGACATGGATACACACATTGTATTAAATCCATTGACTTGCTCTGTCAAAAGCTCTAGAAATTTCTACACTGTAAGAAATCAATTTTCTATACTGTATTATAATAAATCACTAACCACAGATACAATTCCAATCAGATCTATATGACAACATGCTACTGTCAAAATTCATTTAGTTTTCTTAATCACACAAAACATGAATTGCACAGGATTTATGGATGTACTGCTTTTTCATACTGAGAAGTCTGATTGATGTAGGCTTTGTGTACTCTTTAAGGTTCATAATAGCCATTAGTTATTAATAGACAATCTTCTTTCATGACTTGTACAGGACAGGCAGGAAAGATGGGTAATGCCAGTGGCCAGCAGAGATTTATTACCTTTTTCATAACACAGGTTAGCTCCGGTCTAATTTAACCTGCAAGCCCGGTATAGGACATACAATGTTATGGTAAATAAAAATTGGTATCTAAGGTGGAACAGCTTTATCCATATGTTTGTTTGAGGCTTAAGGTAGAGAGCACTGATGTCAATAGACCTCAACTAAACTTACATACATTTAAAAAGAATCATTGCAAATCATTATAAACCACACAGCACTACCAAAGTCACAATTACAAACAGATAAGAACTCCATTATACTGAGGGAGGTAGGCCTAAGCATTTCTAAGCCACACCACTGCAGATTTAAAAATGCAAAGAAATATTACTTTAGGACGATCAACAAAAAAATGACATGACAGGGTGTAACAGGACGAGGAGCCCTGTACATGATTATTTGTTTATTTTTAGAACGGGGTACCCCTCCGCCCCTGTGCGATTTATTATTTTGTACTTGTTTTGTTGATTATTATTATTATTATTATTATTATTATTATTATTATTATTATTATTGTTGTTGTTGTTGTTGTTATTTTTATGATTTATTTCTTTATAAATGTGACGGCGGAGCCGTATGTTTTGTATTGTTTTGCAGCGTGGAAGGAAAGCCCCATCCACATTAAAAACCTTGTGCAGAAGGTGACCATCTCCCGAGTTTAACTGTTGCTAATCGGGAGATGGTCACCTACATATAAGGCTGCAGTTCTCTGCACTTTCGGGGTGGGTGTACAGAGGAGAGTGCGGGAGAGCGAGAGGAGAAAGGAGAAAAGAACATTTAAAAAATATACAAGATCAGTGACAGCGTTTGCCCAGCCTGACCTGTATTGGCTGTTTTGTGTTTGTGATGTGTTTTGTTTTGTCTGTGAGTGTGTTTTTTTTGTTAAACCTTTTATTTTTGTTATTGTTTAAATAAACGGTGCATGCCGCGCCTTTTGCCCAGCAGTACTGCCTGTGTGTTTTCCTTCCGGCATTCTGGCCTGGCGTCACCACATCGGCTTCCCTGTCACACAGGGGTTTATTGTTACCGTTACCATGGTTTCGTTACCATTATTAAGAAACAAAAAAAAACATAAACCAACATTTCATGCTGTTGCACAAAGGCACTTTCCTTATGAACATGCCATGAGAACAAACAGAATTTCAGTTAATAGCATTACACGCACATACATTTATTACTATAGACCGTAGAGTCAAGGACAAAGTTTGGTCTAATTTAATTGATTGCAGTAGACATGGTGAGCATTGTGCAATAGTTCAAAAGATGACAGTTGTAGAAGCAGAGGGTCACCACCTCATTATATTTAATGGGATGTTGTGCTTATTTAATCCACTTTGTCAAATGAAAGCTTTCTCTTGAATTAAAAAGGCATACTAGGTAAAGAATAGAATGTACAGTAGCGTAGTAACCTATGAGCATAAACAAGTTTAAGGGTCAGGGATGTCCTTCGGAAAAGTTTTGAAATAAACTTTCATCCTTTAGAGAGGCTAAGAGGTCCATGCCGCAGTCAATCCAAATAAAGATCAGTGTGAGAGGACAGGACTGGGTTAAAATGAACAATAAACATGATGCACACTGATAAAATAAAGTGCTATAAGTATTTTGTATATTTATTTGTACGTTTCTTCTAACAATCGTGTCGGTTCCAACTGTGTTTTTTGAGTCCTGACTGTTTGGTTGGCTCTTCTGACAGTGTTGGTGGCATTTAGCTCCCTTATAGTCATGTTATCATCTGAACTCCACCTCACTAAGATCTTACTATCACCCGGTGATCCAGAGGTTTCACTATCACACTATCACAAATTCTGTGCGAGGATTTCACCTGTACTTTTCCAGGGAGTAGTCCATGTGATTGCAATGGGAACAGTTGGTGAGTCTCCCATTCAGATAGGTGGAAAAGAGGGACTCTGGGAGTTAGTTTTCTTTCAGTAGACTAAAATTAAGATCTCAGAGGTACTGTGCGATTTAAGCCCAGTTAGCATAAAATAGAATGGCATTACATCTCTATATCATGACGTGAGAGGTTTTTACAACCTAACATGGGATTAGGAAGCATGGTTGAACTTTAATGAATAAGTAGGTTTAAATGCAATACACTTCCCTTACTAGTTTATGGTGTCTGCAATCAGTGGTTCTGGTTTATGTTGCTCTATTATTAGTATTTTACCCTCATTTTAAGAAAATTGTTTAAATAATGAAAGTCAATTTCCCCTAATTTTCCACTTTTCAGCACACTTCAACGGATCACACTCTGATAGAAAACATATGGTAGCAGTCACTAAGACAAATGTGTTTAAAAGGGACTGGGTGTCACATTACCTAATGCACCAGCCTTTAATCTCTAGAAATCTGGGTTGGAATCTGACTCAAGTCGCTCGGTCACAAGACGCTTGTAGCTCTAATCCTGATGGATAGTGAGCCATCACAAAACTAGGACAACTGGATTTAAACCAAATGGCAAATCTGAATTATACTCTCAAAAATATTATCAACCCTACAGGCCAGGGATGGAGTGATGGGTCAGTGAGCAAATCAAACAGTGTAGCAGTCTAGCACAATTCCGCTGTACAGTATGTGTTTCTGTGTTGTCATACCTATTCAGTATCTATCGTCCAATTGTGAATTTTGCATCACAATTGGACAAGCAGTTCTCAAGATACAGTTACAAATCCAAGTCACATAAATATACCCACCTACAAGCATCTCTATATCCCTGTTGGCAGGCACATACAGTACATGATTTGGACATCTTGACCATATCCTGCCCAAGCCTCCAGATGACTACACAGCCTCCATAACAGGGCTTGCCCTTAAACCATTTATACAGTCTCAATAGGGTACTTATATTTCCAGGAATTCTACAAAAGCATACTGTCATTTGAAAGACTTTCTGGCTAGGGCTTCTGAGCTCCCACTGCTAAACATTCAACATTAAAAATCCTCTGCATGGTGGCAGAGATAAATAGCTAATCAAACAAACAAGCTTGTCTTACCTGTCCCGCTGATGCCTAGTTACTACCTGACGAGGAAATCCATTTCCAGCTAAGTTCACCAAGAAAGCTTCTCTCTTCAGGTGCTGTTGATTAGGGCCCTTGAGAAGAAGGATGACTTACGAGGCGCCACAGTGGGTCCTGACAGCTACATTATAAGCTCTGAAGAAGTTCTAGAAGCTTCAAGATGACAGCCCCATCTATCCCAATTAGTTTAGCATCCTGTTGAGCTCTAGGCAATGCAGGAGGCTGCAGGTAACCTAACCCTTTCTCCTCCATCCCTCCCTCCCATCCCACCAACATCAACACACACACTAAGATGGGCCTGCAAAAAAAAACTGCAGGCTTGAAAGCAGCAGAACAACAATACTTAGAATTCCTACCCTTTGGCAAAACAAAACAAAAAAGGGCTGACTGAACTACAGCAAAGGCAGCTGATAAAGCCAGGGCTTTCTTTTAAGGCCTTGGCTGTCAAATTATAATGCATCATGGTTTTCTAATGAAGTAGGATGTGTTTATTTTTAAAACAGTCAGTCAACAAGCAAGCCTTCCACAGAGTTCAGGTTAGTCCTACAGGAATTAACAGATGGTTATTCCCTCTGTGTTTAATTAGGATTCCTGTGTGATGTGTTATTGGTATGTGGTTTATTACATTCATTAAGTTGTCTAGTACCAATTATTGGTTTACTACAATTGCTTATCTGCAGCTTTTTTTCACACATACAGTATGTTGGCATGAAGCCATCTCTCAGAACATCCTTGTGAACAAGTGCTGTATCTTAATAAGTAACTTCCTGCACAAATAAATAATAAACCATTTATGTTGGCCTAGTACTGCAGAGGTTTAGTCATTGGAGCAATGATACTCCATTCAGGACTCCAACATGGAAAAGAATGACTACTGAACAGGTATCAAACAGAGTTCTGACCTCACAGTAGCACCTGCTATTATCTTAGTCCTCCCATCATCAGTCCCAAAGGACATTTTTGGAATGAACTGAAACAACACCACACATGTATTGCACAACCTTACCCTACTTAAAACCAACGGCACTGTCAGAAGAATGATCAAGTATCTCTCTAGGAATATATTAAAACTGGTGGAGTGCAGCCCAGTGGTGTCCAATTAAAATTAACCAACCACCCCCTAACACAGTAGCGATTCAGATTAAACCTCCTTGATTAGGCTTCAGTTTTTTGTCATGACATAACAGAGCTGGAGTCGCATGCCTGCTGCAGTGTTTACAGACCTGAGATGAGTAAAGCAATTGTGAATTCACCTATTAGAGTAAAGAACCCCTTCCCAGCTAAGGGTACACTTCTGTGCTGCTCTAGAGTACTCCCTCCCTCACCGTCTCTACAGTCATTGTCAGCTCATTGTGATCCATCTCCAGCTCCAGCTCCAGCTCTCTGTTAGCAAAGCCCTGCTGACCAATAAAGAAAACCTCTTTCTGTCATCTGTTGATAAAGTATCTCGTTCCTTGTTTAACACTCTAGCCGTGGCAATTACGGCACATGTCTCTGCTGCTTGGTGAGTATGTGGAAAGGGTAGAAATAACAGCATTGTGAATTTCTGAAAGAAATCTATTTCAGTTTAAAAGCAACAATCGGCTCCCGAGTGGCACATCCGGTAAAGGCGCTCCGCGTGGAGTGCAGGATGCACCCTATAGCCTGGACATCACCGGTTCGAGTCCAGGCTATTCCACTGCCGACCGTGGACGGACGCTCCCAGGGGGACGCCACATAATTGGCTGAGCGCAGCCCACGCTTCGGAGGACAGCGTGTGTTCGTCTTCGCCGCTCCTGAGTCAGCGAGGGGGTGGTAGCGGTGAGCTGAGCCTAAAAATAATTGGCTAAATTGGGAGAAAATTATAAAAAAAGAATTGGTGACTACTAAATTTTAAAACAGGCAACCATCACCATAATTCTTGGCAATCATCCCACTGGAATAGAGAGAATAGTAGAGGAAGAGGAAAAGAGTGCCAACCACACCGGTTGTCCTGCCGTAGGCAACAGTTTGTGAAAATTGCTCTTCAGTGTATCTCCAGCCAGCAATAAAAGGCTGCGTGCAATCGAGCAGAACCACAGTCACTAGCTATTGGCTTCGTAAGCACCACTGGCTGTGCATTCCCTATAATCACACACTGCACTGCATAGACCATTAATCAGCATTCATCACCTCCAGACAGACACTCTCCCCTGAACAACCCCAGGGCTCAGTGAAAACATCCCTTGTCCACTCTGTTACAGGTTATACTGTATACTAAAATATTTCAGCACTACTGCCAGCTTAAAGCACTAACAATACAATATCCTAATATTTGTTTAAGTAACAAAGGCGTGACTGCAGGTATTTCCCAGGACTGAATTCTTTGGTTAGTACTGGTGCATACCAGAAACAGGCACTAACCACTAGAACCTTGGCAGGTTCTAACTAAGGACTGAGTGGGCAAAGGTTCAGATTCCAAACCTTTTATCCACTTGACGAACTAAAACCATTCATATATTATCTGTGATTGTTTGTCTATCCTTTCGATATAAAATCATTTTGATTTCACTTTGCTTGACAAAATGCGTCACCTCTGCAGTGAATTGCGGGACTGTAGTCCTGGTTTAACATTTGATTAAACCTGAGGAAAAAATACATATCTCAGTAAGTAAGCACAGCGGTAGCTCTTAAGTTCGGTTGAAGGAAAGGTCACATGCTGAGAGTGAAAGGCTTTTTAAATCACCCTTAGTGGAAGTTAACTGTCATTAACTGGTACTCAAAAGGTGAGGGAAATGCTTTTTCCTGTTGTGAAATAAACACATAAATTAAGAGGCATGTTTGGTTTCATTTAATAAAAAAAATATTAAGGGAATTCATCGAAGAATACAAGTATCTGCACACCCCTAGTTTGTATATTGGTCATTACACAAATTCCAGACACATTCTGCACAGTGTAGGTAGATCAGGTTAAATGCCAGTAAAACTCAGTTGCACGTTTTGCATTGTATACGTAAGTTTGGAGGTTTGAACAAGCACGGTATTATGCTGCAGTGTGCAGTTATACCTAAGAAGGAATTACAACAAAGTAAAAAAAAGTATTCTGGCACAGAAGCAAACACATGACTTCATTAGCCATTCATTATTATTGTGTCTTTTTGTCATTACTCAATGTTCATTCAGTCAAACAACAGCGTGTTAGTTCAGCCAAGTCTGTAGGTGTCAAAGTGTGGAAGTCAAATGACATTACGTTTAGAGACTACACAGGATAACATAACACCCGCAGTTTCACGATTACACCTCCCCTAAAAGAAAACTGCTTCTCACCGATTGGGAAAGAATAAGCAATTATTTTAATCTTTGAACAAAAGCTGTCAAGCATTAGTTATTTATTAATGATATTTGTGCTGCACTTGGCACGAAACAATAACATGTACTTATTTGGAGGCTTTATTTAGTACAGTTTGTAAGCATTTGCCCGCACGCTCTGTGACAAGGGTTAGTTAAACAGATCATTTATCAGACTACTTGTTATGGTAAGTTGACTAATTTGCAGTGGCCTGTGGATTTTTCAAGGAACTATCCCAGTTGTGTAACTCAGAACCTGATGTCATTGTAAACAAGTCTAAGCTAAGGTGGTCAGGCATATAGATGTTCATGTTCCTGTCTACTGAGGCCACAGAAACGAGGTATGTTACAAGCATGGATTATCCTTTAACCAAGGATATAAAGAACAAATTTACAGGTACCAGGAAAATGTGACCATGACCTGCCAGATAAAATATAATAAAACATGGACTATTATTATGGTGTTGCCCCTCTGTTTTCATCAATTGTGATCAGTGTTGGGATATTTGGGAAACTGATCCTGGAGGTAGCACCCAGTAATATAAATAATTATAACATAATCGGTGTGTAATATTAGCCATATGGTCTGGACTTTACTACCTACAAGCAAAACACATGGAGCTGCATCTCATAAGAAATGGCTAGGCACAGTTCCACCAAAATCAGGCAAGGTATTCTCATGGCATGGGTGTGCCAAAATGCTATCAGATATTAAGTACAGTAAAACATCTGTTGTCCAAACTAATTGGGACCAGGGGGTATTTGTATAAATCAAATCAAACTGATAACCAAATTATGACAGTGAAATTTTTTACATAACTTTCCTAATCAAGAAACCTTCTAAAAGGATTCACCCCTTTACCTGTAAATATATAGAACAGTACTGCACTGTTCTGTAAATACCAGAAATGGAGGGCTGCATAGCGCATTGTCTTTGCAAACAAGGCAGAAGAGGACAGCACACGACAAGGTTAACAAGGGGCTGTTCAGATAATAGAGGTGTTCGGATAATCAGGGGTCGGATAATCAACATTTTACTGTAAATCAAAACAGTCTCCCTGGTGTTCCTGGAATGGAAACTCATTGCAAGCGGGTCATAACGGACCAAGCCTGTGCAATGTACTGGGTCCAAATCACAGAAACCTTCAACACTGGAAAAGACACCAAACACTGTGCTGACAGCAGGACTGTCACGGTAAGCTTTGTGTGGTGACGTCACACCAGGAAGATGAGACATAGTCTGCGCAGATTTATTATAAATTAAATAATTAAACAAAACACTTCTACACAAAACGAACGACACATTGGCCAAAATAAATAGACAAAACAAACAGTGGAAAAACCCCAAATAAGTATCGTGCTGGTCCTGTTATTTCTTTTAATTCTCTCTCTCTCTCTCTCTCTCTCTCTCTCTCTCTCTCTCTCTCTCTCTCTCTCTCTCTCGCAAACACACCAACCCCAGTGATAAATCTGTGCTCCTAAATATAGCTGTGACTTAATTGCTAATCATTCAATCTGGCCCTGGCACAGTCTGCACATGAACTAATTGTGACATCCCTGTGCTCACATACCAATATACACTTATAAACTTTAACTCACCCATGCTACATAACCCAAACTATAAAAAAATTAACCAAATACACCCAGGGGCGGAGGTGAGCCCATGTCACAGGGACATTTTGTGTTATTTTGGTCAATCGTTGTAGATGGGTACAAGCAATGGTATCTGCTTTGTGCACAACAGGAGAGAGCTCTGATATTAGACAGACACTTTAATAACCTGCTTTCCAAAATGTATTCAGAAAAAAATTGAATAATCACACTCCCTGCATGTGACAGTTATGCGTCTTTTTGATTTAAATGAATGTATAATTGTTCTCTGAATTGTAATCAGTGTCCTTTATCTACATTTCTCAGCAGTTTCATAACCATGGCTTCATATTCCTGTAACAAATATTAAAATGAAAGTGTCTTTCAGAGTAAATTATTCCAAATAAAATATGCAAACAATACCACAACAGTAAGAAATCCCTCTTGGCAAAGCTATTAAAGTGAGCCAGAGGAGCCGGACTGATCAGAGTTTTCTTGCATACATAAGTAACTCTGTGGTTTCCTTTTCATATCAGCCACTCCTATTTAATCCGGGGTGTCAAGATGGGAATAAACCCAATGACTTTCGTCAACGAGAAAATGTTTGATTAAGAGCTGTAAGGCTGTATTTTCAAAGCGTTTACTCCAGTATTTAACTAACTCCTATTTTTTGGATGAAGTAAAACACCTGGTAATATGACAAAGCCAGATCCAAACAACTATAGCGGGCCCTGAAAGCTACATTGTGAGTTCTGAAGGAAAACAAAATCTTCCAAATATCCTGTGATAAGCAGGCTGTAGTGGTGACGTCAGACCCTGAAGAAACACACAGTACTGCGAGGTGAAATGTGAATTGCGCTGTTGCGCGTTTAATAATGAACAAAATAAAAGGTTTTAAACAAAAACAGCACACGGCACTTGAGGTGGAAAATAAATAGACAAACAAAACAGACTAACACTAAACAAACAGTGGACAAACAGACAAACAAACACGGTGAGTCATCGTGAATTATTATTATTACTATTTAACTTTATTTTACTATATACTGTTGTGCCGGGATTCACTTACTAATTAATTATTCACTTGAATCTCGGCACGTGAACTAATTTGTGCAATCCCCGTGCTCACATACTATTACATACTTTACATGCATGTGAAGTGTTTGTGCAATCCCCTGTGCCTAAATACAACTATATATTTTAAATCACTCGTGTTACACAGACCCATTTATATCCCATGCAGCAATATCTATACACCAACATTAACACTCCACACACAACACATAACACATAAATACGCACAGGGGCGGGCACTTGGCCACACACCCTCAAGTTGTTTGTTTCTCATTTGGTAATATTAACAGGAAATTTTCTCTGTTAAAAAAAAAAACAGGAGTTAATTAAAAGGCTCAAACAGACTCTTTGAAAATATGTCCCGCAATGTCTCACAATCACTAAAAAATGAGTTAATTTGTTTCTGTTTATTACATATATTCAATAGTTTAACCTTCTCTGTCTCGGATCACAATTAGACATGTTACAAATTCTCCAAATGGAGAAAAAAAATGTTTTTGTTTGACAGGTAACCATTTATGGAGACCCATAAAGAGTGGTTATCTTTACTACCGTGAATTTTTGCATGCATTCTGAAACCTTGTTGGGCATATCTTCTCTGCGCTATAGAATAGGATAAAGTAGAGCCAACAGATTTGAAAGATCAAAACATGCTCTTGAATCGGGAAATGGAAACAATGGTCCAGCAACAATCACTCTCCATTCAAGCTCAAAACTAGGCAGATAAATATGTAAGGAAAAACTCCAAACTATTTTACACAAGCCAAAACATTTGACCTTTTTTGAAGATTAATGGGACAACAGAACTGAACAACACTCACAATGGAAAGCTAAAACCTTCAACCTGACCCGGGTCTCTTTTTACTAAGACTATTAATTTGAGAATTTAAAGAAAATGTAGAAAATATGACAATGCATTGACATATGAGAGAAAACAATAACACACAGCGGCAAGTACTCCTCAATAATAATAAATTGCAAAGAAAACAACATAATAATAATAACTAGAGTTGCTATCAACTATAAAGGCTTCCAAGCAGTTATCTTGAAATTTAAGCGCATTGGTTATTATAGATGAAACGTTATCATCACAACTGTGCTAACTGTGTAAATTTTTGCACAAATATGAGAATACTTTTGAAAATTCCCCAAAATTGTCATTAAATCTAAGATGGCTGCCACACCATGTGACCAAAGGCCGGCATATTGACCACGGCACAACATCCCATAGTCCTCTACATCCATGTCAAATTTCGTGCATTTTGGTGCAGCCGATTAGAAGTTATAGGCAGTTTTATAGACAGGTGCGTATGTTGATGATGTCATACATCACCGTTTGACCTTAAGGAGAGGTCAGAGGTCACGGGCGATGACATTTTTTTCATAGAGCACATATGACTTCCTATACGTGTTCCATTATAACTTTGACCCTGTCGGCACGCCCTAGGAGTTAAAATTTCAACGTAAATTCCAATATGGCCGCCGCGCCGTGTGAGCAATTGGTTTCAATCTTCAGCAGTTATTACTTTCCAAAGTTCTGTACAATTGTGTTGACACTGAAGAGCATAAGTGCAACAGTGTTCTTGATAAGGGTTGCAAAAGTTTTTTTTTTACAATTATCAATATGGCCGCCAAACCATGTGACCAAAATGTGTCATTTTCATATCACCAGTACTTTACGCGAGTCTCTATGGTCATGTAAATTTTCATGACTGTAGTGTATTGCACCTTGGATTTATGCACGAATGTGTGAAAATAGAGCTGTCGTGAAACGGTTATTTGCACGCCGCGGCCATGTTTTTTAGCAAAAAAAGCGTGGATTTTACAAACGGTAGAAAGGACCTGGTCATGAACATGCTTGCCAAAGTAGGTGTCGATTGACGTTGTGGTTTAAGACAAGAAGATTGTTGACTACTGGCACCAATCCAGCGTAGCGGGCAAAGTAATTGTTCGATCGACCTCCATTGAACATATGTTTTTTATAGGCCATTGCTGCACTATCTGCTGCCATTGTCATAGTTCCATCTGAAGTTGTTTTTAACGGCAAGAGTTTTGAAAAATTCCCAAAATTTCCACGAGATCCAAGATGGGGGTCGAACCATGTGACTTTTTCATTTGGGGACGCCAGTCTGGTTGTCCAGCCATAGGCATCTACTTATGTATGCGTTTTCATAAATCTGCGATGTTGTTTGTGCGGAAAAATAATAATAATAATGATAATAATAATAATAACAATAATAATAATAATAATAATAATAATAATAATAATAATAATAATAATAATAATAGGCTTCCCAGCCTTTGGCTTGGAAGCCTAATAATAATAATAGAACACAGCAATAACAATGGGCTTCCCCAGCCTTTGGCTTGGAAGCCTAATAATATATTATAATAGTACAGCCTACCTCTGTAAAGCCTTTCATAGTAGACCACCATCACAAAGCACTTTACAGAGGTAGGCTGTGAACTGTGCATTATATGCAGAGTCAATTACAGTAGGACATTGATTTAACATCTCATCCACAGGATGGAGCACAAGGAGGTTAAGTGACTTGCTCAGGGTCACACAGTGAGTCAGTCAGTGGCAGAAGTGGGATTTGAACCAGACATTCTGGTTACAAGCCCTGGACTTCAACCACTGGACCACACTGCCTCCTATAGCAGCATCCTGTTGGGTTTATGTCAGTGATAACTCAGTGATCCATTAATAATCATAACCATGTAGCTTCCAATAAAGAATGCTTTATCTACAGTTATTGTGCAGATATAGTTTCTTACCAAAAAGATCAAATAAGTAGCCTTTATTTAAAAATAAATAAACAAATAAATACAGTATTGTGAGCGGTGTACCCCAGAAAACAGACTGAAAACCGTAAACATTTTTTTAATTTTAATGAAAATAAAAAGCACACCCACTCCAAAAGTGTAAGGTGCAAAGTATAAAAATTAAATCAGTATGTGAAAAACATTACTCACACACTTACGAAACATTTATCTATTTTGTTTCGGGTTAAATAAAAATATTTGTGGTGCAAATAGTAAGTGTGCTAGTGCTTCCTCTTTTGAATGAAATATTTCCTGCAAATTCTGTTTTCTCCTGCTTTGGTAAAGAAATTCCACACAATGCTCCTTTGCTGGATTCCTGGATGCTTTAAAACAACAACAGCAGCTGAATATGGCCAATAGATGTCCCAAAGAATTCCACAGTATGAAGCACATTTAACATAACTGTTTCCGGTACTTATATATATTATTACTATTGAGATATTATTACATCATAAACAGATTCTTGGGAGAAATAAAAAGAGTTGACAGAAATGAACTACTTGAGTTTAATAAAAGAGAAAAACAGTTGAAAGAATACCATTAATAATTACATATTCTAAATTATTACCCAACATTTCAAAAATAGTTTGGAAGCATTTATGTATACATCATAATTCAGAAAAAATGAAAACAATGTTTCCAAAAGTGCCGGTAGTTGCTGACATTTTGGTCCACGTAAACATAAATGGATCATAGACACACTAAACAACATTAAAACCTGTAGCAGCACATGTAAATAATGCAAATATAGTTCTAAAGATAAAAGTGAAATCGCAAATAGAACTAAGAAACCCTTCATGCACAAGTAGCAACCTTGTTTATGGTATTTTTTGCTAAAAAAAATGTAACAAAATAAAATATGTAGGAGAGACATAGGAAAAAAAAGTAAATTAACCAATAGTTCAACATTACAAAAAATGAACACAACACAAATGACCTACAATTGGCAGTTTTAGAAGAAATAAAATGCGATACTGTACAATACAGAAGGTAAATAAATGGATAAATAGACTCAATACCATGGTGCCTGAAGGTTTAAATATAAAGGAATAGTAGATTGTTACATCATTAACTATGTAGTAAATCACATTAATAGATTTAAATAGAAGTGAATGTAGTTACCATGGCATCAAAAGCCTACAAGTTTTCAAACACACTTTCCCTTGACAATGCTATACTAAACATTTAAAAACATTGGGAAGTTGGCTCTTTTGAGCAATAACATATATACATACAATATACATACAGTACATGTAATTATATATACACTACCAATGGGAGAGATGAATAAATGCAGAAGGACATTGGGGGGAAATTGGTGCTTGCTTAATAAATATCTTGGCATGTTTTATTGATCAAGCGGTCTGACAAGCTATTATCCAAAATACAAAGTACTCATTCTCATTTAAAGATGTCTCAACGAGATCCTGCCAACGTTAAATGTTGTTTTCTCATCATTCAGCTGTGGTCCAGCAATGCTTATAATCCTAGAACATGTTTGTTGCTTTAAGTATTTGTGTGCGTTGCATGCCAGTGTCTGGACGGTGGACAGCATCCCACTGAGAAAACATCAAATGGGAAATTATATCAACTGGCAGATCACGGGGAGTCTGGCGAGCGGCCAATAGGATTGTGATTCGCAAGCGGTGCTTCTGCATGCTGGCAAGCACCTGGGGGTAATGGGCCGTGAACACCAGGCACTGCTCCTAACAGAACTAACATTAAATAGAGGCGACAAGCGGGATACTAGAACCTACTTCACGGGAGGCAATACTTACAAACATGCTGCATCCAAGAAGGGCAAAAAAAAAAAGCAAGGGGAAATCCTCTGTATTTTGTCACTGAAGCAAATGATAAGAATACGCTGGAACAAACCAGAGCAGTCTGGGAGCTCCTGCTGCTTACTTGGGCTGGTTTAAAACGCTGGCTTCTTTTATAATATATCCTGGCTGACGTTCCCTTTGTGGCTTGTAAAAAGTATTACAGGTACTTATGTGGCAGCTCCTTGTTCGACACAGCAAGAGTGTGGTATCACTGGTGTTCCTAAAACAGTGGGAAAATGTGTTCATGTGCTTTTGTTCTAAACATTTGCTAGTGATTTAATTGTGTATCCGTTTACACAGATTGTGCCAGTAAATGAGAATACAATCTTGTTTTATCTTTTTTTGCCTGATATGCATATAGCTGTATTTGTTTTTCTTTTTAAATATGCACATGTATATGCGTGTATGATCTCAAACTTGTCCTTTTGCAGCGCAGACTTCCTCCTTGCACCTACGGATGGTTTTACCTATTCTCTCGCTTGATTGCATCTTGCCTTATTTGTATCCACAAACGCCTCTGTGTGAGCACTGCAGTTTATGCACAATAAGCCACATACACGCATCATCCACCAACCCTTACTATGAGCTTTGTGGACACGCTCCAGCAGTTAAACGATGAGCAAGAACTTCTTTACATTGTGTTACAACAGTGAACAAACTACCTCCTTGGGAATTGCTGTAGATGTTTACATAACAGCCCTCACATTGACAAATTAATTTCAACTCTTTCTCTGAATGATGCTCTGACTGATGTTATGCAATGATTCCTTCCAATATCCTTTTGAGAATAGCCTCAGTGTTAAAATAATTTTCATGAGGAAAACGCTTGTTCCATGCCCTAAGGCATGGGTTTCTTATCAAATCTAAAAAATACAATTATTTACTCGGAGTTTGCTCTGTTTGGATGAATAAATCTAGTGACGTAACAGGAACAATGAAAAAACCTTGCTGGGAATACTTAGATAGGTTTTATATAGTTGTTGTTTTGTTTTTTTCACAAGGGAAACATACAGTGAAATGCACTGAGTAATTTGAATTCACCCCATCTCCCTCTGGTCAATATCCCCAGGGCAATAAATATGATTTGGGTCAAAGAAGCTAACGACACAAACAAGGGTTTACCGATGTGATAAATAAATCGCAAATGAGTCCGAATTTGTGGGAGTGCTATGACAGGAATGGAAGATCTTTGGGCACTGGTGAATCCAACCAACGTGGCCATTTGCAAAAATTGTCAGGGCAAGTGTTTAAGAAACTGTGACATATGCATTTGAATGTCAAATACAAAACAAGGACTGGGACAGTGTAAGAGGGTAGTGAACGTACATACTTACAGCAACTAAGGGTCTGTCCACTATAGCACTGTGCCTGTTGAGTACCGTACTTCAATGCAAACTTCATGTTTAAAGTAGACCACACAGGAATATTTTACAGCAGGCACGGCGTGCATCCATAAACAAAAATAAATCAAATTCATTTAATTTGGTTTTCTTTTTCTAATCCTTAATCATTCTAAATTGTTGATCTCTCTTTTAATAATCTGCCTTAATCAAATTGAGGTGGCTGTACACCGCAGCTTGACTGTCAATTAGTCTCTTAAAATGGTTAGATTTACACTGCTGGAGATACAAGAAACATTTGTCTTTTTTTATTTTTATTTTTTTTTATAAATTGGCTGGAAAAGCTGTACTGCTGACCATCACGTCTTTCAATATTTCCAATGTGCTGCTACAGGTACGTGTACCTGTGTACAACTTATACCCTGGGCATGACCAGCATGGCTGAGTACACACCTATATTGGGTGATCTACTAGATATTATATTCCATCTATACTTAGTTACTTCAGTTATGTACTAAATTATATCAAAACAGCCAGATAAATCAGTAAGTATTTTATTTTATCGATGTGAATGGCTATGGGATTATAACTCAAATTATAACTCAAATCTACCTTGTATATATTACATTTAAATGGTTTGCATCATTTCCGAGAACTGTGGTTCATAAGCCTTTTAAAGATGCTTTCATTCCTCCCCGAAGCCCATATGTTTAGGCTATTCATGGAATATATGGTCTCAAAAGATGATATCATTTGCCCCAGTCCCTAATGTATTCCAGTATGCCGGCTTGCTTTCCATGTATTTATTCCTTGATTGTAAATAAAATCTAAACACGCACACAAAATATGACATGACGCTTACTATTCCAAGCAAGCCCAAAGTGATTCAAAAGAAAGAAACTGAACACAATTCATCAGACGAAGCACTTTTTGGTAGAAAGTAATGAACTTGCTTCTGTTTTTGAGGATCTTGTCTTTTCAGGGTCATGACAGTAACATTTTTTTTCTTTTTTCCACTTGTCCTTTATTCAGTTTAATTAGATCACACAAACGACGCACTGCAGCTGTTACAGTAAACTCAATACAGAAGAAAGTGTTTAACCTTGAACTGCACTATTAAGGTCTCACTGTTTTCATAAGGTCATATGGTCCTTGTGGCCCTCCTTTATATACAGAACAAACAAATGTAACCTCTGCCAGTACTTTGCCTCTTCAAAAAAAGTACCAAGATGAGGCGGTTACACTTTACATTAAGTGTCTCTAATTACAGTGCATTTGCATAGTAGTTACTTAGTAAATACATGTCTAATACACAGAATTACAATGTTATTATGCATAGTTACAATGTACTTAATGTATAAATCTTTTTCCACAGTTTGTGTAACAACTGTATCAGTAAAGGGTTATGGTTAGGATTAGGGATATGGATAGGGACAAGGATTGGGTTATATCATGCACAAATATTTACACATTAAGTACATTGTAACTATGCATAATAACATTGTAATTATGTGTAAGTACTAGGACTGTCAATTAATCTCAGTTAACTTCTACGATTAACGCATCATTTTATTTGGAGATTTTTTTTTTAAAACATGTTAATCACACTCCTCTGTCTTGTCCCTCTTAGCATACTGTAATTCATTTCATGCTGCACCATTTTAATACACTTGAGTGCATGTCAGAATTGAATCACTGTAGTCATAGTTTCAATATAAAATTAGTCACCGAACCGCATTATGTAGCAAAGCACTCAAACTGAAGGACTTGTGAATGGGAAGTTTATTTGAAAAAAAACTGCCGGTTCATTGCATAGAAAGAGGGTTACTTGTATCTACTGTCAAAGTGAGTTCCAGTATCACATAAGTGCATCTAGTCTGCAGTACCACCTGAGTGCTAAACATGCTTTCACTTCTCAAAATACACTTTCTAGTAGTTCTCCTACAGACAACAACAATACAACAACAAATGAAACCCGTCAGAAATTCAGAATCACTGCAAACCCATGAATCAAGCGAAGTATGATACTATAACCAGTGCTGTTGCAAAGCAGATAGCTACCGACTGCAGACCCATTAACATTTGTTTTATTTAGGTAATTTCAAGTTATTAATAAAAAAGAATTTAAAATTATTGTTATTATTTTTTTAAATCGCAATGAAAAACAGTTTATGAGTTAAGGAAACATTAGGTTATTATCATAACCCTGGTTCCCTAAAATAGAATGTAACAGTTACCTAATGGGTGCCTCCTAAAGACCCGAATCCTGAATATTGTATACCAAAGCTGCTCATCAAGCCTGTGACAAAGTCATGACTCCACCCCCGAGGTATCAAAAGGACTGCACTCACAATCATGCAATCATGAATGCCGCTACCTTGAAGGTTAATGGTTACATTTCTATTTCAGGGAATGTGGCGGGGTGCCCCACCCCTGTTTGTATTTTTGTGTTGTATGTTTTATGTGGTGTGTATGTATTGGTGCACAGGGTATGATGTGGGTTATGTATCACAAGTGATTTAAAATATATATATATATATATATATATGTGTATTTAGATTGCACAAAATAGTTCACGTGAATGATTAATTAGTAATTGAATCCTAGCACAGATGTATATATAGATGCATGAATCACTCACTCGGGGTTGGGTGTTCAGAGTGGAGAACGGGAGAGAGGAGGAGAAACAAATATCAAATTAACAATTGCTACACGTGCTGGTTCTACACCACCCCGCTACTTGTTATAGTGTTTGTCAGTGTTTGTTTAGTTGTCTGTTTCTTTTGGCCAACATGTCTTTTGTTTTGTAAAGTGTTTTGTTTGTTTAAGCTTAGTATTTATAATAAACCGGCGCAACAGCGCACCCACTCACCATGTCTGTCTACTTCATGACCTGAAGTCACCACCAGCCAGCTTGTTCACAGGGAACCAGGTTATGATAATAACCTAACATTCCCTTTCAAGTACGAAATGTAACCATTACCTAATGGGTCAGTATACCCAAGCTGTCGCAATGGCAAGATTGCCGAACGACCGGAATGCTACAAGGCTAAGCCAAGAGGCTGGCCTGTGCTTTACCATTCTGAACTTCGTCCCATAGCAGACAAAAATATGTTCGGACTGCCTATCAACATAGTATGCCAGGGCCCGAACTGGGCAGGGTGCATGGAGCTATCGCTCTCTGTCATACTGGAAAGGTGGTGGATGGAAAGCCTCCAAATCCACAGACTGGTTGACATGGAATGTCGAGATAGTCTTTGGCAAAAAGGCACGATTGGTACAGAATGTGACCTTTGTCCTGGCCTCTGTAAAAATTAAGCAGGCTTTCACTATAGAGAATGTCTGTATCTACTCACCCACATTGCGGAGGTGATAGCAAGCTTTAAAGTCGCTTTAAATTATAGAAATTTCAGCTCAGCTGAATGCAGAGGCTCAAATGGAGGCTTCATGAGTGCATTAAGCAGTACATTTAGCCTCCAGCAAGGAATAATGTCCTTCATATGTGTCTGAAGCCGCTGAGCCCCTTTCAAAAATTGCCCCGCCAGGAAGTGAGCATGGCAAGCTGAAATAGCTGCCAAATAGACCTTTAATGTGGTGGAGGATTTCCCCTCGTCAAATAGGTCCTGCAAAAATTGCAGTATTACTGCCAAGGGACAAGTCGTGGGGTCGAACCACGAGGCAGACCACGTCTGAAAGACGCCCCACTTGTACCCATACTGGGAATGCGTGGACGCTGCTGTGGCATTTTGTAGGGTATCAATAACCCTCTGATTTTCTCCAGACACAGCGGGAGTAGGATGAGCGGTGGGAAGGTGTATAACAGAGGACTCCACTGGTGTCCCAAAGCATCTATTCCCAGTGGTTCCCCGCCTCCTATTATGGAGAACCAGCGGGGACAGTGGGTTGATTCCAGGGAGGCAAAGAGGTACATCTCTGCAATCCCGAACCTCTCCCAGATGAGGCTCACCACCACAGGGTGAAGCCTCCACTCTGAGCTGCTATGGGACTCCCGCCCAGTTCGACACCCCAGGCAGATGCAATAGCCCGAGACACTACAGTGGCGTCCTGTGGGTCAGTGACTGGTGTCATTGTCACGCCCCGAAAGTGAGGGGGCCCATGTTTGAATTGCAGCGAATTGCCGGTTTGACTGCTAGTAAGCACCCAGATTTCTGCTAACAGCCTGTACGTTGAATTTAGACACACGGAGCAGGTTTTTGTTCTGGTGAGGGCCTGTGGTTCTCAGAGAGGGACCACAGCAAAAGCAACTAGTAGGCTACCAGGATTCTATTGTAGTTCCCTAGCCATGCGGTGAACGCCCCGGCTGAATAGGGTCTTTTGAGGATCACCTCAGAAACATGGCACTGCTTGTTAGGGCAGGCAGCATCCTTCGATAGGAGCTGTTGCCAGACGGTCCCAGGAAGACTGGAAGAGATATGGGAGAGGCGGTAGACTCATCATCAAAAATGGATTGCCTTGTTTCCCTGCTGTTGGCCAGGGCACTTGCATCCGGGCCTGTAATGGTCCAGGCCTATATCCAGCAGGGCCTGTAATGGTCCAGGCCTGTAATGGTCCCGGCCTGGAATGGTCCTTGCCGATGCACACCATGCACTTTGGGTTTGTTCCTAACCTGAACATGTTTAGCTGAGCAGCCCCGTGCAAAATTGCAAACACATTTTGTTTGTTAAATGGCATTCCTGTAAATTGGAGGCATGCTGCCAGTATTATAACAAAAAATAAAAAGTTTATGTGTCTGTGTGTGCGGTAGAGGTGTTGTTTTGCTTGCCCCTAATTAATTCGACCTCCTCAGCTGAAACTCTGTTTAACCACCTCTTCTCGTTTCCATGAGAATTCTTTTTTTTTTTTTTTTTTTTAATAAAAATACACAGCTTTCAATTCCTTTTAAAAAACATCCTAATTTTCTTAGCTTTTGTTTAAATGTGATAGTCAAAAAAACTGTATAGAATAAGCAGAATAAAAAGGCAAATTAGGTCATTTATAAGGGAGCTCATCTTTCACTACAGCTGTCCCTATTTACATCGGCAACTACAGGCAGGTACCAAACTGCGCTATAATGAGAGTAGCATTACAAATCTAAGAAGCTGCTGTATGAAAATATAGCATTCCAAACGCTGTATTTTACAATAACAACAATATTGTGTCCTATACAGTAAACAAGATAAAGCAGGCTCTTTTTTGCATTTTAAGTGGTTAGGTGAAGGGATGCTGGGAATCGGTTTAATGCGAAATAATGAAGAAAAATGCATCTGATAACTTTTATTGCATCAATGCACACAAGTCTAACGCACAAGCTGTCAAGACTGGGATTTTTTTTTTTTTTTTGCTCTTTCATTTCAGTAGAACCCAGTGCTCTGCAAGTAACTTATTTTTTCCTCTCTTCTGTATTAATTCACCTGTGTTTCATTATAAGTGCTGCTAGTTCAGCAGGAGCATTACAGCCTGTTGTGATCACTGTGCCCACAGTGTATTGAGATTGCTGTATATCCTCCTACTTTAAAGACTCATTTCAACCCACACAGCTTCTGCAGTGGGAATACCGCTGCCTCACTTTAATTTTGTTCGGGGTATTGCAGCCCTTGCCGACACTCTCATTATTTTTCTTTAATCTTCTTTTCTTGGAAACCTTCAGTATAACTAAATGATAATCAACAACAGTGATAGGAGTTAACAGTGAGCACTTAAATATGCAGCCAGAATCACAGGGTATCCAATTGTACCAAAAAAAATAAATCTTTCTTATATCTTTTGCTCTCTCACTGAGATTGAATTTGAATTTTTCCATTCAGACAGTCTTAGAGATTGAAGGTTGATGTTCCCATAATGCTCCAGTATATTTGGATGGGAGTTGTTTCGCGTGACAGACTGCAGTGAAAGCCTCAGTGGGTCTCTTTTTCGTTTCACTCATAAGTTGCCAAACCACAAATGGTGTCAAATAAATGCCTTAAATGCCAAAGTCTACAAAAGTCTAGTAAAAATAAAAAGGTTACCTGTACATTCAGCTGAATTGCTAAGAGTCTTTATTTCATTTTACACCATCTCTTCATTTTTTTTAATTTTGTTAGTGCCCTGCATGCTGATGTGACTCATCAGATGGTGTTTCCATGACAGTAAACACAGTGGATGCATTAGAGCACGCAGCAGTGGCTTCATCATGCCTGCACATGCATCTACCTGAGTAGGGCCTCTGTGCGATCCAAGACAACACCAGGAGAAATGTCAAATTCACAAGTTATCAGCTGAACCAGAAGCGCTTTACAGTACTTGGGAAAAGGATTAAAACTCACTTCTATAAGAGGGACATAATGTACTGTGTGCTAGTTTACTGGGCCAAATTAGCACTTTATGGATGAGGTAGTTTTGAATTCAACTAAAATTGTAAAAAGTCTGAAGACAGAAAAGAGAAGAGAGACTTCCTCAGCAGAAAATGACAGCCTAGCCCTGGGGTCTGTGTTACACTTTACAGTGTGCTAGCAATTAAAATCCAGTTACATATGAACTAATATATTTCCTACTAAATTCAGACGAAACAAGCATTCATTTGGGATACATTTAATACGTACCCACATTTTTAAATGATTAATTCGTGTTTAGTGTTAGGTAAGTGGTAATTATTGTTTACTAAATTGAAATGTAACTGTAAATCATGATGTTTATACTCTATGTACATTTTTATGTACTTTAACACTAGAACCGCCACGGTAGTCATTTTCACGGGTTTGGATTTAAAATGTAAACGGCGTTTGTGAATGTCCTTTTTTTCTTGTTTTTTCTTGTTTTTTTTTTAAACGGACAATCGCATTGCATTGACAGTACGCAGATTTGTTTACATTTTAATCATTAATCCCGCGGCGGTTCTAGTGTAAAGTGCACTTATTATAAAATGTTCAAAAGCTGTCCCTCCTCATCAGAGCAGTTAGCCAATAAATAATGTTACACTGTAGGTGACCAATAATATTATTAATTACATT
Source organism: Acipenser oxyrinchus oxyrinchus (assembly GCA_030684275.1). Taxonomy (NCBI): domain Eukaryota; kingdom Metazoa; phylum Chordata; class Actinopteri; order Acipenseriformes; family Acipenseridae; genus Acipenser; species Acipenser oxyrinchus. The sequence goes on from CM060251.1 coordinate 63,490,413, forward strand.
ACAATGTTCCTTTTTGAATCATTTAAAGTATATTTTGATTTACATAATAATTAATATTAGAGGTGTACTAATACTCATACTCATAATTGCCTTTAAGAAGTATTTATAAGCAGGTATTAAACAAATCCAGTTTGTGGCCTAGGTACGAGAGTAAAAATGTGCTCCGAATGAGAGAAAAATCTGCTTTGCAGGTTTTAAAACACTCAATGTGGAAGACAATTGTCATGGATTGGTACTCAATTGTAAAGGGAAGGACATATTTTCTTGTTTTGAAATCAACACATTAATAAATAGATTTATTTAACAGCTGTCAATAAATAATTCTCAAAGGCAATTCCAAGTACGAGGACGTGTACAAGTATCAGCACACCCCTAATTAATATCACAAATGTATTTTATCGCTATATAATTTCACAAACAGGCTAAAACCTGTTATCCATTGAACAATTTTAATGTCAACAGTGTCATTCTTAACAACCAGGGCCTCTTTGAGATGAGCAGATGTTCAGAGTCCCTGGGTACTCTCCGTCGGAGACAAACTGTAAAAAGAAAATCCTACATCACTAACATGTCGATTTTTCATATACCCATCAAGATTATTTTTAAATGAAAACACCTGCCACTGCTGGAGCTATTGGGTCTATTATGATATAAATGTATTTCTGTTCTATTATATAATTGGACAGAAAAATAATGATTGCCCAGGGAGAATGATATTGAAGAGGGTTCCATGAATTCTTCTTTACTCCTTAATTTAATTAGCATGTTTAACAATAAATCAAATGAGTAATACAATATCTTCCTAGAAAACAGGCATTGGAAAATGATGAAATGTTCATCTTATTGAGACAAATACCATCCCTTGTTGTATTTAGCTTTGATTTTATTATACATATAGTAATCTGCTTGTGATATAATCCATTTCTATTTAGTCTTTCAGCTTGAGTGGAGCAAATTAGGATATTAGGAGAGAAAAGGTTGTCTCGGGGAATACGGTGCTCCAAAAATTAGGTTAGATTCTGTTTCGTTTTCTTTTTGTGTTTTTGTAAATAAAAATAGCGCAATTGCGCTGTTAAAACAAGTTCCTGTGTGTTGGGTCAGTGTTTACGGGCTGGAAAAGAGCCAGAGAGCATGACTCACTCACTATATACTGTATACTGCCTGTATATACTGTATACTATATACTGTATATGTGTATGTGTATATATATATATATATATATATATATATATATATATATATATATATATATATATATATATATATATATATATATATACTGTATATATATATATATATATATATGGTATGTACAGGATTTAAAAAACAGGTCACTTTTTTCTAAATCATAAACAATTTACTTAAATCAAGTGTCGCATCTGTTAAGCAATGCAATGAAGTTTGGACAGATTTGCAGACTCATTCTGTCATTGGATTGTGTTCATGACAGTAACTGTTACCAGATAGCTCTTCAAAACCCATTAAAAGTAATGTCACCACTTAACAGCTGTCTTAAGGCTTTTTAGAACAGCTACCACAATTTTCAAATAGAAATTGTTCAAAAGCCACTTTACTTAACTAGTATATGTATGTATGTATGTATGTGTGTATGGATATGTGTGTGTTCCTTAGAGCAATTAAGTTTTATACTGAGACAAGTCATAGTTAAACACTACATTTTTTTTATAAGTCTCTGTAAATGCTTTTGTACCCTGAATCAGTGCCCCAGATAAGGGGCGTACCGTGGTAATTCCAGACGAAAAAAAAAACACCATTTAGGACCTCCCAAAAAAATTGAGGATTTGTTTTACCCCTGCCGCTCTAACTGCAGTACATACATTAATGAGTGCGTTCTTGTAGAGCAGATTTCTGAAGTTCACACAAAAGAACTGCAGAAATATGTGCTTTTCAACCGCCAGAGGTTTCTATTGGTGCTGTGGTGCACACACGTCATTATCTTTATTATTTATTTAGCAGACGCTTTATCCAAGGCGACTTACAGAGACTAAGGTGTGTGAACTATGCATCAGCTGCAGAGTCACTTACAATTACGTCTCACCCGAAAGACGGAGTACAAGGAGGTTAAGTGACTTGCTCAGGGTCACACAATGAGTCAGTGGCTGAGGTTGGATTTGAACCAGGGACCTTCTAGTTACAAGCCCATTTCCTTAACCACTGGACTACACAGCCTCCTTGATGGTTACACACTTAATGGTTACAATTCATTCTCGCTGTCTCTCTCACGCTGTAAACACACGTGTCGCGCAGAAGCCAAAATAAGATGAAGCAGACAGTTCGCTCTTTCTAAAAAACATCACAAAAAAAAAAGTTTAACCGTGTCATACAAAACAACACGTCTTTCTTGTTGCAGTGATAAATAGTGCAGGGTATGGTCGACTGTATCGCAGTGTGGTTGGAAAGTTTAAACAAATTGCATTATATTGTGCCATATATTGCATGTGTATTGTTCAGAGTAAATGGTATACAGGTATATAATCAGAAACTTTAATTTTATCTGTGGAAGAGTCAAAAGAAATGCAGATTTTGCCATTGCACAACCATGCATGATAAGAAAGTAATTGAATTGTTATACTACTAGTCTATACCACACATTCCATTAAAAAAAAATATATATAAATTGAGTTACTCCCTTGTAACAATTGTAATGGACTACACCTTTTATTTGAGAAGGAAAACCTGAAAACATACTGTATATATATATATATATATATATATATATATATATATATATATATATATATATATATATATATATATATATATATATGTTTTTTTTCATGAAAATCACTATAGGGCTATACAAATTATACTGATATTTTCTGTTTTAGTGCAATGTTTTATATTGCAAAATCACTACAAAAGATGCAAAATAAACAAACTAAATACATTTTGTTATGATGTATGATTGGTATGTTACACAACAGTGTACAATATATCTGTTTATAGTAATTTAAGGTACAGAATAAAAATGATGTGTAAAGCCCCTTGAGGATTCTATACCATAGTGACTAAAGTTTATTCAAAGGATTAGTCTACAAAAGACTACAGAAATATAAAAGTCAGGGTAAACCCTGACTAATTATCACGAAACTGTACTGCTGCAGTTTGTGGGAAATTGAAAATTACTCCTGCTGACAAAATTCTGGGAGTGATTACTGCTGACAGAAAAAATATATATCTGGAGCACTGCTGAATGAATTGAAAACATAAATGCAGAAAATTGCCACTAAAGCTGTATCTGGTGGCTGGTAGTGCAAGGTACTGTAACTTTGAAGCAGATGATTTGGAGAGTAATGGGGGGGGGGGGCACACAAAGCAGGTTCTCCTTAGTGGAGCATTTTTAGTAGTGAGTCGACCACATATTATTAATTACATTACAATGTCCCATTCTGAATAATTTCAAGTATATTTTGATTTACATAATAATTAATATTAGAGGTGTACTAATACTCATACTCATAATTGCCTTTAAAAAGTATTTATGAGCAGGTATTAAACAAATCCACAGTTTGTTGCCTAGGTACAGCAGTAAAAATGTGCTCCGAATGAGAGAAAAATCTGCTTTGCTGGTTTTAAAACACTCAATGCGGAAGACAGAATTAAGCAGGTAGCCACACAATATGTTTTTTTTTTTGTTTTTTTGTCATGCTGATGTACAGTACAGTGTTCAATGCAGTGTGGCCTAAGGTTTCTACTGCAGCAGAGGGCTGTGAGTCAGTATCCAAACATAGATTTTTGAGGAAATGAAGAATTCGCAGGGGAAAAAAGAATGTACCATTGGGTTATTGTCAATTAGTTTCATCAATTAAAATGGCAAAGCCTGAATTGCCAGTGTTAGCATGTTTAACCTAAGGCCGCTACAATACATCGGCTGCACCTTTATTTGTCTATCCATAGAGCAGGGATAGCACAGACAGTGACAACAGGAGTTTCCTACATTACCCAGTGCTGTGTTCATGCTCTTAGAGGGTGAAAAAACAGTTTATTTAATTCAGTCAACAAATATTCCTGATGGAGTGGGACACAGGCACAGTAATTGGGTGAAATAAAGATAAATTCCTTTACGTTATATTGACCAAGTTGTAGATGTAAAAACAGGTTATGAAGCTCTTTCAATTTACTTCTTTTTTTTTTAATAAGTTTTGCATTAACAAAAAAAAAAAAAAAGATTATCTTTAACCCAGGCCTGAACTTGTAAACTCAAAACTGAAAAGGACTGGAGGCTGACAGCGGTGATGATATCATACTCAGTGTACTCAGTGTGGTTGCCATGGCAACCCTTCCTATAGGGATGCTGGCAATCTGCACAATGAACCAGGTAAACAATGATTTCGCCATCAATGGGCACATTAGCACACAATGAGAAAAACTGGAGGAGTTAAAGAGAATGCAATGGGACAGCTAAGAAAACATAAGGCTGCCCTTCAGCGCCTTCTGTTTAGAACCCTTTCCTCCTTGAGCTGACACTTTCGCACAAGAGATCAAGTTTGTGTGACCCCTTCTCTAAAATACTCAGGCTTATCACTGATGATTAATCCACAGCATCCCTTCACAGAAGCCCTTTTTATATATTAAAACAGTATAAAGTACAGAGAATTCAAAAACAGCAAACAACTCTATATCCAAGGAGAATCAGGATCCAACAGAATATTCATCAATTACTAGAAATACTTAATGAAGAAGAAAAGTAACTGAAACTGAAAACTCAGTATTTTAATACTTATTATTATTTATTTCTTAGCAGATGCCCTTATCCAGGGTGACTTACAATTGTTAAAAAGATATCACATTATTTCATATTATACAGATATCACATTATTTTTTACATACAATTACCCATTTATACAGTTTTTGCTGGAGCAATCTAGGTAAAGTACCTTGCTCAAGGGTACAGCAGCAGTGTCCCCCACCTGGGATTGAACCCACGACCCTCCGGTCAAGAGTCCAGAGCCCTAACCACTACTCCACACTGCTGCCCTTAGCTGCGTAATTAGCTGTTTCTGGTGTTACTGAGCGTGTGTTTCCCGTATTAACTGGACGGTTCAAAGTGATTAAATATCCTGGTATCTCTAAATAGATAACCATCTCCACTTTAAAAATGTGCTAAATATTTTAATGAGCAAGACATCTCAAGTAGAATGGTACCCCAAAATCTCCTTTTTTTAGGAAAGCAGTACCACTGGGGATGGGGAGTTTGTTGCCAGATAACTTTACTTAGACTACTTTTTCTTTAATTATCTTGGAATCCCTGAATAGATAACTGCCTCATCTTTAAAAATATGCCAAGTATTTAAAAAAAAAAAAAATGATATCCCAAGCCGAACACGAGGGCACTTAACGAAAGGTCAGTTTGGACAATAATGCAATTATAAACTAAAGAAATGGTTGTGTTTTTTTAATACTTTTTTAAATGTGTTTTGGGGTTACATTTGGGACAGTATTGGCTGCTTGACATTCATGTTGCTTTTTTAAACGAGTATCAAGACGCCATCTATTCAAAACCTGATTAGCAGAGATGAACGGTGGGTTTCATATTATGTATGTATGCATTTGTGTATTTTTTTGTGTCCCTTAAATCTGAGGGACAGCAGCGCTGGTCAAGAAAGCGTCTACACAAAGCTCTATCAATACTCCTTACATGTTTAAATATACCATTAAGGGTTATATTATATCTTGCACTGTATGTCTACATTTGTAATTTGGGACAACTTGCTGTGAAACTTCTTGCCCTTAGACCTTGAAAGTTAGACTTTAGTCTTAGTGGATCACATTCAACTTCACCTTCCGAAATATATAAATAAACCCAATCAATATATTCCTTAACTGGTGTTATATGCAGTGACTGGGTAATGTTTCAGAACCCAGACCTGAAAGGTTAGATATGAATTTGGAGTGAAGTTCATTACTTAGAAAAGCCACTGGGTTTGCAAAGTAATACAATCAGCTATCAAGCTGAGCCATTCTGCAAATGTGTCATATCAGTGATTAGCTTCTATTTATAGACCACCCCCTGGGATTCAAAGCCCTGCCAAGGTGATAGATTGATTATGCAGCAAGCGCAACACAGATATTTTCCGTGAACCCTTCAGGATTCTCATCTATCTTCGTGGGGAAATCAGTTAATCTTGCCTAATTTAATTTGTGAGGCGCTCCTGCATATCCTGGCTTATTATGTTCCAGTGGTCCAGTGCGTGCTGTGATTTGGGAGACAGCTGTTTATTTCTTCACAGATAGATGTTATCACATTTTTTTTTTTTTTAACAGATTTAATTCAGCAGCAGTTGGGCTCATTCATCCACAATAAATCAAAGTCAGTTAATTTAATCCGTTATTGATTGCCTTAAACACATTTGAACTCATATTGAGCCATGATCTTTAGAATACAATATAATACAAACTACATATATTCATTTATGTGCATGTATTCCTGACTGTTTACGCATGTTGATTGGTTTATCTAGCTATTTAAATTAATCTTCAACTACAAAACAAATATCATTTTATTTCAGGGCCTATTACAGCAGAAATCTGCTTATTATTGAGTTTTGAAAGTTTATTCCATTAAATATTTGCATTAAACATGGGACAAAACTTCTCTTATGGTTAGACATTTGTCCATGATAGGTTTACATACATTGTATGAGTGCAAAGAAGAGCAACCAGAATTATCCCGGGTTTAAAAGGCATGTCGTATGCAGACAGGCTAAAAGAATTGAATCTATTCAGTCTTGAACAAAGAAGACTACGTGGCGATCTGATTCAAACATTCAAAATCCTAAAAGGTATAGACCATGTCGACCCAGGGGACTTTTTTGACCTGAAAAAAGAAACAAGGACCAGGGGTCACAAATGGAGATTAGATAAAGGGGCATTCAGAACAGAAGATAGGAGGCACTTTTTTACACAGAGAATTGTGGGAGTCTGGAACCAACTCCCCAGTAATGTTGTTGAAGCTGACACCCTGGGATCCTTCAAGAAGCTGCTTGATGAGATTATGGGATCAATAAGCTACTAACAACCAAACGAGCAAGATGGGCTCAATGGCCTCCTCTCGTTTGTAAACTTTCTTATGTTCTTATGTTCCTATTAATACAGTAGGTGTAAATGGACCCTTAAAAGAAACTGTCCAGTGGACAAGCATTTCGGCTAGAGCGTTCATCGGTTTAAATTAGAGATTGTGTGGGTCTTGCTGTTCTGGGTATTGCAAGTCTATTCAAGTTTAAATTGTCTGCTCAGCTGGTCCCCGATTCGTGAATGAGAATGCCACTTTGCACAGAGGAGCAGGTAGCAGTAAGCTAATCTAAAGTTGCCATTGGTGGATATTGCCACAAGTGGTCAAGGTGTTTGCCATGATGTCACGTCTAGTGGATTATCTGCATTATTATTTGTCCCCAGCATGTCCCTATGTATTGTTCAATTCATGGACAATTAAGCACTGTGGGAGTATTTTATTGCAATTGTTTTATTTCTTAAGAGGAAGAAATAAGAGTTTTGGAATTGTTTTTTGTTTTTTTTTAAGTTAAACAAATAGTGATCATGGTATACGTTTCAGTTGACTTAGTTTTGTAAACTGTAATATGTTGGTATTTAATCTTACCATACAATACTCTAAAATATATGCAGTTCTGAGATTTGTTTTTCTTTTCTATATTTCTACCATGACTACAACAGTAGCCTGCACTAATCGGTTATTGGGCAAATTAACCAATAACATTGAATGGGCACGAATGCAATTCAAGCCCACTAAATCAAGGAGCATCTCTATAATTAAAGGTAAAGTAGTAGATAAAACGTTCTTCATTAATGGTGAGGCAATACCAACAGTGTCTGAGAAGCCAGTGAAGAGCCTTGGGAGATGGTACAACAGGGATCTAAAGGACACAGTTCGTGTGGGAGAAGTTAGACAACAAGCTGTGGAAAGGTTGAAGAGCATAGACAGCAGCGCTTTACCAGGCAAACTAAAACTCTGGTGCTTTCAGTTTGGTCTACTGCCAAGGTTAATGTGGCCACTGACTGCGTACGAGGTTTCTTTGACAACAGTAGAGAAGCTGGAAGCTTTAATCAGTTCACACATCAGGAAATGGTTGGGAGTTCCACGCTGCCTCAGCAGAGTGGGACTTTATGGTAAAGGAATACTGCAGCTACCTGTCTCCGCTCTAATCGAGGAGTTTAAGTGCGCCAAGGTCCGACTGGAAATGACATTAGTAGAGTCACGCGACAAATGCGTAAGGGAGGCAGCACCTGTGTTGAAAACTGGAAGAAAGTGGGCGGCAAAGAAAGCTGTGGAGGCTACAATGGCTGCCCTTCGAATTGGTGATATCATGGGACAAGTTCAGCATGGAAGATGGGGTCTTGGTCTCAGTTCAGCTCCTCCTACATGGCACAAGGCAGCCCCAGATCAACAGAGGAAGATGGTAGTCAACGAGGTGCAAAAGCAGGAGGAGAGGATGAGGTGTATAAAGGCCATTTCCCAGGCCAAGCAGGGAGAATGGATGAGATGGGAGAGTGTGGAACAACGCACGAGTGGCTGGCAAGACCTATGGTCAATAGAACAGAGCAGGATCAGTTTCCTTATAAGGTCAACATATGATGTTCTCCCATCACCACAGAACCTAATCCTCTGGGTAGGAGAGGATCCCTCATGTCCTTTGTGCTCATCACCTGCAACATTAAGGCACATTTTGACAGGATGTAAGGTGGCTCTTAGACAAGGACGGTTTACTTGGCGCCATGACCAGGTGCTGCGATGTTTGGCCTTAGCATTGGAAGACAAGCGTAACATGACCAATAAGTTGCCACCTGTTCCATCAAAACATTACACACAAAAGACAACATTCCTCCGCCCAGGAGAGCAACCACCAAGAAAAGGTGTTAAAACCAATCCTCGCCCAGGACAACTGGAAGCTGCTAGAGACTGGAAAATGCTGGCAGATGTTGGTCAACGGCTTATTTTTCCACCTGAGATTGCCACCACTAACCTTCGACCAGATATTGTCTTGTGGTCTGGATCAGCACGCCTTGTTCACCTGGTAGAGTTAACAGTGCCATGGGAGGATGCTGTAGATGAGGCGTATGAGAGGAAGAAACTGCGGTATGCTCAACTAGCCACTGAAGCGGAACAGCGAGGATGGAGAGTCTGGGTTTACCCAGTGGAAGTGGGTTGTCGAGGATTTGTGGCACACTCTACAACCAGGTTTCTCAGAGATGTCGGATTCAATGGCCAAGAGTTGCGTCGCACAGTGAAGAACTTATCTGAAGCAGCAGAGAGAAGCAGCAACTGGCTGCGGTTGAGACGGAAAGATTCTGGCTGGGGATCTCAAGCACAATAGAAAGAAAGAAACGCTGATGTACAGGTAAGTAAGCTGGGCTGAGTTGAGTGGGGGACGGAGGGGGGTGATGCTGGGACGCCAGAATCACCGTCGAGCCCTCTTGAGGTGTCGTGGGCTAGTCGACGAAACACCAAGGATGGAAGGTGCCCACTTGAAGACCCCAGAGATGTACCCTACTTAGCTCAATCCAGATGGTTGTCATGCTGATGCGCTGGGGAGACCGCACTCTGGTTGATCCCCGGAGCCAGCATCGCCAACAAATGTCAATAAAGAATTCTCAGGTGTCCAGATTACTGCAGAGTCTTCCTGTGAAACTGCAGTCAGTGTTTGCCTGAAACAGCTTGCAGTTTCATTGAAGTGATTAATTACAGTAGTTTTAAAGATCTAATTTCCTATTAAATCAAAGCTCAGACATATCTAGAAGACATACGGCTCGATTTTCAAAAGGGGTTTCATTTTCAGTGGTTTTATCCGCGAAAATAATACAAGTGTGTTAGCACATGCTATATAAACATATACTAATTTAATGCGCTGGGGAGACCGCACTATGGTTGATCCCCGGAGCCAGCATCGCAGCCGTTGTGTGTGCTGATGCGCTAGGGAGGCAATAAGCTGATCCCTGGAGCCAGCATTACACTTCAGCCATCAACACCAGACAGAAGGATATCTACATCATCATATGGAAGGAAGCGCAAATGGATGGAGACACATATGGATCACATTAGTTTACTGTGAAGCTACGTCTTAGTTGGTGCTTATCTTGGCGAGAGCCAAGTTCAAATTAGCATGAAGTTTTAACATCTACTCTCATGTAATGGGAATCTTGTTTACTCCTTTGTGTCTTTTTTTTCAGTAAATTTAAAACTAGACATCATAAATGTAATCGATAAACAGTAAAACAGATGTATTCAATTAATTGTACAGTGCTGCACAATTGGCAGCCATTTAAGTTAGCATACGGTGGCGAATTAGCTAATGGAATAAACTTTGTTCTGTTTATTTATATTCCTGGCATGGGTGCAGTTTAGTAGACACAAGTTCAAGACAAAAGCTGGTGCATATTTGTTTCTGTTGAGTTACTATAGCATCTATCTACTTGCATACAGGCTACAGCTTGTTTTTTTGTCAGAAGAGGCCATGCAAGAGGTGCCTTAGTGTGTGACCATCCCAAAACTGCAATATCTAAACAGGCTTGAAAAACGTACAGCAAAATCAGGTTGATGGGCTTGCTGCTCTGGGTATTGCAACCAACAGTCACATTTACATCCAAACCCAGGGTGCAGGTGGATGCAGGTCAAAGTTATCTTTCTGAATGCACCTTGATGACTATCTTCAGCTGTTAGGAGGCTACACCAGGGTGACCAATCACAGTCCTGAAGAGTCATTCCACTCCAGGTTTAACAGGTAAAATGATAAACATTTATAACTAATTACTTCAGGGTCTGGATGGAGGTTCAATAGGTCAAATGAAAAAAAAAAACGTTGAAATCATTCACTTTCAATTTAAAATAGACAAAGATTACCTGTAATATGGTTTCTACATAGGATGATGAACTTCACACAGTGTGAACTCCTGGTCTCCATGTTGCTTGGTCAGGAGGAATAAACTGATCTCTTACCCAGAGTTCATTGATAAAATATTTTTCGGCGCCAAAGCCCATGTCACTTACTCCATAAAAGCCCATGTCACCACCAATCATTGTCATTGTCCAAATTTCGAAAATAAGAACAGTAAAGAAAAGAGGTGAAAGGAGGGTGGGGTATAGGTGTGTGGTGTTCATCATCCTACGAAGAAACCATATTACAGGTAATCTTCATCTTCTGACCTCGTCTGATGAACTCCACACTTTGTGAACAATACCAATGCACTTAATGCAACGGGGTGGTTGGTAGAAGTTAGTAGAGGAAGATACGGCATACATTGAGTAAAGTAGGCTGAAACAAGACTTATTAAAGTTGTAATGCTAACAAGGTCTCAGAGGAGGCCCTGTAGCAGTGTGGCAGATGTCCTGTATTGGACATTTTAGTTTTGCCCCTATATTAATTAATTTGTCTCTTTGGAGAGAGATGTGCCCTGCTTTTGTGATCCCTCAACTGAGATCACAGTCACTAGAAATGCAGTGACATTTTTCTTTCCTGTGACAGGGTCTGAACTGTGGTAACCTAAATAGTTAATTACCGGCTGAGGCTCCCGTGAGGCAGAATGTGTTTCCTTGCGTGGTAGCCCCAACAAACACTCTAGCCACCCTAGGGTGGGACCTACACAGTGACAGTACCAGCTAGGTAGCATGTTGGAGATTGCAGCAATGTGAACATTGATTGAGGGTAGGTAGAACCCCTGTCAAACAGGTAGCTGAATTTCCATTCATCTGTATAATCTGAAACCTGAAAGTTTCCGCTCCTTTAATTTAAAATGTGTTTATTTATTCACTTGACAAAAGTAGGGTTTGTACTTGTTCAGATAACTATAGCTCTTTAGTAGTTGCCCTTCAGTCTTCAGGCAGCTAACATCAACCGCAAAGTATTGTGGAAAACATTGTCTTGTTCTGGACAGCAGATCACAGCTCCACTGTAGGTGCAGAGCACTGCTTCCGCTTCAGTCTTGGCTGTTTAGTAGAACTTACACCTTAAGATGTTAAGGAAAATGTCCTCATATGTTTAGATCTGGCTATTGAAATTGAGAGGATGAAATCCTTCTTAAAACAGTATAACTATCTGTGTATGCAATGATTTATCATGATGTTATTATTTCACTTGGCAGGCACCTTAACAAGGTGCTTTATAAAAGTTACAGGCAATATATATGTTTGGCCATTAAAGTTGAGAGTGTGTGCAATGTGTGCACATTGTACAGCACCATGATTTATTTTGTGTTAGCGTTAAACTACAGGCTAAAGGTAAAAGGAAGTGCGCTAGGTATTCATTTGATTGTACTGCTGTACTGTATAGGCCTACTGTACAGATGTATATTTTTATATAATGTAATGTGTAGCCTACCCAAAACACATTAGTGTTATTTCAGTGCAATGATTTATACATTTGAAATACATTAAGTACTATAAATGTATGTGTGTGCGATTTTATTGTATTTTTTTTAAACCCGACGCCTCCTTATGTTGGACAAACGCATCTGGTTTAGCAAAGGGCTACTGTATGATTATGAAAAGCTTTTTGATAGAAACACATTTTTTATTTGGGGGTGAAGGTGGGGGCCCCACCATAGAATGTGATAGGATTAAACTGGCTTTTATTATTTATTCCAAAAAATGTCGCATGACTCTCACAATGCTGAGATCTCACTAAGAAGACAAATATTAATGATTTCCATTACATGAGAGTAGATGTTAAAACTTCATGCTGATTTGAACTTGGCTCTCACCAAGATAAGCACCAACTAAGACGTAGCTTCACAGTAAACTAATGTGATCCGTATGTGTCTCCATCCATTTGCGCTTCCTTCCATATGATGATATAGATATCCTTCTGTCTGGTGTTGATGGCTGAAGTGTAATGCTGGCTCCAGGGATCAGCTTATTTTGCCTCCCTAGCGCATCAGCACACACAACGGCTGCGATGCTGGCTCCGGGGATCAACCATAGTGCGGTCTCCCCAGCGCATTAAATTAGTATATGTTTATATAGCATGTGCTAACACACTTGTATTATTTTCGCGGATAAAACCACTGAAAATGAAACCCCTTTTGAAAATCGAGCCGTATGTCTTCTAGATATGTCTGAGCTTTGATTTAATAGGAAATTAGATCTTTAAAACTACTGTAATTAATCACTTCAATGAAACTGCAAGCTGTTTCAGGCAAACACTGACTGCAGTTTCACAGGAAGACTCTGCAGTAATCTGGACACCTGAGAATTCTTTATTGACATTTGTTGGCCATCTGTATCTGAATTCTGTGCACTTGGCTTCCAGATCAGCCCTTAGGAAAGTCACAGATGGCAACCTTCCCTTGACTCTAGAAATTCCTAGAAATTTCCTGTAAGCTGTTTATGGGACATCACCACCTTCCCCAATTGTTCCGAATTCCAGAGAGAGAAAAAAAGAAACAAAAGATTTTTTCAGAAAAAACCTTATGCACTTGTCCCAGTCGAAGTTCTAAGATGTTTGTGGCCTGTTCTTCACAGCTGACTGCTACTCAGGGAAGTCAATGATACTAGCCGTGGGGGCCATTAGATTAAATAAAGATTCTCTCTCCTGGGTTTTGACATACCTGCGTCAACAGGTTTGCATGGCCAGCACAGATAATAACAGTTTCTTAATGACAAACCAGACTTGCCTTGGAGTTACTATTTAATACTGATTGAATGGGAGTAGACAATTCAAGCCTTGTTACAACACACGCTGTTATTCCATCATTAAAACAGTGAATAAGTGGTTCCGAATTCTCCTGCTTGAATATGAATGTGAACATGTGTCATTATATGGTGATGAAAAGAAAGTGCACAGAAACAAAGATTTAAGAGAATAGAGATCCTGGTCATACGACAATTCTTGAAGGATATCAGTGAATAAGCAACAACATTATGACTTGGCAATCCTTTCCATACAGCCACCGCTCTCTGTGTGAACTAGTTCCCCCCATAGGAATCTGACTCTATTTTACTTCTGAATATGTCCACTGGTCTTGGTCCCAGTGGTACGCTTGAAATAGTGACTTGGGTTGACTTTGCTGACTTTGTCAAGGCCCATAACCCTTTAATTTGCAAGAATAAACAGCTTCAGCTTCTTGGCAATCATGTTATGATTTCTATTTGAAATGCAGTAAATGATGTACATTTACTCGTACGAGGAGAAACTTTTTTTTTTAAAAGTTAAAATGCTTATTCTGTTGTGGAAGAGAGGAGCCTCAAGTACTAGTTAAAGCAAGAATCTGTGCATGCTGTTATATCTAGAGCTAGAACACAGCTGAGCTTGTTTGCAAAGGTAGCATATGGCATGCAAACAAAATCTATTGCATTTACATCAGAGAGCGTGTCTGCTTCAGCTCTTTGGGTGTTGACGAACTGTGGAAACACTAGATGCCTAATAAGAAAATAAACTTGTTAAATAATTTCCCCCCCAGATGACGTAAAAAGCAATCCAGTTATGGGATACTGAGAATAGAACAGGGATAATAACACATCAGACCAAAATACTATGCAGCCAAAATCTGTGGAGGAAGTTTCATTTTGGATTGTTAACTGGCGTATTATATAATTGTCTAGTTGTAGTTTCTTTACTTTAATTGTACCATTTTTGTTTCTGACACCTCTAACGGTGAATGCATAAGTTGAAATGCCTGTGTACTTTGTTATTTTTATTTAGTTTTACCTCTGATTGAGTGTTTGAAGTTCAAGTACGGATGCATAATGATGATTTTAAAATTGGCCAGGAAACACAGGTATTTATTTAAACAGCTTTCCCTATTAGCAAAGCTCATGAATTCCAGAGACACCAGCTATAGCAGTCTTGAAAGATAAGTCAGAACAGTGAAGCTATTATTAAACTAGGCATCACCATACTGTGGTTTTGACACATCAATAAAATAGTAAACAGATAATACTGCAATAAATAACAAATGCACACTGGAATGGATTGCTTAACAAACGGGTCATGTCATGTCTTCAAAAGAAAATGAAAATCTATCAGACATCACCTTTCAGACGGGTTTTTGTTACGGTGTAATCAAAAACTCCATTTGACAGTAAGGTAACAAGGGAGCTTTGGAGCCTTCAGATAATAGTGTTTTTTATGTCTTTGGACAATACATGTAAGAATAGGCTTAGAGTCAATTTCATGAGTTTAACATTGCTGCTTAACAGTTTTTTTCCCCCCACCATGTCAAAGCCAGGGTCACCTACAACGCTCACAGACAGATTGAGCCAATTAGGGCCTCAAGAGTCGTGAATAGTGATTATTAGCTGAGACATGACTGCCAATTTCACAGTTACTGGAGTGCAACAGGGTGTCCCAAAGGGTCACAAGCCTTGGGAACACTGACAAGCTACACTGAACTGCAAGACTACACAAACTAAGAACTGCTACAATGACATGCCTATGGTTTCTAATGATTTACTCTTGAAAATATGATTGATTCTCAAATCCTTTTACCACGAATCATCATTAAGACTTTTTGAGGGAAAGGAAAAATACGATAAAATAAAAGATACAGATCCATAAAACTCAATTTAGCAGGCTTAAGTTACTACGTATTAGTTTTAGAATTGAAACTGGTATTGTTTACATTTCATGCTATGAACGATTTGTGGTAAAAAGCTTTGAGAATCTAGCCCAAGACACCTTTGAGAATGAGATGCTTCAGACTGAGGTGCTTGAAGACTAACTGGAGGGTGAAATGTAGTCCAGTAGACAAACATTTCATGTATCGGTGATTTGTCTTGACACTACTGGGTTAATCTGGATAAGATGCAGTAGCAGAGAAATCCTGCCACAAAAACACAGACTATTAATACTATTCTCCACAAGCTGAGGACAAACAGCTGTTTCTCTAAGAAAAGCGATCCCTTGGCCATACTTGTTTAGGAAAAACCCATGCGTGATATCTTATCCTTGCTTACAGTCCTGTGAGACAAACTCACAGCCTTTTGATGGAGAAAACGAAGAAGTCCCAAGCAATGTCATATATAACACAATTGGTCTAGATTATTAAAGCACTTTTTTATTTTTTTTATTTAGTAGTCGGCAATTATTTTTTTATTTTTTTCTCCCAATTTAGACTATCCAATTTTTTTTTTTTAAACTCGGCTTACCGCTACCACCCCTGTACTGCATCAGGAGCAGCGAAGACAAACACACACATGTCCTCCGACGCGTGTGCCGTCAGCCGACCACTTCTTTTCACACTGCAGACTCACAATGCAGCCACCTTGGAGCTACAGCGTTGGAGGACAATGCAGCTCTGGGCAGCTTACAAGCAAGCATGCAGGCGCCTGGCCAGACTACAGGGGTCACTGGTGCGTGGTGAGCCGAGGACACCCTGGCCAACCTAAACCCTCCCCCCCTACAGGCGGAGCTCAGCCAATTGTGTGCTGCCCCCTGGGAATTCCTGTCCACGGTCGGCAAAGGAATAGCCTGGATTCGAACCGGCGACGTCCAGGCTATATGGCGCATCCTACACTCCACGCGGAGCGCCTTTACTGGATGCGCTACTCGGGAGCCCCTAGAGTATAAAAGCTCTTAATCCAAATCATCACAAGCACTTTTTTTCCAGGAATGAAAAATGCCCCCAGAAAAGCACCAAACCACAAAGAAATATTGAAGTTATGCACCTGTAAACAGTCTTGGCTTTCTTCATATTCATTTTAGAACTGAAAATCAGCACCAATGACAATTTGGAATAGATAGCTTCGAGGATCAAGTCCATTGTTTTTACTAGTCATCATCACCTGCTTTTATAAACCAGATTATTCTTTTAGTTCCCTCAGGTCTCAATTTTGAAACTGCTGCCAGCACAAGTTAAGCATAGCTGGCAATAAAACTATAAATGAGTAATATTAAAGAAAGTTTTACAGCAGGTGATCTTTGAAACAATATATTAGTTAAAGCAGTGGTGTTGATTATCTTGTTACATGGTGACAGATTACCAAGTATGACTCACTATTCACTATAACACTCTGGGCTCCTAAAGGGGCCTGCTATTTGGCTACCAATTTCCAAATTCCAAATAATGTTTTAACTTGCAGGACTCCAATGGTGTCTACAGAACACGTTGTGTCTATTATTTTTTAAAAGCTTTTCATCCATATCCCAAATACGGTTGTTTAATCTATCCACAGCTGTCAGAAAGGAAGATGAAATTGTATTGTGATGTCTCCATCAGTGGAAACAGGATTCATATTTCTCTTGCAAAAAATAAGTCTGTTAAGCTGCCTCTGAGATCTGATTATACCTGAGTAAACCGCCCCCTCTGTACCATCTGTACCACCAGTCACATCACATGAAAAAAAAAAAAACAATCTACAATGCCCAATGCCTCACTTACTAATGGTTACAGCAGCATAATAAAACATAATCTCAATTCAAGCCACATTAAATCTCAGATCAAACTTCAAGGAACACAATATTCAGATGTTGATTTGACTGTGTGGTTTGATAAAAATCACAAGGGAGAATATTCCAAGAACCTATGAAGACATTCAAACACCTGCAAGCACAGTAGAGATTAGACATAGTCATAAGCACAAACCCAGAACCTGAAACATACCGAATCTGAGGGCAGTCTTTCTTTCTTTGATTTTATGAGAAATCACCAATCATCAATCTGGAAATATTTTGTCATTTCAGATGAATATTCATCACACATTTATTAGAACTGAACTTTTTTCAACTTGTATCAGTGAAGCACAATATTATTGCATTTTTTATAAGTATAAATGCTCCAGTAAACATAAATAGTAATCACAATACTCATACTTTGACGTTTTTTGTTTTATTTATTAGGCATGGCTGCATTTAGCAATAGCGGGTGGTTGAATTTTTTTAATTGGATCATTTTTATGCTCGCTTTAATAAAAAAAAAAAAAAGTGTATCATAATAGTATGATAATAGTTATAATAGTTTTATCTTGAGGTTAATGTTTTTGATATTGTAAAAATGTTAAATGACCGAGATGGGAAATAAATGAGAACGTGATAAACATTTACAATGCAGACTATTTTGTAATATTTATAATAACTTTACCGTATAGAAAGCGAATACAAGTGTTTCCAAAAAGAGATTCCCAAATGCTGTCTTTTAAATATGTGCATCCAAAGACTTGAAATTAAGTTTAAAAGAATTAAGCCTGTACTGTTTGGTATTCTCTCCCAAACAGTCAGTCCCAGACTGTTGTGAAAAATTATATATTAAATAAACAGAAACAAAAGAAATGTGTTGATCACATCATTCTGCCTTTTATTGCAACTCTGCTACCATTCAGTGAGCGAAAATTGTAAAGGGTACTTTAGCTGAAACCTTTCAACAGAAGGGTACGGTTTTAAAAAAAAAAAGGGTTGAAAACCCCTGCATTAAGGCATTGCACTGGGCCATTAAAGCACCATGCTTCTGGCCAGGGATCACATTTAACAAGTTTCAGACAAATCCTGCCTTTTTCCACTATAAAATTTAGATCCATGTTTCAGTATGTCTCAATAACAAGATGTATTCAAAATAACCGTTTCAATGTTATTTCCACACAGTCATAATATCTGTTATACTTCCTTTGACTTATACACATATATATTGCAAACACACACATAAGCCCAGTAAAATGGATTTTCATCTAAAAATCTTGTCGGGGATATACATCTCCAGCTGTGGCTAATAACTGATAGTTAGGCCAGTCTGTTCCAACGTTTGTTGCACAGGTTGCCTCTGGAGTCTTAACCAGTAGATCCAGGAAAAGGAGCTTTGTCTGCTCGAGTTCACTGCAAATCCGCAGGGAATGGAGATTTCATATTAGAAATGCTTTGCCTTGGCCGAGAATAAGACATGTGTGATTTTTTTTTCCTCTCTTTCTTTAACAACACGTTTATAAGGGCATTTTTGTTTATTGAATGCAGGCAGTGCTCAGCCTGTCAGTTGTTGTTTCAGATGTGAAGCATTATTCCGGCACAGATCTTCGCAGCGCACAGTTCAGGGCCCCTGGGAGCTGAGGAAATCACATCACTGCCTGACTTGGCCGCTGCACAATCTCTGGATTATACCAAAATTCTCTTTAAAGTAAAAAGCAAAAAGCAAAGAGACCATTAGTGGGGCCAGTTATGGAATAAAGGGTTAAAAGCAAGATTTCCAGTAACTTTAAAGGATTGATAAGCAATCCTTATCAATCCTTTTTTGACCCATCATTTTTTTTGTTTAATACACCAAAGTAAACTTAAATTCTAATATTTTGCTTGATTTATTGGCTATTGTCAGCAGTTTACTTTGCAACACCTTCAAAACCATCAGGCAAAAATTCGATGCTGATCCAACTACCCTCGCTGCCGAGTCGAACGCTGATGTGAAGAGAGCGCTGCGGGGCCTGGCTACAGCTCCGTGATGCTTGAAGATTTTCATAGGATCATCAAGGAAATTATACGAGACAAGATCGCTACCCTTCGGACCGAAATTCAACTAGCAATTGCTCCCATTCAAGCCACGTTGTCAGAATGCAACTAGAAAGTACGGGAGATGGAGGATTCCATGAATGATTTTGAAACCCACCTTGCTGGAATTGAATCAACCTGCAGCTTGCTTTCCTCTGAAAATAACACGCTCCGTGCAAAGATTGATGATCTGGAGAACCAAAGTAGGAGAAACAACCTGCGTGTTATCAGAGTTCTGGGGGGGACGGAGGAAGGCAGACCAACCAAGTTTATGTCCGGCTTCTTTGGCAAATTGTTTGGGCAGAATGGCCTGGACTCCCCATGTGCACTGGATCGTGCACAGCGCTCATCGGCTCCGAAAACGGAGGGAGAGCGCCCAAGGCTTTTCATTTTGAGAGTGCACCATTTTCATTTTAAAGAGCAGCTTCTGCGTTTGGCAGGGGAGAGAGATAAGCTTACATTCTGCGGAAACAGTCTTTATTTTCCCTGGTTTTAGTGCAGACCTGGTAAAGCGCAGAGCAGCATATAATGAAATAAAGGCTCTTCTTCATAATGCGAAGGTGAGATATGGCCAGTTGCATCCAACCGGTCTCTGTGTTTCTTTCAATGGAGTGGATAAGGTCTTTGATACACCACAAGCAGCAAAGGAATTTTTTGTTCGAGAGAGATTCGCCCAAAGCTTCCTGGCACTGACTAAATATGGGAACGGAAATGTAGATTCACATTTTGTTTACATTTAATTTTAAGATTTATTTTTATTTTTGTATATGTCTGTGTTAAATTAAATCTGTGTGAATGTGCGGTGTGTCAGTTTATTATTATTCAGTGACGAATCACAGACGTAACATTCCCGCTGTTACACTGCACTTATTTTACAGCTAGATCAGCAACATGCTCATTCTCCTACTCCGAATCTATACAAACATTTGACTTTACAAGATGAATTTGGCCTTCTCTCCACTAAACAGGTGGAGCAATTAATGATTAGATCACAGCATGCAATGTATTAACACGGTGACAAGGCAAGCAAAGTTTTAGCACATCAGCTGCGTCAGTCTACTGCATCACATTTTATCCCACAAATTAATTTGCAATTGGGCCTGCCTACAACTTACCAGCAGGAGATCAATGATCAATTTAAAATAAAGTATAAAGTATACTTCGCTTTACAAATCTGAATCACCTGCGGATCCTTCCTTAATTGAATCTTGTCTTGGGAGCCTTCATGTTCTGGCTGTTGACCCAGAATCTAAAGCCTGCCTAGAGGAGCCTTATGATCCAGATGAAATAACTCAAGCTATTAGGTCAATGCAGAGTGTTAAATCTCCTGTCCCAGTTGGTTTTCCCATAGAATTCTATAAGAAATTTAGCTTATCTCCCTTGTTGAGTGCTGTGTTGTCTGAATCTTTTACTTCTTTGTTCCGACCCCCAACGCTGCACCAAGCCTCTATATCACTGTTCACTGAAACAGAATAAGGACCCTCTTGACTGTGGATCGTACTGCCCGATATCACTTCTTAACGCAGACTTTAATTCTTGCTAAGACCCTAGCACACCGTCTTGAATCAGTTCTCCCATCCATAATCTCCCCTGACCAAACAGGGTTTGTGCAGGGCAGACACTTATTTTAATCTTTGCTGTCTGTTTAATATCATTGTGGCAGGGTGACTGGGCGGTGACGTCAGGCAGAAGCAGGAAGGTAAAGCACTGACACCAGGCAAGTACTGCAGTTAAAGTAAATGACGCGGCGCGTCTTTTTATTTTTAAATAACAAAAATAAAATAAATATTTAAACAAAAACACTTCGCTCACAGAGCAAAAATAAAACAGTAAACAAAAATAATCACGAACACAAAATATATAAAACACAGGTCAGGCTGGGCAGATTGCCTTCACTGTTCCTATGTTTAATTTTAGTTTCGTTTTTCTGTTTTTCTGTCTTTCTGTCTCGCTGCTCCGCTCGCTCCTCTCTAACACCCACCCCGAGTGCCGAGAGCTGCAGGCTTTTATATTCAGGTGACCATCTCCCGATTAGCAACAAAATTAATCACTTAATTAATTTGGGAGATGGCCACCTTCAGCACAAGTTTGTTAATTATTCCTGGCAGAGGACAAGCACCAATCTCGCCTCTGCCAGAACACGTTTTAAAATAAACAAAACCGCACGGCTACACCGTCATCTATAAATACAATAAACAATAACAAAACCTGCGGCGTTTCACCGTCTTCTATACATAATAAATAAATCATAATAATAATAATAATAATAATAATAATAATAATAATACAAAACAAATACAGGGGCGGAGGGGGACCCCGTTCTAAAATAAAATAAACAAATCAAATGTACAGGGCACCTCTCCCTGTTACAATCATATATACTCCTTTCTTCTCCCTTGCCTGAGGTTATTGTTTCACTCAATGCGGAAAAGGCGTTTGACCGTGTGATGAGTGGGATTATCTATTTGCTCCACTACATCAGCTTGGCTTTGGTCCCAGTTTTATTTCATGGCTCAAGCTGTTATATACCTCCGCCTCAGCCTCTGCTTGCACAAATAAAATGCAATCTAAATATTTCCCTCTCCACCGGGGTACGTGACAAGGTTGCCCTCTCTCCCCCCTCCTTTTTGCAATTGCCATTGAACCTCTTTCGATATCCCTGCGTGGAAGTCAGGATGTAAGGGGAGTAATGTGGGGAGTCATGAGCAGAAGGTTGCTCTCTATGCTGATTACCTTATTTTTTATATTTTGGATCCTATCTCCTCTCTTCCCCATGGCTTAGCTATATTAGAGCAATTTAGCAGGGTTTCTGGATATAAACTCAACCTACACAAGTGCAAACTCTTCCCTATCAATTCGTCTGCCTCCGCTGTCCCCTTGTTAAAATCCCTTTCAAAATTGCATCAAATAGGTTCACCTATCTGGGAAATCTCAGCTACATGCTCATACAACACGTTTTTTACTCTCCTAGTAGAGTGCATCAAACAAGACTTTCTTTGTTGGTCCATTCTACTTCTTTCCCTAGCAGGTTGTATTAACTCAAGATGAACACACTCCCTAAGTTACTCTACCTTTTTCAATGTAGCCCTGTTTTTATTACCAAAAAGTTTTTTAACACCGTAGATCAAATGTTTTTTTCATTTATCTGGAACAAGAAATCTCCCAGAATCCACAAAACATGATCCAAAGAATGAAACCACTCGGGGGTATGGCTCTACCTAACTTTCAATTTTGCTATTGGTCGGCTAACATTTGAAATCTATGGCATTGGTCATGATCTCACCCCCAGCTAGACAGACCTGCATGGATGGTCATGGAGGCTGCTTCTTGGTGATCCACTTCCCTACCCGCTCTGTTAAGCTCCTCCTTTTCCTTATCTACCTCTCATTTAGTGTTAACCCACTGGTGTGTCTCTCCCTCCGGATTTGGGCTCAGTTGAGGCGGTCGTTTGGTCTGTAGTCCATGTCCATGTCTGCCCCTGTCAATGTAAACCACCTTTTCCCACCCTCGGTGATAGACTCTGCTTTTAGTATATGGTACAGAGGTGGTATTGAGTCAGTTAAAGATTTAAACATTGACACAAACACTTTTTCGTTACTTGCAAATTCTGAACTTTGTGCAAAATAAAGTGGCTCAATTTCCTTTAGTGCCTCCCAAATCCACTATTGATTCCATACTAGAATTCAACCCTGACCGTAGGGGTGTTATATCTAAAATATCTATCTGCATTGCCCACTGTCTGCACTGAAAACCGTGTGGAAACAGGATTTAGGATTCAACCTCACAGATGACATCTGGGAATCCATTCTTGCCTGTGTGTTTTCCTCTGCAGTTTGCACTCGACACAGGCTCATCAAGTCAAAGTTTTACATCGCCTCCACTTGTCAAGGGTCAGACTGGCCAGAATTTACCCTGAACTGGATACAACCTGTGACAGATAAAAACTAGCCCCTGCTTCTCTCATCCATATGTTCTGGTCTTGTCCCAGGTTGGCTCCATTCTGGACCTCTGTCTTTGAGACCCTCTCTCAAACCTTATAAGTGCCCACTGACCCTACCCCACTCATTGCACTTTTCTGTGTGGTACCTAACAATGTTCCCATATCTAGGCTGCAGTCAGACACCATGGCCTTTGCAACCCTTCTGGCTAGACGCCTGATTTTATTTGGATGGAAGCAAGCTGCCCCACACTCTTATGTTCATTGGATCAGGGACCTTATGCATTCCCTAAATTAGAAAAGTGGATGTACTCATAGGCGTAATTTACACAGGGGACATGCCCCCCTCAGTTTTTCATTATTTCAGATAGAATGATCTTTATGCATGCATCAGCTACAGAAACTGTACCCACCACTTTTGAAACCAAATTTACACCACTGGATGTACTAGAACATTTTATGAAGAACATGGCAACCATTTCTTTCCCATGTTGACGAACTCAGACTGTCCTCTCTTTTGTAATTTTCCTTTAAAGCAACCAAGTGCGGTACACCCTCTTTCTCTTTCTCCCTCTTTCCTTTTCTGTCTTCTATTATAATTAGTGTAACAACTATTTGCTTGTCATTGTCTAACTTGTTAATTTGTAAAAAAAACAAAAAATGAATCAGGTTTAGAAAAACACAAGAATCTACACATGAACATATTGTATTCCCAAGGTAAAATAATCATAATAATATTCAGAATTGCATACATTTAATAGTTTTTCCTTTGCAGTTCTCTGTTCTGGGGCATATTATTTTAACCTAAAAGCACTGGTAATAATACTGTAGGGTTTCACTCATAATATTTTATTATGGCTGTCCTTATGCAAATGATATACAGGGAAGGATACAACAGAAAACCAGCTGGGCTACCAAGTTATCAACATACAGTAGGCAGCCAGGACAGCACTGATTGAAGAGACAAGCCTTCAGAGTTTTTAAGTTGTTCTGGAGGGATACAGTATGTGACCATTTCCTAAGTGATTACTGCCTCTTACTACTTAAGGAAAGTGTGGATTGGAATTCTGTTTTCAGTGAAACAGCTGCAATTTGTGTCTTGAATACTGAAGCACACCCACGACGACTATATAAAACGTTGTGACATGCAACGCACTGATGCAGCTTTTTCAAATGCTTATTTATTTATTTATTTATTTATTTATTTATTTATTTATTTGTATAAACAGCATTTTTCATCTCTGCTTACAAAGGAAACAATCAACAAAGAACCAACACGTTTCATCTCTCCATGAGTGTCCTCAGGAAAGTGTTTCAGTAGCAACTGCTCATCGGTACATAGCTCAGGCTCAAGCTAATTACCGGTTCTCATCTGCATATTCATTTAATCTTTTTTGTTTAAACAGAATATTAAAGACTGGCAGAATTATCCAACTACTGCAGCTCAACACAATGAAAAACTTGGTAAAAATACTTTGTGACAACCATTAAAAAATAAGAAATAAACAAACAAAATTGTTTTCATGTTTTTGCATGGGGGGTGTTAAGAGAATGGAACTGAAAAAAAAACCTTGGAATTTAGTAACTAGGGATCTTGTGTGTATCAGGGATTTTTTTTGTATATAGTGAATTAACTAGTTCTATATGGTGCTGCCCAAAAGTAACTCTTCTGGAGTTTTGATGAGTTGAGCCATCCTGGGAAATATTAAAGTTCAACTAAATATAGTATTTTTGGTTCAGGGGGTCTTTATCAGTGTTTCATTGGTTACAACCTAAAATCAGAAACCCTAACAATACCAGCAAGCAGGCAGGGAAAACAGACACTTCTCTGGAATCCGGAAGCACAGCCCAAGCCAAGCAATAAGTACTTAGTCCAGCAAGCTCAAAGCCAGGTAGAGGCTAGTGTTGCCACCTCTGAGGTACAAAAAACAGGGACATCCAAACAGAAGGAGGGTTGATAAAAGTTTAGACTTTCTTCACAAATCCTATATTCATCCAACAGTAAACAGAAATTAGTAACAAGAATATTACTACTATAGTAATATTCAGAGGCAGATAGGTAAGTGATCCTGCTTCAAGTAATTAGCATTAGCTGTATTTAAGTAACATTGTAAAGGTGGTGTTGTTTTAATTAGTGGATTTACTGTTTGTGATTAGTACCAGGTGAGTGTGGTTAAATTGAATAGATTTGATTTGCAATTTGATTGGTTTCCACACAGCTATTTGTAGTTGTGTGATCCCATTGAAGTGTAATGAAACTATTGTATTGCTTAAGTAGTGTCTTTAGTGGAGCTTACTTAAGTTGAGTGAATCTACTAGTGGGCAGTCTACAGGTAACCAGAGTCAGAGGCAGATAGCTTTTATCCATCTAGTTAGTAAATTAGACAGCTAGCCTATTTGTGTGCCAGCCAACCCTAGAGCCTCTCTACCAAAGAGCTGGGAGTCTAGCTGTGGGATTCCTGCAAAGAGAGACCTGCGAGGAGAGGCTCTTGGAGAAATTCCGAACCTAGCAGTGCTCTGGAAGACGCCAACTACTAGACAAGTCTGTACCCTCCCCCCACCGCTCCTGCCCCCACTACTACTGTACCTATCTGTCTCACCTGTCCTGCTATGACTGTCTCTCACATCCCTGTTATTCTGTCCTCTCACTCCTGTCCTCTCTCTGTCGCTGCTCCCCTAACCCCTCTGCCTCTCCACCCTCCCACTCTCTCCCCTCCCGCACTCTCTCTGGTGCCCTCTGGAACTGTCACTCCTCCACTAACAAAGCTGATTTCATCTCTGCCTTTGCCTCCCACCTCTCTCTCTCTCTCGATTTCCTTGCTCTCACTGAAACCTGTCTCTCTCCTGATAACTCTGTAACTCCTGCTGCCCTGTCCTCTCACTACGTCCTGTCCCATAATCTGTGTCCCACTGGACGGGGAGGTGGGATTGGTCTTCTCCCCTCTCCCTCCTTACTCTTTTCTGTCCCCTCTGACCTCTCCTCACTCTCTGTTAACACCTTTGAATTTCATGCTGTCCAACTAACCTCTCCCTGTCAACTCCTGCTAATTGTACTGTACCGTCCCCCTGGACCTCTCACTCACTTTCTTGATGAACTCAACTATCTCCTCTCCTCCCTCCCCTCTCTGTCTACCCCAACTGTCCTGTTAGGTGATTTCAATATCCATCTCTCCAACCCCACCCACTCTGCCGGATTCCTTCCTCTCCTTTACTCCTTCAACCAATATCTCTCTCCATCCCCTCCTACCCACAAAGCTGACCGTCAACTGGACCTCACCTTCTCCAGGGCCTGCTGCCCCCCCACCCTCTCTATCACCCCTCTGGACCTCTTTGATCACTATTTCATCTCTTCTTCTTGTCTTTCCCCTCTCTCCCTACTCCACCTACCCCACTGTCACCTCCCGCGTAAACTCGCTCTCTCTCCCCTCTGTCCTTGCCTCCACCGCTCTCTCTCACCTCCCTCCTATCGACCCCTTCTCCCAACTCTCTGTAGACTCTGCCACCCTCTTCTCCTCCCTCACCTGCTCCTGTCTACTATCTCCTCCTGGATGCACTCACATCACCTCAAACTCAACCTCTCTAAATCTGACCTCCCTTTCTTCCGTTCCTCATCTTCCCCCTCCTCTGATCTCTCCATCTCCATTCTTCTGGAATCTATTACGCTCTCTCCCTCCTCCTCAGCTAAGAACCTCAGAGTAACCCTGGACCCCTGCCTCTCCTGCTCCCAGCACATCTCCACTCTAGCACGCACCTGCCGTTTCTTCCTGAGCAACAGACGAAGAATCTGTACAGTAATACTGTATCTTGATTTATCTAACTTGTGCTCAATTTGAGGTCCCAGCATTGAGGTATTGCTGAATTCATCTACATGGATTAAGAAGCATAAGATTAAATACTGGGATAAGATTAAAAACTGCGACCTTTTAGTGTCCCGGGAAGGCACATTGAATTCCCAGGTCGCCTTCCTCTGAACCAGAACGATCCAAGGAAAACAGGGACAGGTGGCAACCCTACAGCTATGGCCAAAAGTTTTGCATCACCTTATACAATTAACTAATTTTGCTTCATGAAGTTGAATGGAACCTGCTAAATAATGTTACGTTAACATATTGAATTACATGCAGCTTTGTAGTTTTCCATATACTGTAGTTTCCTTGATTACATGACGTAGTTGATTTGATTACATGATGTTAAATAAAATATCTAAATTATGTTCACATAGTTTTTTTTTTTTTTTTTATGTCTAAATCATAAAATTCTAGGTGATGCAAAATGTTTGGCCATAGCTGTAGTAGAGAGAGCTGTTAGGAAAATTAATTCATGTCAGTATTGGATCAGAACTCAGAAACCCTCAGGATGTTTGAAAAAATCTAATAAATCATAGGAAAGGGTAAAAAAATAAAATTAAAAAATAATTTAAAGCTATAAAGTGTTTAAGCCAAAGGCTAACAAGTTCATAATACTGACACACGTGGACCTGTCCTTCAACATGGACTATCTGAGCTTCTTTAGCAAATTGCGGCTCTACATTGGCTACATTAACCTGCAATTCCTAATGGAAACAGTTTCAGGTTTTCTTCACAGGGATTAACTACCATCCTTAGTTCAAACAACAGCCACCTAATCCAGCCAGCCGCAAAGCTGTTTATATTAAAACCACATCCCACCAAAGAAGGTGCTTGGCATATGAATGTCAGTCTTCTATTATCTTCCCATAAATTCCTTTTAATTAAATTCTTGTACTTTGGGCCCCCTGCCGATGAACATAATTAGATTTTAGGCACTTGCAAAATCAATGTTTGCAAAACGTATGTATTTAGGGCCTAAGCTGTTATTCAAATATGAAAACAATACCCTTTCTGTCTGAAAGGCCCGACATTGTTTTAAAAGGCAATTGAGCTGTAAAAATGTTACATCGAAGAATTCTATTATTTAGGTAAATATATGTTATCTGGTAGATTAATATTGCTCTAGTGTGGTTTATCCCCTAAAAAAATATGCGGTAGAAATAAACTGCACTCTTTTGAAAAGTAACTTTTGAGTTACGTTGAATGCAGTTACTATTACAGTATTGCTGCATCCAAAATAGGTAGTCATGGAAAGCATATGTATTTTATATTTAGGGCTTCTGTTATTCTGCTTTTATTAATTTTATTTTTGGGTGCTTATTTTAGCCAAAATGTGTTTTTTTGGGTTTTTTTTCACAACATAGTAACTCGACACTACTTGCACACTTACAGAAAGTTGTTCCTTCTTTCCGTTGCTGTCTTCCTCAACGAAATCCTTATGGTCACAGGCACATTCTTCTGGGGTTTTTTTGTGTCTAGGCATTTTTTTACATTTCGCCACAATTTGCATTTTTTTTTTAAATCCTCCCTATCTAACTGTACAGCTTTAAATCCCGTACAGTCTCTGTTCCTAATTGTAATCTCATTTAAAATCTCACACGTGGTCTCCAATAGATTTGTAGGAATTTGCTTCAACTCAGTAGTTGGGGTGGGTTTAAAGTATTCAGATCGACTAAATGACAAGTCAGAAAGGAGGGACACTGCCCAACTGCACTGGGAAAGGTAGTTTGTTTTTGTTTTTATGTACCACTTTTTTATTTTATTTTATTTTTTTTAAATGGGAAAGGGGTGAAGTCAACGTGAATTGAGTAATTATTTACGGTGTTTATTGGCTATACAACGATTTCATTTTTTTGTATCGGGGGTGTTTTATCGTTTTTTATCATTTAAAACCTAAAATCAGATTATTAAGGTTTCTCTGTATTGGATTGTGCGTCATTCACACTTACAGCTAATTAAATGATTCCCTAAATTGTACCTGCCATGCAATCTAAACTTCCACTTCCTAGGTCATGGAGAATTAAATTACCTCCACCCCTGTAAGCATGCCAGTCAATAGGGCAAGTTGTTAGTTGGTTAATGACAGTGAAAAAGCTCTGGCCCATTGCTAACAGATCCACTCCAGATTCTCCACCTGCCGACAGACACCCGCAATGCTACAATATGATAATAGAAATCTTGATCTGGATACCAAAATACTGATAGGGAGCAGTGGAGAGGAAGGGAATTTGATTTTCATTTCAAGTTCAACAGCCTAATCTTTCATGTT
This sequence comes from Acipenser oxyrinchus oxyrinchus, assembly GCA_030684275.1. Taxonomy (NCBI): domain Eukaryota; kingdom Metazoa; phylum Chordata; class Actinopteri; order Acipenseriformes; family Acipenseridae; genus Acipenser; species Acipenser oxyrinchus. The sequence goes on from CM060251.1 coordinate 63,519,897, forward strand.
CCTCCTGCCATTAAACGTGCCACAAAATTGGTAAACAGCGGTCCTCTGCAGCAAATTAAGTTCAACAACTCAAGCCGTTCTTGGTTTTAATTGTGCAAATAACTTATTAGGCTGAGGTGGGCACTGAGAAAGAGGATCCAAGGATCCAATGTCTCTTGTAAAATCGTTCTTATTATTTGACTTCACCTGCAGAGTCAGCTTCTCCGCTGATCAAACTCAGAAGAGCTCACTGAGCAACAGGCAGGCAGTGGAGATGCCTGCATTATATCGAGACAGGAGAGATTTGTTGCAGAGGGAGATTCCTGGTTGCTAAAGCGTAGGTGTGTGAGGTGGAAGAAATGCTGCCCAGCTCACAAATTAGTTCTGGTGAAATGAGGCCATGCAAAACTACACTGTATGCAATTTTTATAAAGCTTGAGGAGTTGTTGGTCACCCCAGCAGTATTGGAGAGAAATCCCACAGTGGGTGCTGACTTGTGCACTGTGAAGTTAATGAACCCTGCGTGGACTGAGCACCTCCCACATGGCTGCCTGTACTGAGCTCAGCTCTGGGTGTCACTTATTGGCTGTCATGCCTTGTAAAGATGGCCGCCAGCCAATTTCCCCAATCACTGCCTGAGAAAGTAACCTTCTGTTTTACAATATGTTTCTTTTTTTTGTTTTTTTTGGCAGGTTTCAGCCACTACAAACACACAGTTTGAAAGAAACCTTTTATAGTTCACAGCAATGTGAAGTTCATATGACTTTACACACTTTTTTCACTCACTCCTTTACTCTCCATCTCCAATGAACTCAGATACATGTTGTCGATTCATCTGTAGCCAAATGCGGCAGAAATATCTTCGCTTCCAGGAGCATCTACTGGACTCATACACCTAGTCCTAAATTTAAAATCACAATGTCAACCGAATCCTTCAATTTATTCTTAAACTATTAGATTGCAAAACTGTTATTCTGTCATCTGGACTGCAAAGTTATTCTCCATTGAACAGATGTTGCTGAAGCATCTAGTACTGGACGAATCAACAGCCTGCTACTGTATCAAAGACCTGAACGTGCAGCCAATGGTCATTCAACTAACTATTCGAACTGTCCCTTTGCCCCAGGGCTACACATTGCACTATATTTCTAAATCCCTAAGTGAAAATTATTCACAACATTGAAGTTTAAAAACAAACAGTGGAGATATGTGATCGACAATGTTTTCTCAGCCTACTTATTCAAGTTACTTATAAAATGTTATAACTAACTTCAAATCTGCAACTGTTTAAAAGCTGAAAATAATTAAAAAGGTCTAATTAAGCAAATGATCAGTTCAACTAAGGGTCTAGTTAAGTAATTGAGAGCTCAGTTGGAATGAAAACCAGCAGACACAGGTGCCCGAGGACCAGGATTGAGAACCACTGATCTAGAAGCTGTGAAAACTCCACAGGAGGCTGTACCAACCTATTAGGACCATGCAGCTTCAAATGCCATTCCTTTACTCTGTGGGTTCTGTTGCCCCAATATTAAACTTTCATCTTTTTTTCTATATCTATCTTTACCTGATTCACGCTTGCTTTGAGGTTACTTGGAGGTCCTAACATTGAATAGACTTTCTCATTCCGTTCAAGTCATGTGACAATAGGATTTCCTCGCTCTCATACAATACAATACAATACATTACAATACAATACAATACAATACAATTCACATTTCTATTGCACCCTTTATCACAAGGATCCCAAAGCGCTTCATACACACACACATGCACGCACAAAAAAAAAACTATTAAACCATTCAAAAAGTCTAATACAAAATCTAATAACACAGACATTTTAAAGAGATACAAAATGTGGTTAAGAGATACAAAATGTGGTTAATTGTAACATTTGAAAACTAAGATAAAAATCTAGTTTGTAAAAATAGAACAATTAAAAGTGTACAACAAAATATTTATAAAATTGGAATAAAAAAAGAGCTATATGAACTCTGAACCACTTCAAATGTTTGCATTCACCATAAAAAAGTAATAAAGAATAAAAGAAAATGACATTTTGAAGCTAATTACTCTTTTTATATATATATATATATATATATATATATATATATACAGTACTGTGCAAAAGTTTTAGGCAGGTGTGAAAAAATGCTGTAAAGTAAGAATGCTTTGAAAAATAGACATGATAATAGATTATATTTATCAATTAACTAAATGCAAAGTGAGTGAACAGAAGAAAAATCTAAATCAAATCCTTATTTGGTGTGACCACCCTTTGTCTTCAAAACAGCATCAAGCATCAATTCTTCTAGGTACACTTGCACACAGTTTTTGAAGGAACTCGGCAGGTAGGTTGGCCCAAACATCTTGGAGAACTAACCACAGTTCTTCTGTGGATTTAGGCAGCCTCAGTTGCTTCTCTCTTCATGTAATCCCAGACAGACTCGATGATGTTGAGATCAGGGCTCTGTGGGGCCATACCATCACTTCCAGGACTCCTTGTTCTTCTTTACGCTGAAGATAGTTCTTAATGACTTTCGCTGTATGTTTGGGGTCATTGTCATGCTGCAGAATAAATTTGGGGCCAATCAGATGCCTCCCTGATGGTATTGCATGATGGATAAGTATCTGCCTGTACTTCTCAGCATTGAGGAGACCATTAATTCTGACCAAATCCCCAACTTCATTTGCAGAAATGCAGCCCCAAACTTGCAAGGAACCTCCACCATGCTTCACTGTTGCCTGCAGACACTCATTCGTGTACGCTCTCCAGCCCTTCGGCGAACAAACTGCCTTCTGCTACAGCCAAATATTTCAAATTTTGACTCATCAGTCCAGAGCACCTGCTGCCATTTTTCTGCACCCCAGTTTCTGTGTTTTCGTGCATAGTTGAGTCGCTTGGCCTTGTTTCCACATCGGAGGTATGGCTTTTTGGCCGCAAGTCTTCCATGAATGCCACTTCTGACCAGACTTCTCCGGACAGTAGATGGGTGTACCAGGGTCCCACTGTTTTCTGTCAGTTGGAGCTGATGGCACTGCTGGACATATTCCGATTGCGAAGGGAAGTAAGCATGATGTGTCTTTCATCTGCTGCAGTAAGTTTCCTTGGCCGACCACTGCGTCTACGGTCCTCAACGTTGCCCGTTTCTTTGTGCTTCTTCAAAAGAGCTTGGACAGCACATCTGGAAACCCCTGTCTGCCTTGAAATTTCTGCCTGGGAGAGACCTTGCTGATGCAGTATAACTACCTTGTGTCTTGTTGCTGTGCTCAGTCTTGCCATGGTGTATGACTTTTGACAGTAAACTGTCTTCAGCAACCTCACCTTGTTAGCTGAGTTTGGCTGTTCCTCACCCAGTTTTATTCCTCCTACACAGCTGTTTCTGTTTCAGTTAATGATTGTGTTTCAACCTACATATTGAATTGATGATCATTAGCACCTGTTTGGTATAATTGTTTAATCATACACCTGACTATATGCCTACAAAATCCCTGACTTTGTGCAAGTGTACCTAGAAGAATTGATGCTGTTTTGAAGGCAAAGGGTGGTCACACCAAATATAGATTTGATTTAGATTTTTCTTCTGTTCACTCACTTTGCATTTAGTTAATTGATAAATATAATCTATTAACATGTCTATTTTGAAAGCATTCTTACTTTACAGCATTTTTTCACACCTGCCTAAAACTTTTGCACAGTACTGTATATATATATATATATATATATATATATATATATATATATATATATATATATATATATATATATATATATACACATACACTACCGTTCAAAAGTTTGGGGTCACTTAGAAATTTCCTTGTTTTCCATGAAAACATACATGAAATGAGTTTGAATAGAAAATATAGCAAAATGAATAGGAAATATAGTCATTGACAAGGTTAGAAATAATGATTTTTAATTGAAATAATAATTGTGTCCTTCAAACTTTGCTTTCGTCAAAGAATCCTCCATTTGCAGCAATTACAGCCTTGCAGACCTTTGGCATTCTAGTTGTCAATTTGTTGAGGCAATCTGAAAAGATTTCACCCCATGCTTCCTGAAGCACCTCCCACAAGTTGGATTGGCTTGATGGGCACTTCTTACGTACCATACGGTCAAGCTGCTCCCACAACAGCTCAATAGGGTTGAGATCCGGTGACTGTGCTGGCCACTCCATTATAGACAGAATACCAGCTGACTGCTTCTTCCCTAAATAGTTCTTGCATAGTTTGGAGCTGTGCTTTGGGTCATTGTCCTGTTGTAGGAGGAAATTGGCTCCAATCAAGCGCGTCCACAGGGTATGGCATGGCATTGCAAAATGGAGTGATAGCCTTCCTTCTTCAAGATCCCTTTACCCTGTACAAATCTCCCACTTTACCACCACCAAAGCACCCCCAGACCATCACATTGCCTCCACCATGCTTGACAGATGGCGTCAAGCACTCCTCCAGCATCTTTTCATTTGGTCTGCGTCTCACGAATGTTCTTCTTTGTGATCGAACACCTCAAACTTAGATTCGTCTGTCCATAACACTTTTTCCAATCTTCCTCTGTCCAGTGTCTGTGTTCTTTTGCCCATCTTAATCTTTTCTTTTTATTGGCTAGTCTGAGATATGGCTTTTTCTTTGCAACTCTGCCTAGAAGGCAAGCATCCCGGAGTCGCCTCTTCACTGTTGACGTTGAGACTGGTGTTTTGCGGGTACTATTTAATGAAGCTGCCAGTTGAGGACCTGTGAGGCTGTCTGTTTCTCAAACTAGACACTCTAATGTATTTGTCCTCTTGCTCAGTTGTGCACCGGGGCCTCCCACTCTTTCTATTCTGGTTAGAGCCAGTTTGCGCTGTTCTGTGAAGGGAGTAGTACACAGCGTTGTACGAGATCTTCAGTTTCTTGGCAATTTCTCGCATGGAATAGCCTTCAATTCTCAGAACAAGAATAGACTGACGAGTTTCAGAAGAAAGTTCTTTGTTTCTGGCCATTTTGAGCCTGTAATCGAACCCACAATTGCTGATGCTCCAGATACTCAACCAGTCTAAAGAAGGCCAGTTTTATTGCTTCTTTAATCAGCACAACAGTTTTCAGCTGTGCTAACATAATTGCAAAAGGGTTTTCTAATGATCAGTTAGCCTTTTAAAATGATAAACTTGGATTAGCAAACACAACGTGCCATTGGAACACAGGACTGATGGTTGCTGATAATGGGCCTCTGTACACTTATGTAGATATTCCATTACAAATCAGCCGTTTCCAGCTACAATAGTTATTTACAAGTCTACACTGTATTTCCGATCAATTTGATGTTATTTTAATGGACAAAAAATTTGCTTTTCTTTCGAAAACAAGGAAATTTCTAAGTGACCCCAAACTTTTGAACGGTAGTGATATATATATATATATATATATATATATATATATATATATATATATATATATATATATATATATATACAGTAGAACCCTGTTAATCCGATTTAATTGGGACCGGAGCCGGTTCGGAAAAATGAAAGTTCGGATCATCAGGAAAATAATCATTATTAACTGTTTTTGATAGTCAGCAATAAAAAAATCTGAATCGATAGAGTTTCTCACCTTGATTTTAATGTGCAGACAGCTGCGTGATGTTTGAAACAGCTGAGCTATGCCAGAAAAGGAGCAAAACATCCACCACTTATTTAAATTACAGCATATGAAAACTTTAGTTTTAGAAAACAATACCGGTTTTCTAATAATAATAATAATAATAACAATAATAATAATAATAAGATTAAAGTAACAAACTGCCAATTGAGTATAAAGTACTGTAGTAAAACAGTACTCCCGTTAATAATGACTGGAAAAAAATCTGACAGTTTGCCTTGTTTTAGAGGAGAGGATCGCTTTTTGCACAATCACATAGCCGCTTCATTAACAACAGTTCGGGTCAGTATCGGACTGCTGCTGCAAGTACTGTAAGCAGTGTTTGGGTGGATTTAACATCAGTACTCAGTTAAAAAAAAAATAGGGTAATTGTGCCGTTTAGACCTTCTAGCACTCATGGCTCCATGTGCTACACAAGAGACATTTAAAAAAAAACATTACATTCGGAGAGAGAAAAAAAACAAGATTGTGTCGTCTTGTGAGGTAAACAATGCCATCAGGGAGAGCAGGTGAATAGCTTTTTGTGTGATGTTGTTTACATCAGATGATTACATCTTTTGGTAAATACGTATGGAAAAAAAAAAATAACGAAACAGAGTAGGCTACTGTTCATGTTTGAATTCTTAGGGGCATGTGGATTTTTTTTTTTCAGTTTGCCAATGGCTGTTAATGCAAGCTTGTGCGTGCCACTGGCATTATATCATGTTTTAGACATGAAGACACCATTTCTGCATTTACAACGGTGCACAATTTTTACTGCTAGGTGGAAAGGGGTGTGTATATATATATATATATATATATATATATATATATATATATATATATATATATAAAGTAACACAGCAGGGATTGGGTTAATATCGTCCCTGCCTAAAAATGTGTATTCGGTTAATTGTTTTATTGTTTGATTATTATTGTTTTGTTTAATAAATCACCTGCACCTGGCTAATATTGTAAAGTAGAGTCAGGTGCAGGGTATTTAAAGAAAGCAGTCAGTCTGCTCAGGGCTGCTGTGTGGAGAGCCAGGTTGATAAATGTGCTCAATCGTAAGTAATAAGGTACTGCGTGAAAGCCTTTTTGTTGTGTTGTTAAACTGTGTGCTGGGTCTCATTTTAAAGGTATGTGGACTTTGAAGAAACCACACAGATGGTCTAAAATCATAAGACAAACCATGGGCTGAGGGGTAAAAATGGTATGTGCCAGTCTGAGATGTCTGCCAATAAATTATTTATGCACCAGATGGCAAAGTATAATGGGAACAGAGCTGGCGTTAGACTCGTGGGGGCCCCGGGCAGAGGCTAAGGAGAGGGCACCTCCCTTCCTCCTCCCACCCGCATACTGGATGACTCCCACTGCTGCTTTGCTTGGAAAAGGACTTTCACATAAGAAATAAGCAAATCACTTAAATGCAAACTAAAAAAAAATCAGTAGGTCTAATTATTATTAATTAAACTAATTATTATTACGCACCTGTTAAAAGGTAATGATACCATTTTATATTAACAATATATATCAAAGTGTCATGAACTAGACTATGTCACTTATGCGGTACTATCATGATTGTTTGCATTAAATTTATGTTTTGATAGATATGACCTAACTTAGCCTAGTGGGGCCCCCATGGCCCGGGGCCCCAGGCAACTGCCCTGGTTGCTAGCCCCTAAAACCAGCTCTGGATGGGAGTGTTTGTGACTAGAGCTACTACTGTACAATGGTGAGCAAGACCAGTAAAAGGGAATCTATGAATCAGTGGCCAGCCTGAAACCAGCTTCATCACAGATCTCTGTCAACCACATCTTATCTGTGTGGCTTTAATAAGGGGGTTCAAAAAAACAGCAGGATTAATCTAAAGGTAAAAGTGTTCTGTATTTATATCCTTGACAGTTTAGATCATTAACACTGAAACCCTGACATGTTTTCTGGTTTCACACATCCAGCCCTCTTATCCCTCCCGATCACTCTCTCCATCCAGGAGAAAGATCAACAGACTCATTATATTCTCATAACATTAGGAGCCCAACAACTCGGACTCAGACAGAAGTATAAATGTTAAAACACCCCTATCTCATCAAGGAAGGTCAGCACTCTCTGTAAGTGCATTGAGCCACCAATCAAACTGTTAAAACATGCACTTGCACGCGGGTTTGCACTGACAGCTCAAAGAAAAACTGAGTGACAGGGGGAAAGTAGTAAGGTAATTTACTGCACAATTTTAGTATGTTGCACACCTGAATTTCTGATATGTACTGTATTTCCTGTGAATGTATTGCTACTGCTATTTCAATAGTTTTTTTTATTATTATTATTTTTAGTTTATTTGTGTTTTTTATATTAAAATTTTAGATAATTTTATTTAAGGTACAAATGTCTTAGTTTCTTTAGTTGTATTTAATTTTGCTAATTTGAAGCGTCGAGATAATTTTATTATTGTGATTAAAATGAGTGTTTATTCTGATTATCATAGACGTTACCCTGATGAAGGGGGGTCATTGATTTTTATAAATACTGTACTACAAATATTTGTATTGAAGTTCTTGCAATGTTTTGCCCCTGTTGTGTTGTTCGATTAAACAAAACAATGGAGAAATGCTGAAAGAAAAAAAAAGGGAAAATGTCAGGTGCAATACATCCTTAACACCATATTGTATTACTGAAATCTCCATTGTTTTCTTTTTCTAGTTTCACAAATATTGAGTGGGGCTTTTTTATTATTTTTTTTCTGACAGATTCCTCAACATCAGGTTTGCGAATATAAGGATGTTATAATCCCGCCCACCTAGAACTGCCAGAGCAGTCATTTTGACTGCCTTTTACAATGCATGTTTTTATTTTGAATATAACCTACAATATTCTATTTTTTTTATATACAAGCCTGTTGTTATCTCTACGCCCACTGAGCTTACCTCTGCAGTGCCAGGCGCTTTGCCTGTATCATCTCCTGCAGCAGCTACAGGCGTGCCAGCCATGTAGCTGCTGCAGGAGATGATACAGCAGCAGCTACAGGCGTGCCAGCCATGCCAACCACTTCACCTGCATGCAGCAGTACCTAGGACAGCGACTCCAGCTGCATCACCAGCACTAACAGGCATTCAGGAGAATGGGAAGGATGGCACTATTTGGGAAGTTATAAATCCCGGTGTTGATGCTGTGGGAAGACGGGCTGCACAAAATCGATATGCGAATGCTACACCACATTCAACCCTGTACTGTAGCAGAGGCACATAGGATACAAAATGATGATTCCTGGGCAATGTCGTTGGAGGAATTAGAAGCGTTTATTGCAATCCTGTATGTTCCTGGAGCGAACATATCACTGATAATTTTTTTACTTCACTGCAATTGGCAAAGAGTTGAAGAAAAAAAAAAACAGCCTGGTTGGAACAATGAACAAAGCAAGCAGAGAGCTTCCACCATTTGCGAAACCACAGCTGTACTTGACGGAAAAAACGGAGACTGTGGATTTCTACAATGACACAAAGTACGGAGTACAGACCAGATGGCACGTGAGTACTCAGTGAAAGCCGTTCTCGCCGGTGGCCAGTTGCTGTATTTTACAATGTACTGGACCTGGCAGCCATTAATTCCTTCGTTTTGTACAAGGAATGCACCGGGGAAAATATCAGTAGGAGAGCTTTCATCTTAAAGCTAGCCACAGAACTTCAGCAGAAACATTTCGATTTGAAAACTAGAAATGAGCAGGAGGCAAATGCAACTCAACCTGGATTCAGTGCTACACCCGATGACGCACGCAAGAGAAAACAATGCCAGGTAGCTAAATGCAATAAAAATAAAACTTCTGATATCTGTGCCCAATGTGAAAGAGCAGTATGTGGCAAATGCACAGGAAAAGTTAAGAAGCATTACACCTGTGTGGATTGTGCTACTTAGGTTGCTACTTTGAAGTCTATTACTTTTAAAAACACTAATTTCATTTTTACAGTTTTGACTGTACCTGTTTACACATTAGTTTCTTTTGAAATGTTCACTTTATTATAGTTTTTCATTTTTTGAAGTAGTGCTTTACATGTGGCAAGTTAGAAAATAAACAATTTTGAGTTGTATCCGATAGTTTGTCTTTCATTTTAATATTGATGTTGTTTCATTTTAATATTGATGTTGTTTAAAATGTAATTACTGCCGGTGGCGGTTGTAGGTATGAGTATAACCGCAGTGGTTCTAGTGTTAATACTCGGGCCTGTGCCTTTGATTCATTTCTCTAGACTCTAAAGAACCATTTGTCAAATGAGACTACTATTAAGATTATCAGAATGTAGGGGTATACAAAGGCACCTGCACATATGTATGTCATGCTTTTACATGTGTATGCAGTGGATACAGGTAATGGTGTCACTGATATTATTTCAATTCAATAATCAATGATGGAACTGAGTGGTCATTAACTTACAGGTCCAGAAACTTGACTTGAAGCATCTTTTTAAGCTTGTGATATGTCCAAAATTCAGAGGAGTCTGGTGGTTCACATGCTCTACAATATAATGTTGATCTCCATTGACGATTCTGGGATTACCCTTTTTGCCATTCTGCCAGTATCACCTAGAGAATCCGGAGGAACAGTATGGAAAACAAGATGCTGACAGTCAACAGTGCCACGAGTATGATCTCGAAGCATATTAACTTTGAGTTTAATCAAATGCTGCTCCACCATTTGTCGAATGTTATGGCTGCCTGCTGAAAGAACATACTTTGGTTTGTCCAAATGATGCTTCTTTCAGGTCTTATTTGGGAAAAAGTACATCATACACAGGTGAGTCTTCAAAGTATCAATCAGGCAACAGTCAATGGGCCCTTGGCCTTGTGAACATCAGACATGACAAGCACAATAAAGCCCTTCTCCTTGTGCCCTGCTCGGACACTCCAAAACAGGTCATTGAGGACTGCGTGCGTCAGAGTACTTCAGAAGCTGTGGACGGAGTACATTGAAATTGATACAGGTGACGCTGAAAGAAAATTAAAGCCATGTTGCCCCTCTATGCTTCTCTGTCCGTGTTATAAACTTATTGAACTCCTATCATGTATAGGAGGCTGTGTGGTCCAGTGGTTAAAGAAAAGGGCTTGTAACCAGGAGGTCCCCGGTTCAAATCCCACCTCAGCCACTGACTCATTGTGTGACCCTGAGCAAGTCACTTAACCTCCTTGTGCTCCGTCTTTCGGGTGAGACGTAATTGTAAGTGACTCTGCAGCTGATGCATAGTTCACACACCCTAGTCTCTGTAAGTCGCCTTGGATAAAGGCGTCTGCTAAATAAACAAATAATAATAATGTATATTTTCGATACCACTTTATATTACTGGCCATAAATAGCCATGTAATTACATTGTAAAAAGTGGCCAATTGCTAATGATTCTTAAACAGTAATTACTGTAAAATTACACGGAAATCAGATGTAATTATATGGTACATGTAACACCATGGCACAGGCCATGTTTATGTAATTACACACTTATTCCACAAAGTAGTTACCATGTAAGCTCAGGAAACTGGTAGTCACACAGTTATTACTATGTTATTACCATAGAATGTAATCTAAAGTGTTACCTTTATTTTTTAAATATGCACTTCAATAGTTCCAACCAAGTAGTAATATGTCATCTCAAGATATGTATTGACATAAAACCTTGAATTATATTTCTAGACACATAAAATAGTAATTAAGAAGCCCTAAAAGGTAAAAAGGTTATTTATGTATCTAGGAAGCAGAGGCCCAGATTTCAGCTTTCAGCATGAAAATTCACCTAGGCAGAATACAAAACACATCAGCACTTATTATGGTAGTGCTGTTATTAGCTTGTGCCAAATCAGCTCTTTTCCTTGCATTAACACACAGTTTCATGGCCGGGGCTGCCAGGTCAGATTATTTAATGTTGCTACTGGACTCTCAACATTAGCATTTTTCAATGCTAAAATATGGTCCTACCCCCCCAGGGACTGACAAGACAATCCCAACCAGCACCTTATTATTTAATGCGTAAAAATAAGCATAGCAATTTTGCTGCACAGCTTGTCTGCCTCCCCTCCCGCCTCCCTTAAAACTTCAACTAACAACTACATCTCCCAGAATACAATGTCTTCAGTTACTAGGAAATTGTACACAAGAAAAACCAACCAAACAAACATTATCCAGTCTCTGGCTAGTCCCGTTGTCTTTGCAGCCAATCAGAAGTAAGAATATGAAGAAAAAAAATTCGAAGCTACACAGGTTGAAGCATAAACAACCCAGTCCAACTACAACTCCAACTGGAACAATTGTCAGAAGTAACCACTAAAAAAAAAGGTGCCTATAATATTTAACAAACTGTTTTATAACTTATTAATGCATGTCCTTATTGTATTTTATCTGTATGGCTTTTTAACACTGAGTGTTAATAAATGTTAAAATACAAGTAACATAAATAATTTGGAGAGTCAGTGTGATACCTCGAAAAGAATGCGCAGAACCGATAAAGAACTGTGCAGAACACATGTGTGGCTGTACTGGAGTTCCGAGTAACATTGCAGTTCAAATGGAAGGCTCTTTTTAATGCTGACCCCACTATCATTACAGATTGTACAGTATTTAAATCCAGATTACTCATGACTTAAAGGTAATGTTGCATTTTACCCCCTGAAAATACATTTTACTCTCTCAGTGTTAAAATTAGAGGGTAAGTTACTCCCAGACCCAAAACCTTATCTGGAGCGCTGGTCCCAACATTTGGGTAAGGCTTCTTTGGTGTCACATACATCAACTCCATATACATTTTTTAAAATGGTCTCAAACAGGCTATGATTTGTCTGACTTTTTCAATTGTTGAGTTTTTTATTATCAACATCTGTCTTACTTAGCTGACAACAGAATCAAAATGACAGTCCTTCAAAATAAGACTCATCAACTGATATCAATTCCAGAGGCACAGTAAATCATAGCTGTCAAGATACAAGGGTTTTCACAAGGAATATTAAGCTGAGGCTTGTATACAGCACAAGACTTCTCTTGGCGTCGCATTGGCTCTGGCGCTCCTGTGGGTTAGGGAGGCAAAACCGGCAGGCACTCTTTCTCCTCTTCATACTAGAGCAGACCCTACCGGTCAGGAGCCCAGTGAGCTCAGCCGGACACCCACAGGGCTGGCCTTTGTCCTCAAGAGGCCGGAAGCTTGCGGACATCTGCTTTTAAGTTCCTGGGTGTAAAAGAGGAAACTGGTTTGGTCGTGGGATCAGAGGATGCCCACTGAACCTTCAGTTCTCCTGAGCTGTGTGGGGAAGTGCTGTGGTGAGGGGAAAAAAGAATTGGGTATTCTAAATTAGGGAGAAATTCTATAATGTATGCATCCTGTGTGTGTGTGTGTGTGTGTGTGTGTGTGTGTGTGTGTGTAGGTGGTGTGTGGGTTTGGTTTTTGCATAGCCACATTTTACACTGGTATTGTTGTTTTGCCACTATAACTGTTATCAATATAAACATTTATAAAGGGTATAGCCCAAGGAAAACAAAATCCCAGATAATCAGAGAACTGCAGCCACACTGAAATTCAACAAAAATGCTTCTTGATGGAAAAGTGCTCATGCAGCTACAGTAAGTAGAAAGCCAGGAAAGGAAGAAATGCATATAATAATAATAATAATAATAATAATAATAATAATAATAATAATAATAATAATAACAGCTGATATCTGTAGTATTGAAATTATTTATACAGTAGCACCTTTAACTACAAAGTGCTTAACCATCAGTACAAATGCAGCAGTCACTACAACCATCTAAAATATACCATAAACAGAAGAGACAGGCAATCGCCATTACCGTCAGTGAAGAGATTTTTACCGGGTGAAATCCCATAAATAAAACAGGCGGGACATCGACATGCTTTTAGAACCAGGCCCAGAGGAAAGCTTGTACAAGAACACAAGAGAGAGAGAGAGAGAGAGAGAGAGAGAGAGAGAGAGAGAGAGAGAGAGAGAGAGAGAGCACACAGCACGAGGAAGAGTTTTTGTGCTAAACGTGATCCAAATATGAGGGGGAAATGAAATCAGTCATTCCAGATTTCATGATGACCTAATAAGAATCTGAATGCAAATAAGTAAAAGCCACTCCAGGATTTATCGCCATTCTGAACTCTTAATACTCTTTATGGTTTCCCTAAGCTCACAGTAAAACCTGTAATGTTAAACTACTGTGCAACAGGAGTTTTATTTCTGTCCTTGCCAAGACAGTCCTTCAGTCATTCTTCTGCCTCTATTTCTAGATGGGAAACAACAGGATGAATAGTTTTGCAGGCAGTGACAAAGGCGTCTATGGCACAATAGCCCGTTTGCTGCTTTTTGTTTCTGCAGGATTAAAAATAAACACACACACACAATTAAACAAAGGAATGACTGAAGGGCTGGTCATGAAAGGGACAGAGGGCAGATACACAGTCTCCCGGTCCTACTGCCCCGCTCCCTTATCTCTGTCATTATCACACACCTTCCTAACTGTGAGCGAGCTAATTCAACTCCTGTCTGGCAGAGCAATTAAAAGCGGAATTCAATTCTAAAAATAAAAACCCGATTGTCTTTTTTTTTTTATCGAATGCTCTTTTTTATTGTTCCATCTGCCACCAAAGAAAAAAGCAGCACCAGATATTTTTAGGATTCAGTCCACACTCTTAATTAAATAATGCTTGCCATTGATTAGGGATGTAACAATGCATGATTTAATCTCTAGCGTTAAGAACAGGTTAGTAGGCATCCTGCTTTCACCCATGAATGCACCAAAGTGCTCTGGCTGCGACACATGTTTGACCCCTTTGACAAACAATGCATTCATGCTAAAACTAAAAGAGCACGACATGGGAAAGGCACGACAGAGTTACAGTTTCTCAGTTACAAAATAAGCCAGGGCAGATCACATTCTTCTAATGCATAAGCATAGGAGTCAAAAAATAACAACTTTCAGCTAACTTCACTGCTGGCTACAGACTGCTAGAGTGACTTCCCAGTCTTTTATTTCCGTATTCCAAAATATCACATGATGCTCTAAACTGTATTTTTCATGGTAAAATGTTTTTGATTTCAACTGTATTTTAAGATATTTCACGACTAAACATAATATTTATTAAAGCAGGAATATATATATATATATATATATATATATATATATATATATATATATATATATATATATATATAGGGCTTAAGTGTTTGTATAACTGCAGTATACAAAAATATTATAAATATATTTCTTTTCGATATACAGATTTTTTTGCTTGCTGGATTTATTTTTAAGTCATAAAAAATACAGAGATGCCAACTTATGAAAGGAGAAAATAGTAGAGAAGTGAGGTGGATATTTTTTTTTTTAAGGCCAGTGGCTGCTAGCCCCTAGAAATTAAAAGGCTCTTTGGCTCTGGCAAACCAATTACCTTCAATCTATAATTTTGGTAATTGTAAACACACAGCATTTAGAAATTAAAAAATAAATAAATAAATAAAAATACTTCAAGTTCTATTTATTCTGGATTTAAATATTAGTAATGAAGAGTGTCTCATAAGTGCAATCAAACCTGGACTGAAATATTCAACCTCAAAACTTTATAAAAAATAACAACACCTCAAGAAAGATTTAACATGTTTTTTATTTAAATTTTTACTACTCTGCAACTATCAAAACACAAAATGCTGTGTAGTATCCAATAATTAATTTATTTAAAGTAAGTTAAACCTCAAAACCCATTTGCACAAACATAAAGTAATGGGGAGCGTTTCTTCGTAGCTATGTGAGTGATACAGTCATGACGGCCACCATGTTTCACAGAGAAGTCTGTCTGGCAGTATTCACAGCAGACGTGAGATTGAGACACTCCATTCTGTGGTAAATTCCTCTCAAACCAACCTCGATCTTTTAGATGGAGGAGAGTGACATTTTTGTTTGATTTGTGAATCCTATTTTAATAACTGATAAGCAACCAAGTAAACGTGCAATTGATAATGATAGCAAAGCGTATGAGTTTCTGAAGGACCCCAAAACTGGTTACTAAGCAACCCAGCTCACAACTCCTATCTGGGAATGCATAAACAAAAGGCAAAAAAGCAAGCAAAAAATAACACTTGAAGCTGCTTACTCTAATTCTAAAGGCACTCAGGCAGACCATGGCAGTGTAGCATATTGAAACATCCCTTACCAGGCTCAGTGCAGTTTTTAAACAGGTGGGGGGTCAGTTGCTCTTCCTCCGTTTCGTTCCTGTTGGCTTCCTGCATCAGTCGCCGGCTGCTCCACCTGCCATCGTCTTCAGTAGTGTAGCTTAATATATCATAACCTGGAAAGAAAAGAAGGCAAGAATGTATTCATTAATGCAAAAGCATTCACTTGCTGCTGAGAGGTTCACACAGGTACCTAGAATCCCTCTCACCCCGACACATCCTTCATCTTGGCACGTGCTGCATCCCAAACATTCAAATCTAACCACATGTTTACATAGCTGTTCATAGAGTATCAAATGCCAAGCAACCTCTAGAATTAATTGTTAGCAAAACAATGGCTTTTTCTTGAACAATCACTTCCTTAGAGCTTACAGTACAGTCTATAACATGTATTAGTGTTGGTGCTTATGGCCAAAGCATTCCCCAGCTTGTCCATATGTGCTTGTGCTTTCCCATGTTTCCATCCCTGTGCTTGCACTACACTTTCCATTGCTTGCACCACATTACACTGCAGTAATTACATTTTTTTTATTGTTTTCCGTGCACAACAATTTTACCCCATGTTTTTCTTCCCAGTATAAATTGTCCAGTTACGTTGCATCACCACAGCAATCTCCGGATTACTGATTACTCTGACCCCACAACCAAACAAATTGCCTCTTTACACCCAGGAGCTCTGAAGGTCAAAGTCGAGCCGTGCAGGTGTCTACATGAGCTCAGGTGTTACCTGGCCAGTAGGGTCCACTGTAGCGCAGAGCAACGCTGCCTGTAGAATACCCAGTGAAGACTGGCAACTTTCCACAGCCAGGCCACAAATCTGCGCTCCTCCGCCTGTGTGACTCAACCTGAAGACCACACGGTTGTGCCTTTACCAGATGAGCCACTCTGGGACCCCTACCACAGTACATTTTAATAAGGGATTGTTCTCCAGTGAAAATTTTGCACCAGAAAGAAAATACATTTTATTGTTAGTGTTAATTAATTGTGCAGCTTCCACATGCATCTTAGCTGTTTCATAAACAGGTTTCCTCTTACAGAACAGTGTGCAAATAATGCAGTAATAGCAATTACAAAGAAAAGTTTCTGCACAGGATTAATCAAAATTAGGGCTGCTGAGTATAGCAAGCAAAATGCCAAAACATCAGACGAAGGTTATTATCTGTGTATCTCCTTTTTTATCCAGCTAGATCCTTCAGGTGCAAAACAGATTGGGTTATATCTGTGGCAATAAAGTAAACAAAAAAAAATATACCAGTTTACCAGACAACTAAAAATGAACTAGAAAAAAACAAAGCGGTCCCTGGGTGCATAATGTAACGTGAATGACATACAAAACCGAATGGTTTCTAAGCATGAGGTAAAATGTGAAAAAGATCTGTATCAATGATGTGACAAGTAAATTAAAAAAAAAAAAAATCTTATCTCAACTTTACATTAAAATATGATATCCAGTCTATGAAATGCAATTACATTTTACACAACCATAACATTAATGGAGACAACATTAGCATTTTACTTCTACTGTTTTCAAACATTGTTATATACTTTTCCCAACCCATTTTATTGTAATGGAGTATCCTCGTTGAAATCTATTGCAAAATGAGCATCATAACCCTGTTTAAGCAGTGCCGCTGCACGAAAACAAATGTTTTTTCAGGCTTTGCTAAAGGGAAATGAGGCAGAATTTATCAGCATGTTTTCAGGTCAATAAAATGCAGTTATTAAATTAGGAAAATGTAAAACACTGCAGTCTTAAAGCGGAAAGGGAAACGGAGAGCAAAACTGAGTTGGACTATTTCAGCAATGGTAGGTGAAATTACTTACAATAAATGGAGTATCGTTCAAAAGCATATTCTCAACTGGCACGTGCTGTTTACATTCACATTAGTTACATTTTTGGACAACATTTTTTTTACAGACATACTGTATGCATTGGTTGGTATACCCATAACATGGAAACCTTTTCAAGTTTGATCTGCTGATGTATGGTGAACATAGCGACTTCAGTCATTTGAAACATTTATATAGCTAATGAATGTCCAGGTGTTGCCCGACTGCGTGAACTTGTACTCAAATGTGTAAATACAGTGCACTGCCTGTAGTGGTAGAGATTATTGTCTAAAATTGCATACTGGAATCTGTAGTAGTGCTAAACAAGGTTTTAAAATTAACTTATTATTAACATCAGCAGCATAATCACTCGTCCTCCTTTTCTTGTGTTGACAATCTTTTGGGTCTTTACTTGTTTTCATACTCAGGGTATACCTATTTTTAAACTACAAAAATAAAAAATATATATCTAATCATTCCATGTGCAGGACATGGTCTGACTGTTGCTCGTGCACTGCAAGGAAACTGAGACACAGGAAATGATTTCATACCAGGAAGCAGCAGCAACTTGTATATACTATAGTGTTGTCTTTTTTTTTAACAGAAAACAGTTATCATATTACTGTATTACATAAACCTGTATTATAGAGCAATATAATTAAACCACAGTAGATTTCCATAATATTTTTGTAGGTTACTATACTGTACTTTTGTACGGGGCAGCAGTGTGGAGTAGTGGTTAGGGCTCTGGACTCTTGACCAGAGGGTCGTGGGCTGCTGTACTCTTGAGCAAGGTACTTTACCTAGATTGCTCCAGTAAAAACCCAACTGCATAAATAGGTAATTGTATGTAAAAATAAAGTGTAAAAAAAATAATGTAATTGTATGTAAAAAATAATGTGATATCTTGTAACAACTGTAAGTCGCCCTGGATAATGGCGTCTGCTAAGAAATAAATGATAATAATAATAATAATAATACTTTTCCCATGCATATACCATTCATTTACCATGGTTAACCATGATGTGCTATATGTATCTTGTAATTTCCCTTGTTTACCTACCTGTGCTTTGCCATGATTTCACTTTGCTTTTACTTTGTTTTCCTACACTTTGCGATGCGTTAACAATGGCATACCACAGTAAACGTATATAAGGAATGATCCTACAAGTCAGTCAAATGATACTAAAAACCTCACCAAAGGAGTGGGATTAGGAGAACTTTGCTTTTCATTTAGAATAATCCATTCAACATAATTAATGGCCACATTGTACCCATGTCTGGCAGGGAGGGATTTAACCCCATCCCTGACAATCTTACATTCACAAATAACACTCTTTACATGTGCAACCACAATGGATAATTCATTTCTTTATTCAAGCTGTCAGAGGAAATACCTGTCATTTCGAATTAGCAAGTGATTGCTAGTAAGTGGCTTAAATGGTAGCATAAGGCATAGAACTGAAGTTTCATGTGTAAAGGCATAAAATTTGATGAGCACTGGCTGTGGTACCTGCCTGCAGTCAGAGCAAGAAGCAGGTGTAACAAGGCGGAGGTATGGACCAGTGCGAACCAGTGACCCCGCACACCGCAAGTGAGAATCATAACCACATTGCAAAAGAGCTCCTCTGCATTCGTGGTTTTAGAGCATTAAACCTCCTCTCACCGACGGGACAGGGCAGAATCCAAGTGTATCACATATCACTGCCTGTTACACATGTCAAGGGGAATGAGCAAATACAGGAAAACTACTGGCTTGAGCTAAGAGTTAAGGTGGGGCTCAAAAGGATTTGAAAGATTCAAAGTAAGACAACTCAACAAGGACCAACACATTGATCAACTGGACAGCCCTAAATCTCAGATATTAAAGGACTATATAGCCTCTGAAATTACTTTTTTTTAATCCTGAAATCGGGCCCATTTTATGGTGATGACATCACCTATCCAAATAACTAGAACATACTGTAAGACAACACTGCTTCCATGAAACAAAGGCAAAACCAACACTCTCACTCACTGCAAAGGTCCACACAAAACAAAGGCTACCAGGTGGGGGTTTGTAACTATACACCAATTTTGCAAAGCGATACAGATTGCAATAGGTAGATCCCATTACAATGTATCACACTACATGTGATGGTCCTGCTGGGATACTTGTATGATGCATAATAAGATCAATGATGGGACTATTTTGTTAAAAGACAAAAATTATGGGGCTCCGAGTGGCGCATCCGGTAAAGGTGCTCCGAGTGGAGAGCAGGATGCGCCCTATAGCCTGGAGGTCGCCGGTTCGAGTCCAGGCTATTCCACTGCCGACCGCGGACGAGAGTTCCCAGGGGTCGCCGCACAATTGACGAGCGCCGCCTGGGGGGGGGGAGGGTTTAGGTCAGACAGGGTGTCCTCGGCTCACCACGCACCAGTAACCCCTGTAGACTGTCCGGGCACCTGCGGGCTTGCCTGTAAGATGCCCAGAGCTGCGTGGTCCTCTGACGCTGTAGCTCTGTGGTGACTGCATGGTCGGCCTGCAGAGTGAAAAGAAGCGGACGGCTGACAGCACACGTTTCAGAGGACGTTTGTGTCCATCTTCTTCCTTCCCGAGTCAGTGCAGGGGTGGCAGTGGTGGGCCGGGTTGAAATAAACAATAATTGGGCTTACCAAATTGGGAAGAAAATAAGAAAAATAATTGGCGATTGCAAATTTAAAAAAAATAATAATAATTATATAAGATAGGGAGAGTATGTATTCATGCCAACTATAAAACACAATGATTCTTCATTTAAGAGCCACTTGGTGAACTACAATGAGCTATGTTGTAGTTTTGGTATTGTATCATGATACAAACCATACAGACTTCTATTATGATATATTTTATGTAAAGAAATACACAACAATATAACTCTACTGCCAGGTTATTGCGTTTGACTGACGCCTTGCTTAATTAAGCCTCTGTGGCACTGCAGCAGATCCATTTGACCAGCACAAGTACATACCCACTAATCTGAATTCAAGGATAATTCAAGAATTCAAGGATCTCTTGAATTAATCTGACTTCAAGGATCTGAATTCAAGGATCTCTCTCTCTCTCTCTCTCTCTCTCTCTCTCTCTCTCTCTCTCTCTCTCTCTCTCTCTCTCTCTCTCTCTCTCTCTCTCTCTCTCTCTCTCTCTCTCAACCATGTTGCTCCAGCGTGTTTCCTAATTTCATCTTGCCATCTTCCTGGAGGTCTACTTCTTGGTCGCTTTATATCTCTTGGGATCCAGTCTAGTATCACCTTGGTCCAGCGATGCTCTGTTCTTGCTACATGTCCGGCCCATGGCCATTTCAGTTTTTTTGCTCTTATAATAACATTGCATACTTTTGTTTGTACACTCAAAGCAAAAATGACTCAAACATATATATATATATATATAATATATATATATACTCTTACTGCATAGCAGTTTCATCCATTTCAAGTTTTACTACAAGCTTGATTAGCCCCACAGTGTACAGGTAACACACTCAAATCTGTCTTATTAAACTCATAGTAAAAGCAAGAATTGATCAAAGTGCTATGCAAAGCAAGTTTTATTTCCATCCCTGTAAAGACTTCTAGGCAAACCGTTGGTCATTGAATCGATGACATGTCCTTTAGTATATTCTATAATAATACTATGTTGTTCTAAAGGGCCCTCTGATGCTGCCATCTTTTTCCCTCCTCAATATTCACTCAGTTTTAGCCAAGTTTCATTCAGTGAGCACATCAAGGCAAGGTTGAGCTGAGTGATGGAAATATGCACAATGGTTGTTATGACGATACATTCCCCAAATGCCAGTTCAAATTCCTGGCAGAATTCTATTTTTGTCACTATTACTTTATTTTGTTTTCAGAATGCATTAAAATACATGCACAGCTAAACAGAACACTATAGTGTAGTGCAACAGTTCCCAACTGTGGCCCCAAGCTTCCTTTCCAGTCCTTCTCTGTATTCCAACCACAGTCTAAATTAGCTGAATGAACCTGCTAAGGGTGAATTAATTGGAACAACGGTCCTGACTCGAATAAACCTCAAGGGCCATAGATGGGAACCATTGTGTAGTACAGGGGTGGTCAAAGTTGGTCTTTCCAGCCCTGGTCTCTTCCAACCCTGGTTTAAATGGTTTAATTGAAACAATTAAACCTCCTTCCAAACCCTAAAGCAGTTCATTATCTAATTTTACCAGTTAAACCTGGAGTGGAATGGCCCTCCAATACCGTGATTGGACACCTCTGTGCTGTAAAAGGACAGTCCTAATGAAGTTGCATTTAATTATATATGAGAGGTGCTGCATACTTTGTGATGATCTCAAGGCATGGGTGCTGGCCTCTGACCTTGGTGGTTTCTCTATCCCAAGTCATTCCACTCCAGGTTTAATAGGTGTATTTAAATATTTAACTACATTTGAGCCTGGACAGATATATAAATATAATTGGTTCAACAAAGCATGGTTGGAACAAAGGACTGGACTGGAAGAGCCAACTTTGTGAACCCCAGCACAAACTATGCGATTGTTTTACTGTTACCCTCAATTCCTTATTTCAAGTAATTTAAACTCCTTCCTTAATTAGTTCATTATTTAATGATACTCATAAACCCTGAATGACTCTAGACCTCCAGGACATCAAGTAAGCAACACAAAGTTAAGAACTAAACAACAACACTAAATCGTCATCGGTGTGAAAATCTCCTGTATCTACATTAGCATGAAAATATGAATTTGTTAAAGTTAATTTAAAGGGATCAGTGTGAAGTTGAGTCCGGGGGTAATGGGGTTAAGTGTTTTTATTTTAGATACCAAAACCCCTGTGAACTTCCGAAAAAAAAACTCACAGCAAAAGTAACACAATTCGTTCCTGCACTCTAGAGCTGTCTGTTTCTCATTTCATAAAAGACTGGAGGTACAGTAACACCTTTAAAATATATCCCCAAATCTATGTAAGATGGTAACTGCTTAGCAATAGTATTTTCAATAAGAAAATATTGTTTTTTCCTAAGTTTAAATACTGCATTATCAAACTTTCAAATGATGTTCTTTTGAGTATTGTTCTGAAGTTCTTGATTAAATAAATTAAATAAATCAGTGACATGTTTTATTTCAAAGGATGCAGAGTAGTAGGACACTTTGTATAAAAACCCAAAGAGCAATGCAGCCAGGGGGCGATGAACACTGACGCACAAAAGAAAAGACAGAGCAAAACAAACAAGGGGGTGAGTGGCACATTATGGAAATGACAATGCTCAGGCCAGAGATGAAGCATAACTAAAAGAAAGAATAAAAAAATCATCACAAAAAGTAAATACAGTAATGGTAATCAGTGCATTCAAACACACACAGAGTGCAGGGCTCTACGTTTAAATTTTTAACTGCTGGCCCCTTGGGCCACTGAGCTAGTGTTTTTACTGGCCCAGGTGCAATTTTATCTGGCCCAATATATTTATATATTTTTTCATGATGGTTTTTATTTTCAGTACGTATCTAACTGTGCCTGGTAACCAAAGAGAGCCCATGTCTCAAAAGAGAGTGGCTAAACGAAGCCTTCAATATATGTTACTTCAGCCATTTAACATGCACACATTCTACGTATTCTGTTTGAAAATTGTTGCCAATTTTATTGCCTTGTTTTTGCGAATGTTAACAGATGCCTGCTTGAGTTCCACTGTAATGACTGTACACAGCAGCTTCTGCAGCTGTTGCTAGGCAGTCGTGAAACAGCTTCCGGGAGCATGGCACTGGCGAAAATAATGTATATAGCAAGTGCTAAAAGAAGTAATCCAAACTTGGGTAACATTGAAATTAGAAAGGTCATTTAACGTTATGATGCATATAAAGACATACTAAATGTTAAGTAGAACAATGCAGTGACTAATAGGAGGCTGTGTGGTCCAGTGGTTAAAGAAAAGGGCTTGTAACCAGGAGATCCCCAGTTCAAATCCCGGGTCAGCCACTGACTCAAGTCACTTAACCTCCTTGTGCTCCGTCTTTCGGGTGAGACGTAGTTGTAAGTGACTCTGCAGCTGATGCATAGTTCACACACCCTAGTCTCTGTAAGTCACCTTGGTAAAGGCGTCTGCTAAATAAACAAAGAAGAAGAAAAGGCAAGATACTTGGAGTTGGAAAGGAGTTGTTTTTTTAACTCTGGACTGCAGTTCAATGTAAAAGATCTTCTGTTGACTTTCTGTGAATAGATGGAGTAACGTCAACATTTGCACTGACCATTAAAAGTACAACCAGGTATCCTTGTTTTGAATTATTTACAGGTTATTGAATAAACAAAGTAACTTGACTTAGATTCATCTGATGTCAGTACTTGATGGCTAGTTGTAATTAGTAATGTTAAACTATTGTAATGTTGGAATGTATGTTCTATTGTTTGGCCAGGTTACAATATTTACAATACTAAGATTATTTTATAAATAGTATTTGTTAGAATTAAACAGATGTAGAATATTTAGGTTGCTATATGATAGGTGTTATTTTATTCTGAATACACTAAAGCAAATATTATGCTACTGTTGCTTTAATTGGAAGAGATACACACTGTGACGTTGCTGCCCATTGAGTTCTGTATTTTAATTCAGTAAAACAAAAGGAAAAACTTGCCTTTTATTCTTGGGAGCATAAGGGACCAGAGTTCGTGTAATCGAATACACAAAAATGTTGCACCCTGTGTATTCAAACAGGAAACTATTCAAAATTCCCATCCCATCCTAATAATAAACACTGTTAAAATATTCATAATACTAAATAATAACAATTCTTCTCAGAGTGTTGTTGCTTGTGTAGCACCAGTCTTGCTGCATGATACCAACGAGTCCTGGAAAGGTCCTGGAAAGATTGTGAATGGCGTTTTTGACCTGAACACATCCCAAATCAAAAAGTTAGACAATTCGATTGCATATATCGTGTATGCTCTGTTTAAAGCTAAGCATATTATTGAAACAAAAGTTTTCAAATGCTGCAATAAAATATTTGCTGTATAATGTCTTCCTGAGTATGTCATAGGGGAGTGAAAATCATTTTAAGAACTTGGCTCTTGAATTCTTAATTTGGATACTACTTTTAGAATTTGGTTATTTTCAAGCAACAAAAAAACTATTGTTTTTTGGTCCTAAAATAAGCCCTACAACCTTTGACAAGTTAGAACTTATTCAAGATTAATTTACTAAGCAGTATAATCACGATCGTTTGAGCCAAGTATGTGTTGACAATGGACATTGGACAATAGACGTGGCGTCATTTAGGCAGGACATGAGTCCAAATTCCTGTGACCTGTCTGCTTTGTGTTCATGAAAAATTCTATGGATCTCGTCCAAGAAGACCACAGGCAGTGCAAATCCTGTGCAAGCTAAACATTCTTAAGAAGCTATTCTTTTAAAAAATACTGCAGAAAAAGGGGCAACAATCTAAGCAAATCATAAATTCATCAATCAGTCTTCCATGTTTTAACATTTGGAAGAGGATGTCCACTGGCCATGCAACTTTGGTGAAAAAGGCAAAAGAAATCCTGGAACACCATCTGGGTCATCATGATTAACCATGGAAAATATTTTGGTTTTTCAGAAATGAGTGTCATTTTCATTTCTTTTTTTAAAACAGATTTTATATTAATGTGATAGTGCTCACTTAAAAGAGTAAGTAGCGGGGTTCCGAAAAAGCTAGTGTTGCATGACACCACGTGTTGCTCAACTGTTCAAAATGTCTGCTCCAGTGCACTCATAGTGTAAGGATTATTGCCCACATTGTCAAACAGTTAACCCAGCAATAACGATCCATGATGTGGTACGGAACAGAAAAGCCAGAGCACTTGTTGTTATGCTTTTTTTTTTTTTTTTTTTTTTCCTGCAGTGATTTAGAGGACAGAGCTCAAACCCCAGTGCACTAGAGGGGAAATTTTAAAAAGAGCTTTAAAACAAGACTTTACGGTTATACGTGTAAAAAGTCAGGACTTTAACAATGAAAAGAAAAACTTCAGGTCTGTTATTTAAACAATTGTAGCAACACGTGGCCACATAGAACACTATATTTTTCAGAACCGCGCTACTTAATCTTTAAGTTTGCTTCTTCAATGTGAGCACTCAAGTGTTGCTTCTGAATATGGCCAATAGTTTTATGATACAAGGTGATCTCTCTACTAAGAAAAAGAAAGAGAAAGCTTTTACAGCCATGTACTAGATAATTACATGTTTTTTACTATATACATCAGATTTAAAATTTCATGAATACATTCCCTGTTAGCTTTAGGGGTTTAAAGTTTACTGTACCTGGCAACAATGTAGTAAAACAAGCATGTCAGTGACACAGCTGTTCAAGCAAAACCAGAGCCATCAGTAACATGCAGACAGAATGTACATCCCAATGACCTACATATGCTGTAATCACAGAAAAGAATGGGTCCAATAAGGGTTCTTCTGCCAGCAAGAACACTGTATATGGAACATATGAGAAAAAATAAACAATTTAATTTAGGAAACTTAGTTTTAGTTTGAAAATCCTAATTGTGTTTTTCTTCTGTCCCTGTTACAGTCCCAGCATCCAAGCACTGTAAATTACAGTTCTGCATTGTCAGTAGCCATGCTTTGATTATGTATCTTTTTCAACTGGTATTCATTCAATCTTGTGATCATGTGTAATTGTATGCTGTGCGGTATTATTTGTTTGTTTTTGTTCTTGCTGTTGCAGTAAAATTGGCAAGGTGATTTCCAAACAAGTCATCTCCCAAATGATACCTCTGGCAAATTATCCCACTTTCCCTTATCAAAGTTTACCATGGTATTTTTACAGTTTCCCCGCAATGCTTTTCACATGGCTATACTATGCATTTACCACAACTGACCCTGGTTTGCCATATTTATTAATATGCTTTACCATACTTCTCTGTGCTTTATAATGATTACCCATGTTTTAAAGTGCTTTCACTATGCTTTATTACACTTTGCTGCACTGTTACTATGGGAAACTCCAAAAGGATTTGACTATGAAATGACTATCAAAATCCAATTATAATACTGTCTCTCTGTAGCTTAATGTAAGCAATGGTTTCTTAAAAAAAAAAAAGTTTAGTTTTGCAGAACTGTTAAAAACATTTTAATTTACTGCATTCTGTTTGCCATATATATGCTGCCTCTGGGTGCTGTTGTCTGTAGACATGAAGTAAACTTTCATTGCTATGCTGATGATACTCAACTCTATTTATCTTTGAAGCCAGGTGATACCTCAACTGGAAATGTTCTGACTGCCTGTCTTGCTGACATTCAGCAATGGATGTCAGAAAAGGTCTTAATGTTAAACCAGGATAAAACAGAGGTAATGTTCTTGGGATTAGAAAGTCAACTAAATAATGTAAATTCATCTGTTATTAGAGTGGACAGCTTCCCTTTTGAGCCAAAGACTGCAATGAGAAATCTGGGTCTAATTCTTGATCCAGATCTTTCATTCGAACCTCACATTAGGAATGTAACCAAAGTGTCGTTTTACAATCTAAGGAATATTGCTAAACTAAGATGCTCGCATTTACAACATGATGCTGAGAGACTGACTTCATGCTTTTGTATCATTCAGAATTGATTACTGTAATGCCTTGTTTACGGGTGTTTCAAGTTATGTCTTATCCCGATTGCAGCTTGTGCACAACACAGCTACTGGGGTCTTAACAAAAACAAACAAATATGACCATATCACGCCTATCTTAGCATCCCTACACTGGCTTCTAGTTTGGTGCAGGATTGACTTTAAGGTCCTGCTAATAACCTACAAAACCATAAATACTTCAGTCCCATCTTATATGAATGACTTGTTGATGCCATATGTTCCCAGACGACCACTCTGATCACAGGATGCTGGATTGCTCACTTCCCCAAAGATTTTTTTTTTTTTTTTTTTTTTTTAAACAGGCGGTAGAGCTTTCAGCTATAGGGCTCCTAAACTTTGGAATAAACTGCCTCGTTCCATAAGGGAAGCAACAACCACTGCTGATTTTTAAAACAAGACTAAAGAAACATTTTTATAGCCTAGCCTATTTATCTTAAACATTACTTGTCTGCACCTTTTATTGTTCTGTTCTTACTGTTTTATTGTATTAATAAAATAATTTGACAGGTGTACTCAATGACAAAAAATAACATTATTTTAAAATAAACTTTAAACAATGCTCAAAATTTGCTGAATCGCTTTTTGTTATTTCCCCCCAGTTTCGGTAATCCATTGCAAAAACAATCCGTTATCCCCCCGACAGCAGAATAGCTTAACCAATAGCAGCTCAAAACACTTGGGCATCACATTTTCTGCTGTTCGCGCAGGTGCACAGGGACGCAATACTAGAACACATGAGATGTTTTAAATTGACAATGTACTGTTTTGTTTTTTTAATGCCCTGTGAAGCGCTCTGTGACAATTTTATTGTGAAGAGTGCTATACTAAATAATGATTGATTTATTGATTGATTGAACTGATATATCAAAGAGATGCTCCCTCTTACATTTTTTAGGCTCACAATATATAATTTGGATAGGACCAGTTGTATTAAGGAAAATCTAAATTATAAGTTTGGTTTATTAAACAAATAATATTCAAACGGTTTCAGCAATAAGTAAATTAGTGGTAAAGTATTTGAGGTAAAGTATATAGTAAGTGGGACAGTGTATCTTTATTGCTGTAATGGTTTCTCAATATCTCAATATTACTAGCTCTGCCCTTCTTTATGCTATACAAAGTAGTATTATTGTTATTGCCAGACAAGCTAATATCAGTCAATTTTGAGTTGGAGATTAAATGTAGATAGACTTAGGACAGAGGGGAGGAGACACTTCACACAGAGAGTGGTGAGTGTATGGAATGGGCTACCTTGTCATGTTGTTGAGGCAAAAACACTTGGATCAATCAGCTACTAGAAACAGAACAAGCTTAGATAGGCCGAATGCCTTCCTCTCGTTCGTACATTTTCTTTTGTTCTTATGTTCTATTAACGTGCTTCACCTTCCCATAAGTTAATAATTTACATTAAAAAAAACGACTTAGCCATTTCAACAAGGGAAACTTACCAGACCAGGTTAACATTACTGTAAATCAAAGCCCTGTGGAAATAGGATGTATATGTAATAATGCACTCTGACAACAAAACATAATAAATTATAGCCGTCACAAAGAATAATCTATACCTGGACTACAAGCCTGCATTGGCTCCAACTAGTCTAGAAACTTTAGACCAAGTGCGAGTAAACGTCGTGTTAGACCACTCTAGGACTCCAGAACAATGCTTGAGAAGTTTACACCACAATCACCACTGAATTAAAATCATACATTTTTCACAATTTACTGTCAAACACTGTTTTCCTAGCACTTATTGTCAACAAAAGAATTACAAAACAGCTGGCAGTTGTCCATGAATGTCTTGGCCCAGACACTACAGTACACAGCAGTGGAAAATTTGCATCAGTTATGGAAAGAGGAACCCATATTAAGATGAAACTGTACCTTCCTCCCTTATTTGGCTGATTCAGCAGCCTATGTATCCATCATGATAGACTTGGAAAGGCTGAACCAGATTTCTTTGTCCTTTGGTGTAACCCCATTACCTTTGAAATGATCTACTGATAACTCCAATGTGTGTGTCTGAAGGTTAACTGGAGGTACCATTGTAACTCATAATCTGTACAAATCATAGTAAGTATGTAGCTACAGAAGGTTTTGTAGATTCATGACACAATAAGTTGCCTTGTTATTGACAGAACACTATGGAGTAACACATATCCCCACCTGCACGGCTATCAATAACTGGGCCCTATTCACAACACTTCAAGGACTGTTTTAAAGAATCATCTTTTCAGGACTGTTCTATGAACACTTATTTTGATTCATTCAATTCAATTTCCTGTTCATTAAACTGTTTTTAGAAGCACATTCTCATTTTACAACATACTGTAAGCTAAAAGAATGTCTATGAACACTCTTAAAAATAAGTTCCTGTGGCAAAGTGGTTGATTGGGTACAGGTGCAGGTGTGATGCAGTGTGTAATTAAGCAGACAGAGAGGTTTGCAATCCAGTTTGGAAAAAGGTTTTATTTTATATCCAGGTCTGGTGACCAAATAATAATCCCCGGCAATACACAACAATGTGTAGTGCACGGAGTAAATAACAACAGGGTTGCAGTCCCAAATAATAAACACAAATATCCGTCCTACAATATACTAACACGGTCACCAGTCCTGGGAGAGTGCAGTTGTGCTCGTGGTGGGCGATACAGGTTTATTAGTGTCAGTAGTGGAGTGCTGTTCCGGGTTTTGTGCTGGCCCTTCGGCGACAGCTCCGGAACATGTTAGCCGTCTAATAATCACAGACAAGACAATTGTAGACATACAAACAAAACACTCACGATACGTCTTATCACTGGGTCTCTCACTGGTCCTTTCAGGTTCAATAACACAAACCAAAGCGAAGGAACAGATTAGCGCTCTCCGTCCCCTTTATGCCATCACACCTGACCCTTGGTAAAGAGTGCAGTCGCCTCCAACTGCGTGATCTGCCACATCGTTTCCTTCCGGTCGATGAGTTCTTCTGTCACAGTTCCTTATAATAATAAAAGATTAAACCCACAGCAGTGTTGCAATTCAGAAATGTACTGGCTGCTGTACCCAAGCAGTAAATATATGAATACATCCTTTACTAAACTCTGTGCATGCCTTATAAGCAACTTTAAAAATATATCAATGGAGTCCCTCATAAAACCTAGATTTTTATTACAGTATCACAATTCACTATAACTTGCCAGCTTATTGTCAGCAAAAAAAAAAAAAAAAGCAAACCACCTCATTAATAATATCTATAAGGACATCACATCTAGTAAGTTCTATTTTTATCTGAGAATGTAGGACATCCCCCCAGTTACGATCAACCCTGACAATATTAATGACCTCCTTTTTATCTGAGCTAATCACAAGAGACCTAAGGAAAACTCATCGGCGTCACAGTCAATGCATAAACTCCATATTTGTACATACACACAGAGATGATTACAGACATTACAGCCCTACGTTCAACTATATGGAGTGTATATAAAACCACAGTGGAAACAAAAACAAGTCCTTTACTAAAATCTGTTTATATTTGAGACACAAAATCAATCAACTACAATTGGGCTTGTACTGTACTGAACAACAGTGATTAGGTGTTGTTCTATTCAGGACAATAACAACATGAGTTGGTTTAGATGAGTGTATGTTGTTAGTGTGTACCTGAATCCCTGTTAATTTTCTGACCAGACGAGAACAATGTTTAACTCTATTTAAATCATGTTACAATGCAACACATGTAATCTCATAATGCAGCTGCAATGTTGTTGTAATGTAACAAAACTGCAGCCAGCTGCACACTGTTCTTTCTTGAATACATTGCCCTTTCACTGCTGTTTTCCATATGGATTCGACAGCACAGCTCACCCGTCCCAATTAACACTCTATTTCTTGGATACCTCTGCAGTTTTAGCTGGCGTTTGCCAGGATTAGTCTCCGTACGTAGTTCTGAGGTAACCTTCTGTTTGTGTGATTTCCAAACTTCCTTTCCTTAGGTCAATTCTAACAAAAATATATGTATTTGTATTATTTCTGGAACATAGCCCCTAGGATAAAGAAATTAATTGATAACAGCTGTGTACACAAGTTTGCCTAAATCAATGGTGAAGCTTAGGTTCTTGTTCTTCCGATGTCTAATTGATTGATGAAGGAGCACCAGTTCTTCAGACAACTTTTTGATTTTGGTTTCTATTTTTTTATATATATATAGAGCACCACTGGGACAACTAAAGCATTTTTGTGACCGTATTTAAACAATCTTCCCATAAACAACAAAATTCCACTTAGGTATTTCACTAGCTTCTTGTACCTTTAGTACAATATGGATCCGTGTAATGGAGCATACTGGTCATACTGGAACCTGAGGGCTTTAGGACCCCGGGGAACATGAAGGTGGTAAGGGAAATTCTGGCTTCAGGTTGAGGGCAGTTAGGAAGTTTGGTCGAGCTAATTAGTTAAAAGTTTCAGGTTAGGTTGTTATCTCTGCCTGTCCTCAACAAACATATTAAGTCCGATCTATAATGACAACCCTCGAGAAGGACTACCAGGGAATACAAACAACTGTGCTGTTTTGGATCAGGTTGCCTGAACAAGAACTCAAGGTTTTGTGTTTAGTGCTGGTGTGAAAAACTGGACTTTTGGTTACGGGTCAAACCCAGGGAATTACAAATACCGAGTGATACATGCCACTGTATCACTCCAACATTATTATTTACAGGTGTTTGCCATAAGGCTCTGGACATTGTTAATTAAATCAATAAACACCCTTGCACCTGGAAATCATTGTCTGTCTGTTTTGTATCCACTCTGCACTGCACGCACCTGTATTCACTCACCACTGTGCCACACTCTGACACAGTGTTTTTGTGACTTTGTTTCCACCTGACCTACAAGGCACCAGTTCACAGTCTGATACGGATTTATCTAATGTGATAAATTAATGAGTTGTAATATCCTTACAGATAACTTTGAAAAATACCATTGTATAGCAGTGCTACCTCACTGCCGTTGAAGGTAATTTCAGGAAGGACAAGCTCCACAACAAAATGGCACTCTGGTAGCCACATAGGATTCAACAACTTGAATAAACTCAAAGTAAAATCATGACGCAGCACAAACCGAAATATTCTGTTCCGAATGACCCTGACATCTGACAAAACCAAACCGAATCCAAATCCTATATCCGCCCAGACGCACATCCATTTTAATACAGTGCCTTGCATAAGTATTCACCCCCCTTGGACTTTTCCACATTTTGTAATGTTACAACCTGGAATTAAAATTGATTTAATTGGGATTTTTACCATTTGATTTACACAACATACTTATCACTTTGAAGGTGCAAAATATGTTTTATTGTGACACAAAAGTTAATTAAAAAAAAAAAAAAGACATTTGTTGGTTGCATAAGTATTCACCCCCCTGAGTCAATACTTGGTAGAAGCACCTTTGGCAGCAATTACAGCTGTGAGTCTTTTTGGGTACGTCTCTACCAGCTTAGCACATCTGGATCCTGCAGTTTTTGCCCATTCTTCTTGGCAAAATTGCTCAAGCTCTGTCAAGTTGGATGGGGACCATTGGTGAACAGCAATTTTCAAGTCTTGCCACAGATTCTGAATCGGATTGAGGTCTGGGCTTTGACTGGGCCATTCTAAGACATTCAGGTTCTTGTTTTTAAACCACTCCAGTGTAGCTTTGGCTGTGTGTTTAGGGTCATTGTCCTGCCGGAAGGTGAACCTTCGCCCCAGTCCCAGGTCTCTTGCAGACTGAAACAGGTTTTTCTCTAGAATTTCCCTGTATTTGGCTCCATCCATCTTGCCCTCAATCCAGTTTCCCAGTCCCTGTCGATGAAAAGCATCCCTATAAAGTTTGGGATATTTTTTTATAACCCAACCCTGATTGGTGCTTCTCCAGAACTTTATCCCGGACTTGTTTTGGTAGCTCCTTGGTCTTCATGATGCTGTTTGTTTAGATATGCTCTCTAACAAACTCTGGGGCCTTCTAGAAACAGGTGTATTTCATCTGAGATCATGTGACACTTTAATTGCACACAGGTGGACTCCATTCAACTTGCACCAGAGCTTATTTAGGGGTGTCACAGCAAACGGGGTGAATACTTATGCAATCAAGACTTTTCAGTTTTTTATTTGTAAATAATTTTGAAAAATATGTAGATTTTTTCCCCCACTTGGACATTATGGACTATTTTGTGTAGATCAGTGACAAAATGTGGAAAAGTCCAAGGGGGGTGAATACTTATGCAAGGCACTGTATATCCCTCCAATGTGTGCAGTTCTTCTTGAAATAAAAGACACAAATCCGGTATCGAACGTAACTTGTATTTAATAACAAGACTACATCTAATGAACTCCGTCGTGCCTCTCAACTCCCTATTACTGGTGGCGCACGCACTTAACATGTCACGCAGCTGCTGAATGCAAACATACCCCCGTATGCAACAGCACATTCACATCACACTTTTCATGGAGTAAAGTTATGCAGTAAATCTGTAATATATAGTAACAGCAAACTGTTGTAGACTTTTGTGCATTGTTGCGTTGTCTGAGATGTGTTCTAGAGATCATACTGAGAGAGAAAAACAAAAAAATAATTGGTCCACAGAAATATATATTTTTTGTAGCTGTCAGATGTGCAAGACGTTGTTGAACAACATGCTTTAGTAAATAAAATTTTACTTTACTGTAATGTGCCAATACAAGTTGAACCATTTGGGAACTGCTGTGTTTTATTAAAATAATTTTTTAACTATTTTGTAGCCTATTTGATATGTGTTACACACACAGTGCATATAAATCAACACAGGTTTTATTTTGTAGGGAGATTCAGGTCACTCATCACGGTAATTTTTTCCTCATAGCTCTCAGATAGGGTTGTCAACAGGCTCCAGAATCTCGGGACACTTTAAGGCAGGTCAGGTTTTTTAACTCACCTCTCTAAACTGCAATGCATTCGACATGTAAAGTGAGTGTGAATTGCTTCAGCAGTAAATGTATTTGATTGTTTATTTGTAGTGGCGATTCTATCCGGAGAGCCTCGTAACAACGATTAATCGTACTGCTTGAATTTTTTTATGCAGTGAACAATACCTATCAAAATAGTGCAACACCATTATTATACATAACTTTGCACTCACCTGCACTCTTTCATTTAACCTTGTGACAGCAGGTAAAGTTTCTATTTGTTTAATATTTCTTGCTTCACAGAGACTCAGAAATCCAATCAGCTGCTGTATAGGTCTGATTGATGGAAATGATCCTCGCAGGCATGTGTGTGCTTTTGGTAACTACTAAATAAAACAATTCAATTAATTTAGCAACAGTTCACATAATTCACACTCACTTTACTGAATACATTGCAGTTTAGAGGTCAGGTGACACAGGTTGAAACATCATTAAAGAAAATAGCGGGTTATGGCAAAGATCTCCTTTTTTGTAAAGGTAAAGTAAACAGTTCGTATTTTGACGTTTCTATTGTGGGGGGAGGGGGCTAGCAATAAATTCTGTAAGTTTCAAACTGAAATCTTATTTCTTTCAGTTTTTCTGGACAGTTTTTGTAGATTCGGTATTCAGTTCGGTATTCGGACAAATCTTTTGAGATGGATTCGGTATTCGACTGAATCTCAGTTGGATTCGGTGCATCCCTAATTTATTTACCTGCATTTATAAAATACAAAGCTAACAGCTCCAGCTTTGTAATTGAAAAACAGATCATACAAATGAATGCAAAATAAGAAAACTTTTCTTAAAACACTAGAAACATTGTAGGTGTTCCAGCAGGTGGAATGTTCTGTCTGGGCCGAACTCAAGCAATGCCACAGTATGGTGCAAGGGGGCGCTGTGCTGTTGGAATCACACGTACAGTGAAAGTCCCATCGAGAAAGGCATATCTACTGTACATAGCAAATGCATTTTCATTTAGGCAAGCTCTGCTTTTACAACATCCTTTATAGTGCTCCTTGTCTGCTTTAATAATTCAATCCGGACAGGCCCGCTCCAGTTCTCTCGTGTGTATTACATCCATCAATAAATAAGAACTAAAAATAAGTCAGGGGCCTTATGAAATTGGCTCTTGCAGCAAATCGCTGCTCACTTACAAAAAAAACCTACAGTTAATCAAAAAAGCATTGCCAGTTTACGGCAATTTCTGGATATTAACCAAATATTAGCATATAATATTAGCTACATTAAATAAATCTATGACTGCTTCAAATGAGTCTAAGTGCTTATGAAACACCACTTGTGTGTACACAAGACTTTACATGCAAGTCTAAACTCATTCAGACTTACTCATACAAATGTACTAGCACAATATGTAGCCAGCAGTGCAAGCTCCTACTAGGAGGAGAATTGCTATACTTATTTATTTTAAACATAGTGTTGCTTTTTGACCTGCGTTGTTCCCCTGTTCTAAAGTGACATTAAATAAAACTTCCGGACAGGCAACATTTCATAGGCCCTTCATTGGAAACATATGCTGTACTCTATAGACTCTACAGAGAGTTTGAGAATATATATTCAGATACCAGAAATATAAACACCTAGGGGCACATTCACAAAGCACTTTTAACTTTCATTAATTAATTTTACAAAAAAAATACTGCGAGGTATTAAAACTACAGTCAGCACTCGGTTATCCGTTACCCAGATACACGTCAGTCGCGTTTTACCACCCTTGTATTAGGAATAAAATCAATCCCCATTATATACTGTATATGTAACAAATTAATGCACTTACCCGTCACACACGATTTCCGACCCGCTCACCAATTTTCTGATACAAAGCCCATCTCTTCAATTTTACAATTGATCTGAATGTCTGTCACAGCCCGCGTTTAAAAAATCTCTCTAATGCAAAATCAGTCTGTCTCATATTGTGCAGTTACATAGCGCTTCCTCCAGTTTCACCTGACGAAAATGCAGCCAAAATGTAATGTAACAGTTAATCATTAAACAGTTCTAGATACTGTGATGATCTTAGTTGTTTTGTGCATCCTGATTTGCAAGTGAACTGTGAGGGGGGGGATCTTTTGGTTTTGCTAAATTGCATTGCCTTTTAAGTTTTACACAGTTCTGTGCATGGATA
This sequence comes from Acipenser oxyrinchus oxyrinchus, assembly GCA_030684275.1. Lineage (NCBI taxonomy): Eukaryota > Metazoa > Chordata > Actinopteri > Acipenseriformes > Acipenseridae > Acipenser > Acipenser oxyrinchus. Next base: position 63,556,202 of record CM060251.1, read on the forward strand.
ACATTTAGATTTCATTTTGCTGTTAGGTCCTTAATGGGAAATTTTACATACTGCTAAAATACGTACCGGATTTAAAAGTATGTACTGTATTGTAGTTAAAGTTTCGTCTCTTTAGTTTTGGCAAGGGATATTTTCAGAATCAGATCGTTCTGAATTAAAATACTTATTCTGTTGAAAATATAGTACTGTACCAACAAAACCAATACAGTACATCTAAATGGAAGCCTACTTATTTCAAAACACAGTCCTTTCAGATACGTATTTTTGATATTGTATATTTTTTGCGTTCCCTGAAAAACGGACAAGGGTTGGAACAGGCCAAAATGAAATAATCAGATATGCGTCACACACGTTTAACCGTCACTGAAGTCAACATTTTATAGGGTCGGATATGTGAGTGCTGACTGTAGTATAATACCTCTTACTATTCCAAAAGAAACCATACTTTCTACTGAAACACCAACACCTTCAGCTGGTTCAATGGGTGGTACTGAATTCTTACCAGTGTGGCCTCCCTGCCCCTTGTACAATTAGGCACTTTGCTAGATCCAGCACAAGGCCGCTTTTCAAAAGGCTCATCTGTTGAGGTCACTGCCCCACACAAAAAGAAGGCTTTTGTCATGAGTGCAGAACTTGCATTTTGTTCTCTTGCTGTTTGTATTGGCTGTGCAGACAAATATTTTACTGAGAATATGCCAAAAGCAGATTTTCTCCTCACACAGACACAGATTACTCCAAACGTATCTGTTCCTAAAAGGTCAAATAAAAACTTCACAGCAGACTGCAATTAGCATACTGTGAAACCTGTAAGCACAATCTTGCCAGTTCTATGATCAGCCAGAAGAGGGCGCTAAACTGTTTTCCTAAAAGACTACCCAAGGTTTCATTAAAACAATCAAGAGGCCCTATTTAGCAGTGCATCTACATACAATTCATAAAATAAAATTGCCATTCCTAAAACTATCCCTGGATTCAGTAAGAAATGAGCACTGGCTAGTCAGGCATGGTGTAGACAGGTCCCATGAGAGCTTTCTCAGCAGCTCATGAGCGCACCTCAGTCCTTCCCCTCAACCTCTGGCCTCTCTCAAGTGCCAGTTTGACCAGCTGACTTCCAATATATTTTGTTTTTACTGTAATTTGGGGGGCAGGGGGTGATGGTTCTGAACTTGATAACTATCAAAAGTTAAAGCCTCCTTCTTTTAAAAATAGTAGGCACACTTTCAAACACAATTAACATAAATTGAAAAGTAGAGAAGATAACCCCACCTGCCTCCTGTGGCATGCGAATAATTGGCAATCCCCTGTGTATTTCATTTCCATAAGCTATTTGTACTGAGAGAAGTCACATTAACAACCACATGCGCACAGTTAAAACAACAGTGCCCGTATATTTAGAAGCACTTGCCATACGCAGCACACACTCTTCTGAGACTAAATTTGTACCATGTCTGATGATCGCTCTGGGTTCTATTTCTGTCTTGGGTTCAGTAATAAACTTTTAAGAGAGATTAATCTATTGACCATGTTGCAGTGGTGAATATATGATGACTGTTCCTAGAATTCAATCTTAATTACCACACTGCTCTCCTTAGTGGCTTTTGAAAAGTACCAAAACTAACAGCAACTGTGATAAACACAGTAGATACAGTTGGCTAACGGACACTTCTTTTACAGCTTACAGAAAATATATGCTATAGCTGTATGGCTATTTATCAATGTTTCTCAATAATGATGTTTTCAATGAAAATCTTCTGAGATTTACTGTGCAATCATGATTGCAATGGGATCTCAATAAATCACCTTGTCAACTCATTTAGTTATCGCAAGGGCCAAAGAGAAAGGAGACATTAGGGCTGGCTGGCGAAATACTAGTAATGTAGGTAATTGCTACTACCTGCCATTACCTGTCAAAGTACAATAACATTACACGGGCGCAATGTAAAATATTCAAAAGCTGCCCCTGCATTGAAAACATTACATCACCTGTTATGTAATGGTGAGATGGCATTGATGCATGCATTAGTGAATCACAAGAATCTGCCTGCAGCTGGTGCTGGGACGAACATTGATTCAGTACTTTGCATTTTGAATTAGCTGCAACATGTATAATATATCACAGCATGACAATAAGGGGAATATCTTCAGAGTATGTTTAAACCTTTCACTCCACCAGGTTACCTTACAAAGCATTAATGTACATTTCTGTACATTAGAATTGACTTTATTTCAGATGCCAGCGAATGCTTCCCAGGTGAAACTTGGTGGCAGGAAGGCTTTCATTTTCAATTTCTCTAGGACATTACTTCTAGTGAACATACAAACACTGTATTGATTGTCTCTGAATAAGGTTTTTTGAATATTCAAATATTTGTCCCAACACTAACTGTTACAAGCAAAACATCAACAACACAAAAGATGTAAAGGTTATGTTATTTGTTGATGGTTAAAAGCAACCACAAGAACATTTGGACTTCTTTGCATTGTAAATGGTGGTATACAGTAATCACGGGACTATACATTTTACAGTTATGAAGAAAACAGAGCTTGTTATAGCAACTATTAAGGACCACAATAATGCAGTTTAAACTTGGCAGAGGGGTAACATCAGTGGTGTACTAGGCAGAGGCTTTTGAAGATAGTTTGAAGACAGGAATTCCTGGAGGTACAAGAAATTGAAGTCAACCACATTTCAGGGATCTCTACTTGATCTGTTTAACAAACAAACAAAAAAACTGAACAATACGTTACTGTAGTGCAGTACAGACATGCTATCTATAACATTACAGCAGCAGTTAATATAACCACGGCACTTCTATAACATTACAGCAGCTAATATAACCACGACACTTCTATAACATTACAGCAGCTACTATAACCACGGGACTTCTATAACATTACAGCAGCTACTATAACCACGGCACTTCTATAACATTACAGCAGCTACTATAACCACGGCACTTCTATAACATTACAACAGCAGCTAATATAACCACGGCACTTCTATAACATTACAGCAGCAGCTAATATAACCACGGCACTTCTATAACATTACAGCAGCAGCTAATATAACCACGGCACTTCTATAACATTACAGCAGCTAATATAACCACGGCACTTCTATAACATTACAGCAGCTAATATAACCACGACACTTCTATAACATTACAGCAGTTAATATAACCACGGCACTTCTATAACATTACAGCAGCAGCTAATATAACCATGGCACTTCTATAACATTACAGCAGCTAATATAACCACGGCACTTCTATAACATTACAGCAGCAGCTAATATAACCACGGCACTTCTATAACATTACAGCAGCTAATATAACCACGGCACTTCTATAACATTACAGCAGCAGCTAATATAACCACGGCACTTCTATAACATTACAGCAGCTAATATAACCACGACACTTCTATAACATTACAGCAGCTAATATAACCACGACACTTCTATAACATTACAGCAGCTAATATAACCACGACACTTCTATAACATTACAGCAGCTAATATAACCACGGCACTTCTATAACATTACAGCAGCAGCTAATATAACCATGGCACTTCTATAACATTACAGCAGCTAATATAACCACGGCACTTCTATAACATTACAGCAGCTAATATAACCACGGCACTTCTATAACATTACAGCAGCAGCTAATATAACCACGGCACTTCTATAACATTACAGCAGCTAATATAACCACGACACTTCTATAACATTACAGCAGCAGCTAATATAACCACGGCACTTCTATAACATTACAGCAGCTACTATAACCACGGCACTTCTATAACATTACAGCAGCAGCTAATATAACCACGGCACTTCTATAACATTACAGCAGCAGCTAATATAACCACGGCACTTCTATAACATTACAGCAGCAGCTAATATAACCACGGCACTTCTATAACATTACAGCAGCAGCTAATATAACCACGGCACTTCTATAATATTACAGCAGCAGCTAATATAACCACGGCACTTCTATAACATTACAGCAGCAGCTAATATAACCACGGCACTTCTATAACATTACAGCAGCAACTAATATAACCACGGCACTTCTATAACATTACAGCAGCTAATATAACCATGACACTTCTTTAACATTACAGCAGCTAATATAACCACGGCACTTCTATAACATTACAGCAGCAGCTAATATAACCACGGCACTTCTATAACATTACAGCAGCAGCTAATATAACCACGGCACTTCTATAACATTACAGCAGCAGCTAATATAACCACGGCACTTCTATAACATTACAGCAGCAGCTAATATAACCACGGCACTTCTGTAACATTACAGCAGCTAATATAACCACGGCACTTCTATAACATTACAGCAGCTAATATAACCACGACACTTCTATAACATTACAGCAGCTAATATAACCACGGCACTTCTATAACATTACAGCAGCTAATATAACCACGGCACTTCTATAACATTACAGCAGCAGCTAATATAACCACGGCACTTCTATAACATTACAACAGCAGCTAATATAACCACGGCACTTCTATAACATTACAGCAGCAGCTAATATAACCACGGCACTTCTATAACATTAAAGCAGCAGCTAATATAACCACGGCACTTCTATAACATTACAGCAGCAGCTAATATAACCACGGCACTTCTATAACATTACAGCAGCTAATATAACCACGGCACTTCTATAACATTACAACAGCAGCTAATATAACCACGACACTTCTATAACATTACAGCAGTTACTATAACCACGGCACTTCTATAACATTACAGCAGCTAATATAACCACGGCACTTCTATAACATTACAGCAGCAGCTACTATAACCACGGCACTTCTATAACATTACAGCAGCAGCTAATATAACCACGACACTTCTATAACATTACAGCAGCAGCTAATATAACCACGGCACTTCTATAACATTACAGCAGCAGCTAATATAACCACGGCACTTCTATAACATTACAGCAGCAGCTAATATAACCACGGCACTTCTATAACATTACAGCAGCAGCTAATATAACCACGGCACTTCTATAACATTACAGCAGCAGCTAATATAACCACGGCACTTCTATAACATTACAGCAGCAGCTAATATAACCACGGCACTTCTATAACATTACAGCAGCAGCTAATATAACCACGGCACTTCTATAACATTACAGCAGCAGCTAATATAACCACGGCACTTCTATAACATTACAGCAGCTAATATAACCACGGCACTTCTATAACATTACAGCAGCAGCTAATATAACCACGGCACTTCTATAACATTACAACAGCAGCTAATATAACCACGACACTTCTATAACATTACAGCAGTTACTATAACCACGGCACTTCTATAACATTACAGCAGCTACTATAACCACGGCACTTCTATAACATTACAGCAGCAGCTACTATAACCACGGCACTTCTATAACATTACAGCAGCAGCTAATATAACCACGGCACTTCTATAACATTACAGCAGCAGCTAATATAACCACGGCACTTCTATAACATTACAGCAGCAGCTAATATAACCACGGCACTTCTATAACATTACAGCAGCAGCTACTATAACCACGGCACTTCTATAACATTACAGCAGCAGCTAATATAACCACGGCACTTCTATAACATTACAGCAGCAGCTAATATAACCACGGCACTTCTATAACATTACAGCAGCAGCTAATATAACCACGGCACTTCTATAACATTACAACAGCAGCTAATATAACCACGGCACTTCTATAACATTACAGCAGCAGCTAATATAACCACGGCACTTCTATAACATTACAGCAGCAGCTAATATAACCACGGCACTTCTATAACATTACTGCAGCAGCTAATATAACCACGGCACTTCTATAACATTACAGCAGCTAATATAACCACGGCACTTCTATAACATTACAGCAGCAGCTAATATAACCACGGCACTTCTATAACATTACAGCAGCAGCTAATATAACCACGGCACTGTAGATTAGCATTATATTAACTTACCACATATCCACCGCTAAAATGTCATTATATTTTATCAAAAATAAATATTTATGTTCAGTCCCCATTAAATCTGTATTGTACAATGAAATACAGATTGTAAAAATAAATTAGATGAAGATAGCTGTGTGCTACAGTGATGTATCTGAATGCAAAAAAACTGTACTGTAAATGCACTGGATGTAAACAAAATCATGGCATTGTGGACAGGCTGAGGTAACAGGTAACTTTGGAAGTATGAACCTGTGTAAATAATACACTAGTGCATGTATTAGGCTACTGTCAACTTTGCCCAGTTTGCAGTCTATATGACACTACATGTGTTAGACAAATTACAATTTAATACAGAACCTGTGGTTATGTACGTCTAAAATGTATGCACCTAAAACTGACTGCTAGTTTCTTAATTGCGCAATACACCAACCTGGGATAGCTAAAACAATGTGTTTTGTATACAATAGGACACATTGTCCATAAATTAACAGTAAAACGCTGCAGCTATATTGAACTGAAAGTTCTAATTGATCAATAACAATGCTGTAGCACATCTGTAAACACTGGCTTGGAGTTATTGTTACTTAATTGCATTGAGAGAGCACTGTATGGACCAGAAAGACTTCTGTCAGCGCTGTACTGCAATGCTTCCAAGTAAATGCTTCCTCGAAACGCGCTCAATAAAACTCTGGGGTCGAGTCTAAAAGCCCATTGAAAAATTCTCATTTGGTGGGAGTAATTATGAAAAAGGAAATTCCTTGGCTCGCTAAATTCTAATGTTTCGCTGTAATGCAAAAAAAAAAAACCTCTTCTGCATGTCTGTTTTTAACAACGTTGCTTTAAGTTAATGCTGAGCTCATGTTGTGGGATTGATTTTCTTACTTTGATCTGATCAACAGGGAATAGCAGAAACAATTAAGAGTCTGAGGCTGGGGGTGACAAGAAAAAATAAAGCAACACATTTCGAAATAAAGTAACCAAATACCGATTTAAAATAAACAAATACATAATAATAATAATAATAATAATAATAATAATAATAATAATAATAATAATAATAAGTAGTAGTTACCTAAACAGAAACACAACGCTCGCAATTTTAGGAAGTACAGTATATAGTATTCTAAATGCAAGCTCACCTGATTTTTCAGCTAGGAATGAAAAACACGATACAACCAGCAGCAAAAAGCCAGTGAAGCATATCTGTCCCAAAAACAACTCCTTTCTCTTTTTCCTGCGAGCCTTGATCTTTTTCTGGTGAATCGGTTGGCTCCCTGGCATCCTGGCAGCAACCACATCCATCGGTCAAAAATGAAGAACAGAATCGTTTAAAAAGAAAAGAAAAAAAAACGGAGAGGGTAAAAGTTTCAAAACTGACTGAATCCAATACCGTCGGTTTATGCGTGCAACGTGCTTGTTCTATTTCATTTTAAGTCCTAATAATGTGCAATTAGAGGGAGCTGGGCGGTGAGAACGGTCCATGGGTGGCTAGTTGGAGCCAAGTCTTGTCGGATTGGGTCTGTTGCGAGTCTGTGGAAGCTGTAAGATGTGCTCTTCTCAGATTGATACTGTGCAGCTGCTTGATGGTGAAAAAGCTCCCGAGAGGAAGAGAGAGAGCAGAGGCACGGAGTCTTATTTTGAGCCTCGCATGAAAACATCTATCACTGCCCTCTACCGGTTTAAGAGTTATGATGTAAATACTAGAAGGCTATAATGGCATGTTGGAAATACGTCAACCATAGAACTGCATTGCTCCCCCTTTATAAGGCGGCCTTTTATACTGCGGAACAGGTTATAAGGCGTACGGTACGTTCATGGCTAACATTTGCCCCATTATGCCATTACACTAACACTAGTAGTCTCTTTATAAAGCGGGAACACAAATAGCACGATCTCTTAACTATGGCTCCTGACTACAGCGTTAAATGTTTTCTATACAATAATATAGTCATTCATTTTCTACAGAAGAATACACATTATAAAACGGGACTTAACCCATATAAAAATACACTGTGTACAATATGGAAAATAATCTCCAGTACTATAGAATATTATAGCAGGCACAATTCTGTAAGACAACTACTGTATTATCTACATTGATGACTTAGTTTCTGGTATAGTAAGCAAACTTGTTAAATTTGCAGATGACAAAAATAGGAGGAGTAGCAAACACCGTTGCAGCAGCAAAGGTCATTCAAAATCAATCAATCAATCAATCTTTATTTTATATAGCACCTTTCATAGTGGACCACCATCACAAAGCGCTTTACAAGATGCAGTAACAAGTAAATATTGAGAAATGCATAATACATGACATACAGTAAAAAAAGCATAATACATTAGATACAGTGAAAAATGCATAATACATCATAGTAGCATAATACATGAAATAGTAGCAACAACACAGCAGCTAATAGCAGATATCAGGCTTAAAGAGCAAGAGAGAACAGGTGGGTCTTGAGAGTTGATTTAAAGCGAGTGACGGTGGGAGCATCACACACCAAAGCTGGGAGAGTTCCAAAGAGTTGGAGCCATGAAGCTAAACAAGCGTTCTCCAAGTGTGGTGTGTCAAAACTCAATGGTGTCAAAGCGGCTTTTAGGTCAAGGAGGACAAGCACTTTTGCTTGGGGATAACAAGCAGGCCAGAGTCCGAGGACCTCAGCTTGCGGGCAGGGACATAGCAGGTCAGCAAGTTGAGGAGGTACACCGACCATGTGTGATGAAGGGCATTGCAAGTGAGCAGGAGAGTTTTGAAAGTATTCCTGAACTTTACAGGTAGCCAGTGCAGCTGGGCAAGACAGGTGGTGATGTGATCATGTTTTTTACATCTGGTATCGGCATTCTGAACTAGTTGCAGTCGGCTTATGGTGTGTGCCGGGAGACCACCATATAGAGAGTTGTAGTAGTCGAGTCAAGAGGAGACAAATTCATGACAAAGTATCTCCGCATTCGGGAGGGAAAGGTAGGGACGGACTTTGGAGATGTTCCAAAGATGGTAGAAGGAAGATTTGACCACGGAGGAGATGTGGGCATCAAAGGAGAGGTTGCTGTCAAGAGGTACACCAAGGCTTCGTACTGTGGGGAAAGGCAGCAGCAGGCAGTTTCCGAGGTTCAGGGCAGCTGTATTGAAATTCTTAAGTTGAGTTTTAGATCCTACTAGAAGGAGTTCAGATATTCAGCTGAAGAAAATTGGCAGATAGGCCAGGCCTCAATGTCTTGAATGCAAGCCGAGAGCCGGACCATGGCAGAGGGGCTTCCTGGGTCGAGTTTTATGTCGAGCTGGGTGTTGTCAGCATAGGAGTGAAACATGAGGTTGTGTTGGCGGATGAGGTGGCCCAAGGGAAGCATGTAGATATTGAAGAGAAGGGGCCCAAGAACAGATCCTTGGGGGACACCGCAAATGACCGGGTTTGCGACACCACTGCATCCAGCATAAAAAACAGACTGCATGCATCTGGATAGGTAAGAGGACATCCAGGAGAGACTTTTGAATGCAATCAAGAAGAATGCCATGATCTATGGTGTCAAAATCGTCTGTTAGGTCAAGGAGGACAAGCACAGAGGGAGCAGCAGCATCAGCATTGAGCAGGAGATCATTCACAATCCAGAGCAGAGCAGTTTCAGTACTGTGATGTGGCCGGAAGCCAGACTGTAGAGATTCAAGCAGATTGTTATCCGTGAGATGTTTCATCAGCTGACTGGCTACAGCCCTTTTGAGAGAAAAGGGAGATTGGAGATGGGACGGAAAGTACTTCACCCTGGCCGCGGAGAACGCTCGCCTGTAGCTCGCGAGATGGGTGGTCCAGATCTCTCTGTGAACCGTTAGTCCAGACACCCTCCACTTGCACTCAAGCTTGTGGCAAGCAAACTTAAGCACTCAAAGTTCGAGGGTGTACCATGGGCAGTTACGATCTTTCATGACAGTTCTGGTTGTAAGTGGGGCAACAGTGTCGATGATATGAGTAAGGGTGGCATTGTAGAGGGTCACCGCATCATCAACTGAGGACGGGAGAGTACCAGTTAGAGGGGATGCAGAGACACATTGCGAGAGTTTCAGAGGATTCAGCAGATTCTTGGGACAGAAGGAGATAACAGTATCAGTAGCAGAAGAAGGAGCAGGGAGATTAATATTAGCAGTGATTAAGAAATGGTCAGAGAGAGAGAGATATCTGAGACAGAGAGACTGGAGATATCAAGGCCCCTGGTGAGAAGCAGATCTAGGGTGTGTCCTCGGGTGTGAGTGGGGACATTGACCGATTGAGAGAGTCCAAGAGTCCAGAAGCGTGTTGAAGTCGGTCATTAGGGGGGAGGCACATCAACGTGAATGTTGAATCCACCTAGGAGTAGGACAAATGAAAAAGGAGATTTTCAAGTTTGTAGTAGGCAGCGTAGGGGGAGAAGGAGTTAGTAAGGCTATGTGCAGCAGGTACTTACCAGTGTTCATTCTGGGAGTGGATAACGAGTGAGCCCGCTTTGTCCAGGGGATCCTGGAGACCTATACTTTACACATGTTTCTAATCAGCCTCCCAGTTCAACACAGCCCAGCACACAAAGGAAATCTCAATTACTATTTTTAAGTGCAGTCTGGTTACTTTAGCAAACAACGATTTAAACTGTTAAATTAACTGTAATTCACTTACATATTTCAATGTTGTTTTCGCCAGCGGCTAGAAACAAACGCGTTTCTGCAGTACACTCATTAACTGAATACACGAATATTATCTAGACAGCATTCAGAACTGGGCAGACACATGGCAAATGACATTTAATAGAGAAAAGTGTAAGGTACTGCACGCAGGCAATAAAAATGTGCATTATGAATACCATATGGGAGATACTGAAATTGAAGAAGGAATCTATGAAATAGACCTATGAGTTTATCTTGACTCAGAAATGTCTTCATCTAGGCAATGTGGGGAAGCTATAAAAAAGGCCAACAAAATGCTCAGATACATAGTGAAAAGTGTTGAATTCATATCAAGGGAAGTAATGTTAAAACTTTACAATGCATTAGTAAGACCCCATCTAGAATATTGTGTTCAGTCCTGGTCACCTCGCTACAAAAAGGATATTGCTGCTCTAGAAAGAGTGCAAAGAAGAGCAAACAGAATTATTCTGGGTTTAAAAGGCATGTCATATGCTGGCAGGCTAAAAGTTAATATGTTCAGTCTTGAACAAAGAAGATTACGTGGCGATATGATTCAAGCTTTCAAAATTCTAAAAGGCATTGACAATGTCGACCCAGGGGACTGCAAATTTCAACCTGGGGCGCGAGCCGCCAGTTTCATCAAAAACGGTCCCCCGATAACTCCACAGAGCGGGATACCATAGTGGCCCAACGCCCTATTAAGTGACTTTACATTGGTGTTTCCATTTTTTTGTTCACTACCTGTAGATATAAATTTCTCCAGAGCAATCTGTAGTAGAGCCTTGTAATTTTAATCAGTATTATTTATTATTATTATTTATTTCTTAGCAGACCGCTTATCCAGGGGGCGACTTACAATTGTTACAAGATATCACATTATTTTTACATACAATTACCCATTTATACAGCTGGGTTTTTACTGGAGCAATCTAGGTAAAGTACCTTGCTCAAGGGTACAACAGCAGTGTCTCCCAGCTGGGATTGAACCCACAACCCTCCGGTCAAGAGTCCAAAGCCCTAACCACTACTCCACACTGCTGCCCTTAACTCAACTTGTATGGTCATTAACTTATTCTGGTGCCAGATTTACCTCAAATACAAATATATGGTCAATGGACCAGCTAAACTGTAGGTACACTCATTGTAATTAACCTTTTACTGCCTGGCCAGAAGTTTATAATTTTCAGAACAGCTTTTGTTGTGGCTGTTGAGACCCCTGGTACAAACACAAGGGCAATAATCAATACACACAAACACACTCCATTGCAGAGCCAAAGTAACATAGCACTGTGCTGCCATATCACTAGTTTCTTCCAAATTCATAAGTTGCTAGTGCTGATTATGCCGAGGTCTGCTAATGACGCAGCTTGGGTCTCTCCAGTGGTATTTTTTATGAAAAGAGGACAGAGAAATCATCAGCAGTAGCAGCAGCAGCAATGCAGAGGAATGCCACATGTGAACAAAAAAAAAAATTATAAAAGACCTTTATTCGTTTTGACCTTTGTTGTGACTGCATTTGCTCTCCAAAGAGAGGAAAATATTAAGGTAGGCTCTTACAGTGAAATCATAGAAGGGAGATGTATGGCATCAGCATTGTGAAAATGAAATTCCACAAAACTGTCAGAAAAAAAATATAACGCAACACTTAAAATCGCACTGTGATGTCCTGAGGCACTGTAATGTAATGATGTGTTCTGGCCTGGCATACTGAATGTAAATGGATTTGACATCTACATGCAGTATGAGTTAGAACGCAGGTCATAAAATGACAGAGTGGTATATTCAGACCATGATCGCTAGCCTAAATAAAAGATATTTAAATGGCATATTTACCCAGGCTCCCCAGAGAAGGATGCTTTTGAAAATGTCAGGTAGTTGGAGTGAAATCTCAATGAAGTTTTCTGATAGCAGTGTTTGAAACATCCAAGGGGAAGGGGGGGCATATTAAGAAGGACAGAGATAAAACAGTATCAGATAAATGAGATGTTACCATAAACTATGCACATTTTTACTGTGTTCCGTCACTAACAAATGTACGGCAGAACAGGACGCTGCCTTTTGAAATGAAGAGGTAATATCATTGGTTAAACTGTTGTTAGATATGCATTGTGTTCCTAGATGGATGATAATGAAGGACATTGGTGGGTTTAATGTTGTAGTATTGGGATACACTGTAGATTTTGTTAAATAAATGAGAAGTTAAGTCATGTGATGAAATTTTATGATTTTGAGTCTCAACTTGGAGCCTGGAAGTGTCCACTACACTGTTATTATTTGAGTGTTAAAAAAAAGAATTTGCAAAATGATCCTACAGTTTATCATAACACATTTTCCTTCAATGGTTTACTCCTATCACTTAAAGTTGGGACTTTACCACTTTCCTTCAGTTGTAAAGTCTCTTTTCTACTCTTCTCCCACCACTCAGCCTGACGAGGTCCTGGGTCACACGCATACTATTGTAATGGGGGGAGGTAACGGAAGCCCAAACCAGTATAGGAGCGTGCACAGCTACCTCGAGGGCAACTACGCTCAAGATAAGCCACCACCACACCGTGCAGTAATCCGACTACGCCAGCTCTATAAAAGAAAAAGCAACTAAAATGTAATGTTTGCCAATTTTGCCCTAGTTTAACAGAACAGGTTCTTTTATTGGGAAAGAGCAATGCATGAACCACAAGACAAGCAGAGAGCAAGCAAAGATGGAGTTCGACGTTTTTATTTATAAAGGTAAAATATGCTTTTTGCATTTACAAAAATAGTATATATCAAACAGATCCTTCTTTCCATGGCTTCGTAAAAACAGAGACATATTAGTTATCAGATACACAAATTAGACACCATCGTTCACAAATCAGCATCACAGTTTGTAAAGCACTGAAGGGCACCTAAGCAGAATAAAACAATCAAGAGTTAGTTGCATTGGTGAATTGGAGATGTGGTTGAGGACTCACTCAACAAAATGTATTCAAATCAAAATAACGTGGTGCTCCAACTAAACAAAACCTAGCGAGTCCTCACTCTCACCTCCAATGGAGTTCAGATATAGAGCATCGGGCACGCGTTCCATTGACTGAATAATCCCATTCTCACAGCTAGCAAAGAAAGGAAATGGATTTTCATTTTACAGGCTAAATAATCACATAGGAGCCATTCTAGATCTCCCCCTACCCCTCTCACTAAGGGCAGAGCTGCTGCCGGGCTAAGAATGTAGCAGCAGCGGCAACACATGAGTTACAATTGCTATATGCGGATACACACCACCGCCAGTATACGCTACAGTTCATAAACTTCACACGCAAAGTAGCAGTTGCTCAAAATCCCCTACCGCCACTCCTACTTCCCAGCCCGGCATCCATCCTAAGCGTCCTCCCAGCTTTATAAAGTATTCAGCTACAAACAATTGGACTAATTAATCAATTACAATGCAATTTCCTTACACACATTCACACATGCTTTAAAAAAACACATCAATATAAAATAATCGTGCAATAGTGCAATAGAAAAAGACACATCTTAAATTATAAATATAAAACAAAGTGCAAAGAAAACTTAACCAATTTACACTATCATTCCCTTAAATAAATACAGTATGCTAATGTTTAATCATGCTCTTTTCTGAAGCAATTGGATAGAATACAATGGGTAAAAATGGCTCTGGAACATGTTGCCCTTATACCTATCTATAGTTAAAATCGGTTTAAGGATCACAAATGTCTATTAGAAAAACCATTCATGATTATTATTGTGGGGTCCTCAGTGGCTCCACTAGTAAAAGCAATACTGCTTGGGGTGCAGGGTGAAACATGCATGGTTTGAATCCTGTTGTTTGGCTAGAGGTCCACAAGGAGCACTGAATTGACCTTTGTCCTCCCAGAAAATCGGGAATTAGGGATACTTCCCCATCAGTGAACTGGGCATTACAAATTGTGTAGGAAGCCAAGATAGAATAATTGATTTAAAAAAAAACACAACAGCACTGAAAACCAACAGAGAAACGTTTATTTAATATCTGTCAGTAGAAATCTGAGACTGCGTGGGCTCCAGAGTTGACCTGCTGTGCAACTTAATCTTACTGGTGTGCATGCATTTCAAAATGCTCCATTTATACTCTTCTGATATTGCTTTTAATTAACTTCTTGAGGTCTGTGTTACCAGGGTTGGTAATGCTAGTGTTTCTATTTAAGCTGAGGGGAATAATACATGATTCAGTCAGGAAACTCCTGCATTCGATTATTTATTAAAACTTAGACTAGACTACATTATGCATATTTTCTCACTACATTCTTTGGCCTTTGGCCTCGCCCTTTTGAAGTACCCCTGCCCATAAATGAGCTTGCAGATAAATGGAGATGCGGACTGTGCCATGAGCAGGGGGGCAGGATAGCTTCCCTCCCCGTTAGACGAAGCCAGAAAGCAGGTGGAAGCTGGGAAGGAGGAGGTGAACTCTGGCGCACAGCGGGGATGAAATGGATTGAGGTAAGATATAAATCCTTTCTTTTGCTAATCATTGGATGTATTGTTTATCGCAGGACAAATAAGATACTCGCAATTCAACTGACATTTTAATCTGGTATTAAAAGCACTGAAAATATGCTTGATGTTTACCTGATTTGATCTAAAGTTAAAGTGAGTTCCTGCCAGAACCACCGTTTTGCTAAGTTTCCTGCAGGTTTCTATTAGTCATGTTCAGACCATTGCCAACTCATTTTCCCCAAAAGAGCAACCCATTTCTAGAGATGCTGTCCCAAAGCATTGAAGGAATTCAAATCTCCTCTAAATGGCTTAACTGAAAGACATTTTTTTTGTAATAAGTCAGCTTATCTGATTACATTATTTTTTTCCCCCTAAGGAAACAGATGTGAGCAGATTGGTTTTAATCTCTGTTTGGTACAGTGCAATCTAAAAATCTATAAAGTATATTATATTATGACAACTGAAATCTCTCTGACATTCAGTTTTTAATTGGGATTTTAAACCCTGTCATCCTGCAAGAACACGTCATGGTACTTTTGGATAAGCAATCCAAACATAAGGATCCATAGCAACAGCAGCCAGTCTCTTCTTACTTCAAACTGATCCAGATAAAACCCAAGAACTTAAAAAAAATATATGAAAACTGTTGTGTGAGAGCTATAGCTACAGGGTGCACAGTGTAGTGTACTTGGAGACAACAGGCTTCATCACATATTTAATACATTCTCCTCGTGTATTCAATGTGCGCTCTAGTTACATGATCAATAACAATACATCAGTCAATAGTGCTACATTTAAAAATATTAAGAGAAACTAATAAATTGTTGAAATAGTCGGAACATTTGTCATTAAACGTATTAAGCTTCTTTTAGTATTTCTAAAGCCCTGTAATTAATTAAAGGTCATTTGTTGCCTGACCACAAAACACTCATTGTCTGTGCCTCTTAAAGCAACACTAGAAACAACATAAGGAACACAAAGGACACAGAATGACCTCAAGAGCAAGAAAGAATAAGGAACATTTCTTAAGTAGTGAATACAGCAGTACACACAGCAAATGACTCAACGTGAGGTGTTCCTTTTATGATAGAGTCCCTTAGGAATCACACTGCATTCTTTGCAGAAGAGGCATCTGTTAGATGCATTGGCGATACGAGGTATTTGTTTTTCTTGGGCTGCTAATTTATGCGTAACCCTCTAAATCAAACCAAAATTCTTTGGCTAGCGGGCATTTTTTTGGCTTTCTGCGTATTTTATTGTTTGCATGTAAGACTCAGTGTTTGAAGTTGTGGGTGAAAAAAAGGAAACATTCACAGCAAACTTATAGAAAGGAAATGCTGACAGAGTAATGTTTATACTGTAGATAAATGTGTGTGATCCTGAGCAAGTCACTTACCCTCCTTGTACTCTGTGTTTCTGATGAGACTTAAAACCAAGGTCCTACTGTAAGTGACTCTGCAGCAGCAGTTGTGATGTATAGCCCACCCCCTAGTCTCTG
This sequence comes from Acipenser oxyrinchus oxyrinchus, assembly GCA_030684275.1. NCBI lineage: Eukaryota > Metazoa > Chordata > Actinopteri > Acipenseriformes > Acipenseridae > Acipenser > Acipenser oxyrinchus. Next base: position 63,572,838 of record CM060251.1, read on the forward strand.
TAAGTCGCTTTGGATAAAAGCGTCTGCTAAATTACTAAATAATAATAATGTCGATAAACCCTCACTGACAACCCTAACTACAGGTAGTCATGAAGATAGTATTACTGGTGTAAATGAATATTGTTTCCCTCGCATATTTGTACCCCCAGGGGAACACATGCATGTTTGTTATTTGTCCTATTTTTATGTAGATTATGCATGTATAATGCTAGTAAATGCGAGCAATGATTGCAGGTTGTTACCTTGTATTATTGCAGGAGAGAATGGATGGACCTGTTAGAGGGGATTGAGGGTTTAGGGTTAGGGTTAGGGAAACTGGTCTTAAAATTAAGGTATTAGTTCAAAGAGCATGGATATAGATGTATATGCATGAAAGATTACTCTGTACAAAAAAATAAGGGTGTGCTTATATTCAAAAGGGGAACCAATATTCATTTTTGGGGAAACAAATATTTGGGGGGAACATACGATATATTCTCCACAAAAATGATGAAATGGGAAGATAACTCAATACAGTATTTCAGCAACATCACCCAGAACTTTTCTGACCAGTTGCAAATATCATACAAAGTCGATATACTTTAAATAACTCATGAACAATTTTATGAATTGGTTCCACTACTGTATGTATCAGAGTCTGACTACAATACAGTTAAACGCCTCCTTATATGTAGCCTTCATGACATCTTGACCTCATAATTCTGCAAAATGTTTTCTTTCAATTGGCAGCCCTCACCCCTTCTCTTCCAAGGTATATTAAATCATCTTCTGCAGCAGTGCAAAGGCACTGGCACACTCTGCGTTAAGTGGCAGTCCTGAAGTGACAAGGAGAAGGATCTTCGATTGTTGTTGTTTGTAGTTCACCGCAGCATATCTAAAACAGGCTAGCTGTCCTGTCCAAAAGTCACAGTGGAACCGGCAAAGTCACTTTAGTCCTGTTCAATTTTTTACCACCCTGTGCTGTTAAAGAATCGATCTGTGCCTCTCATCTCCAGCCTGTGATCTATGGTTGTGCTTCCCTTTAATATTGGGCTGTGCTGTATGTCTTTTGATGTCTTTCTACAGGCCCTGATTGTATTGTCTTGCACCACATATATGCCTACGTGCCCTTTAAAGCTGTTTTTAGTGCTTGAAAAAGCATTTTAGAAATAGATACTGTGCTTTAAATTAATTTTACTTTGTTTATGTTACCCTTATAAATGTGTCAGCTTTGCTTAATTATCCAGCATTTTTTTTTTAAACACAACTTCTATTTATTTTCTGATTTAATCAAAAGTACCCTTCAAAGACACAATGAGTACTAACACATACCTGCACTTTCACATAGAATATAATGTTTCATATGCAATTATCTGTATATTCCTTACAAGTATGAAAGGGGCCACTTTAATACAGTATCATAATATAAATCATTTGCAAAATACACTGCATTTATAGAGATCTTATATGAATGTAAAATATAAAGATAATTTATCCTCCATCGTCCACCGGAGGTAAATTTTGTTGACAATCCTTGGGGGCCCCAAGAAAAGAACAAGAGGCAAAAGCTTTCCTTCAGTATAGACCACCCGTGCTGGTCATTGCTGGAATTTACAACAGAGATTAGCTGCACTGTTTCCTTGACGAAGGACAGTGGAGGAGCAGCAGAAGTAAGGCAACAGATCCTTGAGGATTATCAATGGTGACGACTCACTAGGGAAACTCAAGCTGTGGTTCACTTCTGCCCTGACTGCACTGACACTACTTCCCATCACTAAGGTTGAAAACATCAAAGCCCTGGTCAGGTAGGAGGTGGCATGAGGTATTGCACTGCCTGGCAAAATGGGACAAGCAGCAGCTCCCTAATCCTCACAGGTTGATAACAGGAGTGTGAAGGAAGGTGGTGACTACCCTGTCCACTGACAAGGACTTCTGCGGAAAGTTATGACGGAAAAGATCTTGAGTATCCAAGCCTTTTATTTCCATTGCTTACTGTGGCATCATAGCACTGCAACAATTTTACACATAGTTTAGAACACATTTAAGGAGACTGTTATTAAACAAATCATCAAAATATCTATATTGGTATTTACTGTCAAATATTATGATCAGAATAACAAACATTTTTGATTCAGTGTACAGACACCAAAGGAATTATGTTTTAGTGATAATTCTAACATGGTTGTGGGACCCTGCAGCAGCATCAGTTTCTTGTTGAATGATAACACACACCAGAAAGGGGCTGCAGAAGGGTATAAGAATATTTCAGTTAACTGCATGCAGACTGTCAATCAGCAAGTGTCTCTTCCTCTTTCTTACACCTCCAAACTAGTCTTAAAGTTTCGATGCTCTTTGCTTTTCTGATTCCAAGACTACAGTTTGCTTACTAAGATCAAAATACAGGAAGTGGTTAAGACGAAGTGAATAGGTCAGTGCTGGTGCTCTGGTGTCGCAAATGCAATCACAAATGTGTTGCCCAAACTAGTCATGCATCCCTATTTGCTTCAACACGTTGCAAACGTGCTTTATTGTTTTTAAAGGGAAATACTTTAGCGTGTTTATATATACCAATTTTTTTGTCAATTGCTATCAAATTAAGATAAAGAGCAATACCATTTTTTTTCCAATTGACACTTTATTATTTGCAACATCACTTGCAACATACTGCTTTGTGGTTTATAGTGTTTTATTGGCAGCAGTTGCAGAATTGCTTCATATCAGTCAAGCCAACAGACTGCAGCAATTCAATAATATGAGATTTTCCAACTAACATTTATCTCAACAATATTCATTTCATGCACCCTCATAAAAAAAGATAGGCAGGAATATTCCAATGATTTTTTTAAAGGCTGTTTACACCCAGGAGCTCAAACAGTGGATGGCAGTGAGCTGCCACACATTTTTATTTGTAAGAATAAAAATGCACCCCAAGGTGACGACACTGAAAGCTCTTTAACATTGTTAAAGAAAAATGCATTCATTGAATTGGGGTTGTTTTGCCTAAGCGGTCCTGTGAAGACATTGCCCAGCCGAGACCGCTGGAAAAGGCTGTTTGAAGAGACTCGGGTCACCATGAGGATGCCTGGACCCAGAAGTACAGTAGATCCCAAACAGTATAACAAGGGTTTGCATAGTGTAGTAGCTTCCTGGAGTGGGACATTCCTTTTGGTGGGACTAGTGCTTGCCTTGTGGGGCAAACTTTGTTTTTGTGATACCATGGGAATAACGATAACCCAGGTTTTAATGCTCAAGCAATCTTTATTTACAGCTTCACTTAACATGGACTCCTGCGCTTGTCAACCCAAGATGTTCGCACTTTTTCTTTCTCCCACTGGCTATCACTTGTTGCCCTCTAGCAGTTATTCCCATAAGCTACTCTATTACAGTTTGTTTTGTTTTCTTTATTAAATCTGACACTAGGGCTACCATTGCTGGTACCCTAGAGGCAGCACCTGTGTTATAATTAAATCTGCGCACCTGTGCAGCGTGGCAACACCCAGTGCTCTGTGTCTGCCTCAGTATTATTCAGTGACGACCACACATGTAACATCCCCCTGTTACAGGTCTACAGGAACCCTATATTAGTAAGACCAGGGTCAGTACCATGGCAACATCCACTGTGTCGGTTTGTCTGGTGACAGGAGTTAATAGGCTGTTTCAGTTCTCCAGGGGAATCATGTGTTTACAGTGGTGGGTGACAGTCAGAATGGGCATTTTCAAATTGTGGCAATAAATGGGGTCATATCTCAATTAAAAAAACTAAAAGAATACAAAATACCAGCACCACTTGACCAGAGCTGTATGAGTCGGGATGTCAGAATGGATATCTCTGAATGTCTGAATGTCAGACACAACATAAAACTGCCTTGGACTAGTCTAGTTAAGAAGTCTGGAAAAGCACAGTTTGATTTTAATGAAACAATAACCTTTGCCTCAAGGCAAAAAAAATAATAAAAAATGTTTACCAAAAATATTAAAATGACATGCCTGTAACCTACTTGGCTGAACATAGCCAGCAAATGATATCTTCAAAGGTTACATGTCTGTTGTCAGGGTGAATCTTACTTAATTCTTATAATGTTTTACTATAATTAACTGGTTTGCTATTGTTCTTCTTAATAAGAGAAGTTTATTCACCCAATCCTACTGTGTGAAATCCAATATCAAAAATAACTGATTGTATATAGTCCTACTCTTGTGTAAAATATTAGGTGCCTTAAAATAAGTATAAGTGGCCAAGGAGGGCGTGTTTTGTCTCACACCTTGGTTGCACTTTCCTGTGAGTAAACATTTTCATGTCTGGACAAATCATTTTACTAACCATGTTTATGAGAACAAAAGCCAAAAACCCATACAAAGGTTTACCACGGTAAATGCACAGTAATTTTGCAGTTTTCCCATGGTTATACTATGAATTTACCATGGTTTGCTGTGTTTTTAAATATGCTTTACCATATTATGAATTGCAATGAGGAAAACTATACGCTAAAGAATTCGTGCAAACCCAACCCTTAATTTTAAAAGTCAGTCAACACTGCATCCCACAGGGCGACCTTTACTTTAGCGTTGTGCAGCAGAACACATCTCAGGTTTCATATTATTTGTTCAAATTTGCCTAAGTGATGGACACCACCGATTGTTCAGCATAAGTGTTCTTAAAAATAGCACTGGAAATTTCCCATGAAGAATGGAAAAAGTGGTTAAGCTCTAGGCTACACAGTTCCATTTAGCCTTTAACCCCTTTTAATCTGAAACGCTGCAGAAAAATGCTGGTTGTATAAAAAAAATGTCTGTTATCAGGTCCCTGTACAGTAGGTCTTAATAGTAATTTGGTTAATGTGCTTCAAAAGAGGGACTGATGCATGTTGTAAAGGTTCTGTTTGTCAAGAACAGAGGAATGTTAGGGGGCTGGGTAAAGCAGCCTATATTGTGCAGTACTTCTTAGTCTCCAGTACATCAATACACAGCCAAGGCAGCAGTCATTTAAAATGGCTGCTTTGGTTTCTATGCAAAATAGAGAATTGGAAGATGTGAGGGGAGACGACTTATCTGAAGCTGTTTTACATGACCCAGATACATATGCTTACTACCTGCATTTGAGTTTATTGTGCACAACACCTTTTTAGTGACCACTGTCTATTAATGTAAGTCAGCAGTTGCCGATGACTGCACCTATTAGTTATTTGTTTTCTGCCTTCTAGAATGTTCACTATTCCCTATAGCCACAGTAGTGCTTGATTGCAGTCAAGACTGCTCCGACTAATAGGGCACGCGCTATCACGTCCTCTCCATCAATTTGTGCTCCTACCAGCAAGCTAACAGACTATAGGACTTCCCGTGGTCCAGCTGCTTTTCATAACATTGCATCATGAGCGCCTGCTTTTCAATCCCTGAACAGCAGTTCTAAGAACAAAAACACAGTTAAGATAAATGCTAGCTATTATTAAGCACATTGTTGTTAGTTTTAACTAACTGTTTTTTAGTGTGACATTATCCAGTACCAATACAAATTTTAATGCATTTCCTAGATCATTTTGAACAGCATTAACAATCAGGATCTGCACAGGTCACAACCTGAAAGTAAAAAAAAACCCTCTGCTACTTGATTCTTCTCAAAGTTATAAATGTATGTAATACCACTGGTAATGCACACAAATCTTTTTTTTTTTTTTTGTGAAGCATTTTTCTTGTTCTTTTCTTTCTCTGTTTTCTTAAGCCCAGTTAAACCTTTCAATAATGTTCTCTTCATGTGGTTACAAAGCAATCTACTGCAGTATGTGGTGGATTCCCAATAGTTAAACTTTTTACAACAAATTAACTCTGGCTAAATTGTTTTTCCATTGCCAGTGGGCATTGCGAGAAAAGTGAGGGACAGCTCCATACCCACTCTATAGGGGCAAAGAAACAGCATCTCAGGAATGCAATACACTCTCCCTTTCCTCCACAAAACTGTTTTGTGTTCAATGTGGTATCTCAAACAGGCTGGGTTTAAATCATTCACAAACGGATCGTGATTTTTGTCAAAATTAAATTGATAATTGCAGCTCACAAATTTTTTTTTTAGCAAAACAAATCTTGATTCCCGGTCCTGTAGTTTCTTGGACTGCACTTTAAAATACATATTTAAGATTCACTCATCATAACCATAATCAAAGTTAGTGTGGGGTGAAATATAGCAAGCTCTAAAAATCCATGCTGTAACATTCTAACAAGATTGATCTGGTTCATTGCTAAATGTGAGTAAGCAGCATGAAATGTAAGGGGTTTTAATTCAAAGTCAGGTCTTCCTCTTCAATTGTAGTTGCCTAGATCAGCCAAAGTTTCTTTATATTAGTAAGCGCGAGCACCCTCTTGTGCACAGCAGTGAAAACTATAGGAAACATCATCCAAGTGACTGATCACTAGATGGCGCTGGCTCTCACCTCTATGCTAGACCTACAGCAAGCAACTAGAGTGGAAGAGCAGCTCCTGAACTCAGCTCCTGAACTCAAGTGAAAGCACCACAATATAAACCTTTAAACAGCAGTATCAGAGTAATTGCAACACAAACATCATAAAAAGTTAATTGGACAGTAAAACATATAATTAAGATACTTGCTTTTTAAGAATTGCTGGAGTAATAGACTTTTAAAGCTATGCTGAGAACGGAAGAAGTTCTGGAGAGGGTTGGTTACCCAATAGCTATAAATGAAAAACAGACCTTTAGATCGTTCATTTTGGTAAAACCTGTATATGCTGACACAGGGTCTGGTGAATTCAAAGCTAAAGTGGGGAAGAGCAATTTGGCAGTATTCACATTCCTGGTTTTGTGTTCATAGGTCAATTGTCTATTTTGGAAAGCACTGTCACCTCAAGGGAGGCAATGGTGCACTCTGGGGAGAACCTAGTCCCCCAAAACAGGCGTGCAAAAACTCGAACTTCAAGGGGAATGACTTAGTTTGGTCCCTGGTGAAATCTTGACCCATTTTCCTTACTGCTCACTGTATTTTGTTGTGGTGGATTAACAAGATGTTTCTGCGTCTTCCTGTTGAGTTCAGCCTGTTCATTCTATGGTTTAGATGCAGTCTCTGGGATTTCATGCTAGTTCTCTCTGTTGTTATTCTTTCTTTTTTTTTTTTTTGCTGTGCAGCACTTTCTCTCAAGCATCTCTGGAGCAGCAGTGATAAGGGTGCTGCATTACTGCAAAGCAAGAGGTTTTATTATCTACACCTGAGCAGCCAAACAAATCCCTGTTATTATAATGTAATTTGAATGTTTAGTCATATATAGGTTACTGTTAAGATTAGGTTAGAGCTATAGGATTATCCAGTTAATTCTAGAACTAGAAAGTACAATTTGCAGGATAATTCCAGCAATAACCAGTTTTGGCCAGATTCTCTGAATTAACCATTTTCCTATATTAACAGTATATGGATTGGTTAATACTTAATATATTATACCCAATATGTTGTATTCATAAAACATTTCCTATCTGGTAAATGCTCCTTGAAGGGATGGGTATACACAATTCTGTTGTTGACAAGAATGTGTGCAAATATTCTTTTGTGAAGTAATTTTATCTGATCATTTGAGAGATGCCCTGCTGAAGATTCCAACAGCTGCTGGTGAGCAGCTATGAAACTGGAAAAAATATGCATTCCTCTTTCTGGGGAGCCAGCAAGTCAGTGGTGTAACTTTGGTTTCAAAAGTGGAGTGGACAGTTACTGTAGCTAGGGCATGCATGAAGATTATTCTATCTGAAATAATTAAATATGTTACAAACAAGTAGAACAAAACATTGCATCCCTGGTATGTCTAATTAAAAGATCCAAAGACATTCTTTAGTCTTCAAAGAGCACTGGAGCTCCACTCAGATCGGAGCCTGGATCCAGGATCAGATCCCTTTATAACCGGACCATGAAAGATAAATACAGTTTGCTATTAAAATGATGCTAGGACTGTATTAGTAAAAGAAAAGGGTGTTTTTAAAAAGTATTTTCAGCTTCCATCCATTTAAAATATGGAGATGTAGCTTGAACCTCAAACCGCAGTGTATCGACGATAATGGATAATGTAAATTACACCGAGCTCCAGACATGAGTTTCAAACTTTAAACGTGTTCCTGTTTACAGGTAAGAACTCAACTTTACTATGATGAATACGATAATGTTCAATATGGTAACTGTTTATTTATTCGTTTTAAAATGTTTAGTAAAATGTGATTAGTGTGAGTTTTTGGAACATTGATAAATCGAGATGTATTTAAACACGCAAAATAATTTAGAATCAGTAATATATCGTGATTAATTTGGTATAATAATTGTGTAAAAAGTTCTTGGTAATGTATTTAGTTTTTATTGGTGTCTATTTATTTGCACAAGGCACAAAGGTCATTTTGCTGTTTAAAGTTTACTGTTTCAATTTAAAATGAAAAGTTAAACTGTAAGTATACAGAAACCTCAGTGCATTTTGCTGTTTAAAGTTTACTGTTTCAATTTAAAATGAAAAGTTAAACTGTAAGTATACAGAAACCTCAGTGTGATACCATTAGTAAATAACATGAGCTATGGGGAATTACAAACTTAAAATATTTTCCTGTGTTTTGGATACAGCAACGTAGTGCATCCTCCTCTATCTTTGTCCACCCGTTTGCCATTTTTCCCCAACATTACTGTGATCTCAGGCTGTATACAAATTTGTCAGCTGGGGTCTTTAATCTACCCGCCACATATATTCACTTCTCATTGGTCAGTTTCCCTAGTGAAGGTGTGTGCAGCTCCAGGATCGGATCAACATCATGGATCAGTGGAGCCTGATCCAGATCTTTGTAGTAAAACACCATCTCATGATCTGGCTCCAGTGACTTCTATACTGACTAGTGATTATACCAATACATTATCGTGAAATAAAAGCTTTAGTACTCCTGCAATGTGAGGCGGACATTTCCCCATCATTGAAAAAGTGAGGGGGACATGTCCCCTGTGTCCCCCCATGTAAATTACACCTATGCAGCAAGTATATTAAATCGCTCACAAGGTTTACAGCAAAAACAGCTTCAACCAGCACCAGCGTCCCATAAACAAGCTTTGTCAACTAATGAAATACTGTAGTGACACCTTCCTCTGTGGTTGCTGTCATTTGCCTCCATAAATCAGTTTGTACACCAGGAAATAAAAAATATATATTCTCGAATGCAAACAACGCTCCAGTGATGTACCTTAGCAAAGTAGCCCCAAAGCCAAAATAAATTGCTCCCTGTGGTGTCTCATTACTTATTTGTTGCATGGCAGCAATTATTTGCTTTCAGCAGGGTCTACAAAATAAGCACTGCATCGTTAATTTATTTAATTTCTTTATGCAGGCTTAAAGTGATTACATTTCAGTATTACTTGAGCTGCCACTTTTGCCCGATTGCCATAATGCCCTGACAATTAAAGATAATTAGGATGGATATTTCATTAATTTAATCTCAGGCCAAAAGTATCTCTGCCTTGATGCCTTGTTCAGTGCAAAGTGCAGTGTTCTTAAATGTATTCATGTGTCATAATCCTATGGACTTCAGACCCACCACTGAGAAGATAATGAATGCACTCTGGGTGGCTAATCACTCTGAGCTCTCTAATGTGCCAGATATCTTTGACATTTCAAGCAGTGCAAATTCTGAACTATTGTCGAATGCAAATTAATGACCCATAGGAAAAGTTCAGCTTGAGGGGAGCAGAATGGACTGTAAAAAAGGCATCGCAGAATGCTGACACAACCAATGACATGCTGATATTGCATCAAATACATTATCTGTTGTTCAAGACACAAGCACTTTTTTTAAATAACTGTAGGGGAACTGTATGCAGGCTCTATAACCTAACTGCTGCTTACTCTTCACTTCCCTCTCCCTCCAGAGAACCGGGTTGTGTGCTTGTTTACTATTGACATTACTTAGTGAAAATATACACACCGTATGTGTAATAAAAAGGGATCAAAAGCAACAGTGGCTATACATTCAGTGGTAACAATGCACTTCTGATTCGATTCCCAGAAGTGTACACTACATTTTTTTTATCAGAGAGGACAAGGCAGGATCCTCTGTGACACCCCTAAAAGATGGCAAACAGCCAGAAAAATTAACTTCTAGAAGGGTAAGTGTTTGTATTATTGTATCTCTCCTTTGCCATTTAGGATATTTGCTATCATTATGAGTGGTTCCTGTTTCTGAGGCGCTGATATTATACCTGGTCTTTACCTGACTCTTAACTTGCTTTGAACGTGTCTGGAGAATTCAAACTCCCTAGCACTAAGCAGACTTCCTGATTCTAATGAGACTTGTCAACTCTACTGGCCCAAATCTACTTACATACAGAGAACAACAATAACAACTCAATATATAGAACCCAGATCCACTCAAAATAATTGCAAACATCATAAAAAGCAAGGCAAAGATGAACAAATTAATAAAATGCCTTTTGAAGATACTTCTTCTTTAAACTAACAGAACTTCCAGGTTCTAGAGGACAAAGGCCAGACGTGCAGAAGTCCACTTAAGCTTACTGGGTGCCTGGCCAGTAGGGTCAGCTGCAGCATGATTAGAAGAAAGTCCCTGACTGTTCTGCCTCCATGACCTGTGAATGCAACGCACCCTGTGGAATCAAAAGAGAAGCAACTTCACACAGCCGGGATGTGAACCTGGGCTCAGGTGTATGACTCCCTGTCCCTGCACACCTTGCCTTTACCAGGTGAGCTATGCAGGAATCCAAATGGGCTAGATTTTTGTCAGCAATAATTGAGTGATAATCCACCAATACCCATTTCTTATAAAAATTAAATATGATTCCTTTCTTAAATCTGATAATATGCATTATGACCTTAGATTTGGATCTGAAACTTGCTGGATTAGGTTTGCATTTTATAGTATATTCTATTTTTAATTGATGTTGTATCTCAGAGAGTCATATCCTGGGGAAAGATGATCTGAACAAATAAACAGATCAATTAAAAATAGCGACACAGATCGAGAGTATCATGCTGATATGTTCTCATCAGAGTAATGCTTTACCTCCAGCAATTTCAGTTTGCAATAATTTTCCCTTATGGTTTCTTATTAATTTGTGTTTCAGCTTTTGGCGATATGTATAAACAGAAAACAAAATCATAAACCTGAAAAGCAGGAGGAAAACTGCTGTGTGTTAAATAATGTATTTCTAGTAAAGCCAATTAAGAAATAATTACCTGACATCGATCTTGCCCTGTTTGAAGGTAAATCTCTTCATGTTTGTTTTATAAAAATATATATATTTTTAAACTTGAAATCTTACCCTACAAGAAATAACTTCTTATTAATTATGTAATTTTGTAATTCCTGTTAAGAATTACTACAGGACCAATATTTTTGGCAAGTCTAGGGTTTAATTCTTTCTGCTTTTAGAATTTAAGTGTATCTACATTGTAGTTAATTAGTAAATACATGTGTACTTACACATAATTACAATGTAATTATGCATAGTTACAATGTACTTAATGTGTAAATCTTGTACAATATAACCCTAACCCTAAACCCTAACCCTAACCCTAACCCTAACTCTAAAGCCTCTTTCACACTGGCATGAACATTCTCACATACGCACAACCAGCCCAGGTTATTAAGTCCAGAGTCCCCTTCGCGCAGACAACGGGACTGCAGCCAGTCACAAACATGCATTTGCAGGAGAGCCCCCTTGTGGATTGATGGACTGTGTGGGTGCACTGAGATAATGGGTGGTGGGACAGGGATGCATGCCTCTGATTGGGGGAGCAAATATGTGAGGGGCATGTTAGCCTGGCAGAGGGAGGGGACTGTGTGTAGAGTGTGAGTTTGGAACTGTGAAAGATAACCTGTTTTGTTCTTGCCTGCTTGTTTTTACCGAGTCAGACACACAGAGACTGGTCACTTTGTGTGTGTTACCTGCCTGTTTGTTTCAACCTTTTATTGATCCTGTGTTCAATTTTGTTCACTGCCTTTGTTTTACTGAACAACAAATAACTGCTTGTTTGTTGTTCCGCGAGTAATAATAAACCGAGTAATTCGAGAACAGAATACCTACCTGAACTGCTTTCTTTACCTCCATGTTATAATAATTTAATGCTAACGTATGGGGTATGCATTAACTACAGCCTTACATTTGTTACTTTGAACTACTGTACAAAAACCTGGTCTTACAATCAAAACAAAAAACAACAATTATTCTTATTTGCTTTATTGACCACAAACAATGGCTGTGAAGCAAATAAACACAGAAACAGAACTTTTTTAATTCCAATTCTGCAGATGGAATATACTTAACAAAAGGCCTGCATGCACATACTAGACTGTATTTTCTAATATTTTTTAACAATACTGCACTAATGCAAATAAAGAAACGACAATATTGTTTTCCTTGTTGCTCGCTTTGCTAAAGCAAATACAGAATATCATATCTATTATATAGATTTACCTTACAAAAATTTGGTGGTAGACAGCTAGGTAAATGAGGGGGACTAAGACAGAAATCCTGGATGAAAAATCCAGTCGCTTATTCACCAGTCACAAACATGTATTGCAAGTGAGTGGATTCAACCGTACTTTATTTTTTAATTTTTTATGAAAACCCAAACTTGTTGGTCTTAGTGGCATTTCTATGATCGATTCTCTAGCTACTGCATGCAGTATATTCACAATTAACCATTGAAATGCCACAAGAAGCTGGATAACATGTAAACTCAAGCTGTGCAGCTAAATTGCTCTGCATATTCTTTACGCATTTAATTTAAATACGTAATTCATATTTTTTTTCAATTTGTAAAACACCCATTATATATCTTATCTGTAGCACTTGATAATCCTAAGAAAAAAGAATTACACTTTAAGTACATTGCAACTATACATAATAACTTTATAAATAAGTACACATTTATTTACTAAGTAACTAGTGTGTAAATATAGAGTAATTAGAGACACTTAATGTAGTGTTACCAAAATGACATAGGAAATGCAAGTGTGACAGTTAAGTGATGCAATTTGAGAGCTTCCTTTACGGCTCTTGAACTTAATTGCCCCACAGGTACTCCAATAATGGAGAATGCTATGTCCGGGTAGTGGTGAAAGATGCTTTTATAATTTTCCTTGCTTTTACACTTTTTTTTAAATGTTTTTCCTCTCTGCCAGTTTATCAGTTGAGGAGTCCTCAGATTCCTGCTGGATTTTGTTAACTAACAATGTGTTTTTACAGCTCTGTTTCTTACATTTGATTGATTTCTTTCTATGGTTTATTTGCTGTGGTTTATTATGATGATTGATTTCTTGCTATGGTTTATTTGCTGTGGTTTATTATCACTTACAGCACAGTCTTGTTAGTGTCTCAGAATTGAAGAGCTAACCTTAAGAAAAATCAGATACATGCAGCCAGGAACAGGATTTATCTCCACCCTAAATAAGCCAGTATTCCACATTTCACACTATTGGGTGCACAAAACACTATCACAGTCTTCAGCGCTTCATAAGCACTTATAGTTACGCTCAATTCCAACTTGAAATGTCTCATAATTACGGGTTAACACTTGAGGGATAACACTTTGTACCATATTATTTAATTCTGTATTGCTTAAAAAGTGTGATCACAGACTGTTGTATTTATTGCTGCTGAGTTGCACATACTTTAAGTATACAGCACAAGAGAGAACATAAGAACATAAGAAAGTTTACAAACGAGAGGAGGCCATTCGGCCCATCTTGCTCGTTTGGTTGTTAGTAGCTTATTGATCCCAGAATCTCATCAAGCAGCTTCTTGAAGGATCCCAGGGTGTCAGCTTCAACAACATCACTGGGGAGTTGGTTCTAGACTCCCACTACTCTCTGTGTAAAAAAGTGCCTCATATTTTCTGTTCTGAATGCCCCTTTATCTAATCTCCAATAGAGCACTTTTGTAGATTATGAACGGTTTACAACGAGCTTGCCATTAATTTAAAAAGCAACCTGTAATTTAAACCGTGAATAAATCACCATAAAAAGTTTTTGACATTAAATAAAAAATATCTTTGCTATTATTCCTCAAGGTCTCCCTTGCAGCCCAGGAATGTGTCTGAAAAGTACAGCTATAGCCAAACGTTTTGCATCACCTAGAATTGTAGGATTGAGACATAATTAAAAAATATATACTTTATCACCAGAATTTAGATATTTTATTTAACATCATGTAATCAAAGAAACTACAAAATGATATCGCAAAAGTCTACCGGAAGCCATAATACTAGTACAGTACTTCATGTTAGATTTCGAAATGTCACATTTGTACATTTTTGTCAGTTTTTTGTTAAGTACTGTATATGGAAAACTAAAAAGCGGTATGTAATTCATTATGTTAACGTAACATTGTTCAGCAGGTTTCATTCAACTTCTAAGAAACAAAATGTGTTAATTCTATAGGGTGATGCAAAACCTTTCACCATAACTGTACATTCCATTCATTAGAATTAAGTTCAAAGTCTAATTATATTCTATTGACATTTTCAGCCTCTTTAGCATTGCCTCTGGTTCTAACAATAACTGTAAAGTAATTACTCAACATCTCAAGAGGGTATCAAAACATCAATGGGATACCCTTAATGGATATGGGATAGATATTGATTGCACAGTGGTCAAATATGGTTGTAATGACTCTTCTCCTAGCAGCTGACGAGTTAATAATACTGACATCTTATTATTATTTGTTTATTTAGCAGACGTCTTTATCCAAGGCGACTTACAGAGACTAGGGTGTGTGAACTATGCATCAGCTGCAGAGTCACTTACAATTACGTCTCTCCCGAAAGACGGAGCACAAGGAGGTTAAGTGACTTGCTCAGGGTCACACAATGAGTCAGTGGCTGAGGTGGGATTTGAACCGGGGACCTCCTGGTTACAAGCCCTTTTCTTTAACCACTGGACCACACAGCCTCTTAAGACATCTTAAGACACGCGCATACCTCTCGACTAGCTTGCCTTTCCATTCAATTCAGTGGGCTGAGATGCCAATTTATTACACGGTGACAGACTGCAGTGTCAAATTGAAAATGTTACTACTCTGATGCTACTCTATCAATGACTGCCTGCCCGTGTTCTTCATTGCTCCTCAGTGGTACTGCAATGTTGGATTGTGCTAGCAGTACCGCTGCATTCCATTAATATCTGAGCAATAAGACAAGGGCACTGCTATTCTTATAAATGAGCAATATTCAAATTTGAAAACAAGTGACATATTAATTCATCTCTTATTCGTGTCTATGTGTACTTACAGTAAAGTAGTTTCACATGCAATGCTGTGCAGCGAACTCCAATGGCATATCAACCAACCCAGTCGATACAGTGCTGGAAAGAGAATCCAGCTGGAATGGACATATGTTGGTGACAGTGCTTGACACATGCACATGTAAATCTGCTCATTGTCTGAACATGGGATTTTAGAGGCAGCTTACACAGAACTTTATCCACGATGATTTATTGGAAATATGGATACAAGATTAACAGTAATGCACTGATGGGAATGTAATCATGTTGGAACTGCTATGGACAGCAAATGGTCTGTGTGTGTGTGTGCGTGCGTGCGTGCCTGCGTGTGTGCATGCGCGTGTGTGTGTCTGTGCAATCCTACAGTTTAGAGCCACAGTCAAACCATGGCATATCTGTATGGAGTAAAGCCCCGCCCCTGCCGCATCATTTTGCAATGCCTTACACAGCCTCAGAATAATTGACACATTGGATAGCCAATCTAAGACATACAACTATATAATCCCACTATCATGTGACATTTTACACTCACATAACATGTTTGCCGACAGCAAACAAAATACAATTCGTCGATTTTATGTATTTTAATTTCAGTGTTTTCTTTGTTTATGTGAAATGGCTGACTCTAAAAGTTGAAGTGACACTGATAGTGAGACACAGACATATTTCACACTGGGTTTCTTTTATCCTGGGCCCCGACTGGATAACGGTTTGATAACACAGCTTCTTCTCCTTGCTTGGGTTCATCTGTGAAGGTCAGTTAAAATGATGACTCCAATGTGAGCGATGGCAGGATGTCTGATTATGAGAGGGGCAATTTCTTAACCTGTTTGGGAAAGTAGAACGTCCCAGTACCTGTGGGTGGGGTTCTACTATTTAAGTAAGCATGTACTGCAGATTTTCACTGACTGCAAAATCTCCCTGCAGTGTGTGTTGGTAGATCTATTACCTAATTCCACCCCGTTAATTGCTGTCACTCGTACAGCTATGCTGCTATAACTAAGCCTAACTCAATCAACTAATGCATTTCTAATGAGTGACCCAAAACAACGCAACAAGAAACCAAAATATATTCCGTTTTGAAGACTATCCTCCCTGATTTGACAGTGAACTGAAATTACCCACTGTATCCTACTCCAAGCAGCAGGAAACTGAGACCTGATTTTGGTTGAAAGTGTAAGCAAACCAACCTACTGATTTAGATGCTGGTACAGTAGTTAGAGGGTGTAACCCCGGGCTAGCTATATGTAGTGGACAGTGCAGTCAAATGAGGGTATGGCTGGATACTGAAATGCACAGTTTGAAATCAATTTGAGAAACCTGAAAGTTAATATTTTTCTCTTCTCCCATCTCTTGGTCAGCGGTAGACAAATGCAGTTTTGTGAAGCTGGGTCATAAAAATTGCTTTACATAATCACAAACTGGGATCTCTGCACAAGCAATTCTGGCAGACTTTGATGAGAAACAGGCACAGGTGAGTTTCTCACCCCCCTCAGGAAAGTGGAGATGGGGGAAGCCAGTCAATCACCCTCGACAGGACAAAGGAACTTTGATTGAACTGTCAATCACAAGCTGTGGGCAAGGCCAATGAGTGGCCCAGAGACAAACCAACCAGTGACTTGTATCTATCATTGATTTGTTCTGAATACTTTAAACCCACCCCAATTACTGAGTGACAGCACATTCCTACATTTTTATTGGAGACTCGGCTTGCGAGATTTAAAACAAGATTAATCAGGATGGAGGCTTGTTAGAGGGATTTAAAGCTCTATTACAGTTAAGATACGGAGGATTTAAAACAGAATTGTGACGAAATGTACAAAAATGCCTACACACAAAACCCCCAGAAGAATGTGCCCGTGACCATAGGGATTTCGTTGTGGAAGACAGCAAAGGAAAGAAGGTACAACTTAAGTGTGCAAGTACTGTCCAGTTACTATACATATTTTGACACACAAAAAAACAAAAAAAAAACACTCAAGCATTTTGGAAAGTAACCAAAAATACTAATTTCATACAGAATATCAAAAATGAAAGCCCTGAAAAAAACGATTTACATAAAACTCGAAAAATAGCTAAAATAAGCACCGAAAAAACACAATTAATAAAACCCGAAAAACAGAAGCCCTAATTGTATTTTATTATCACATTTCATTTTATTTCATTGTTTTGTGAGTTCAGGATGAAAATCCCTCTAACTACAAAAACAAAATATTCAAGAAGATCATGCCCAGTATTTTACCCATCAAAATGCTACACAGATGATAGCACACTGGGGTGTGCCTATGGACAGGCACCCACTCCGAATGTACAGTATTTTTTAGATGCTCATGACATCCACCCAAGGTTCTGTTTCTTTTTGTAGTTTACCTCGATTATGGTCAGTTGTTTTTTAGGACAATTTTACCCAGAATTCACTGCACATTGCATGCTACTTTTCTAGAGATTGATGGCAACACCCTCATCCATATAGTTCAGGGAGGCGTTAAAAGCACTCTGCTGCCTTCAATCCCTGGACTTTCACCTCCACTGAATAATTCAAGGAGTGAATGTTGATTCACACCCATCAGCATTCGCCTTCATCACTGCCATCCACTTGCTTGGATGGTTGGTCTCCTGTAATTGGCCTACGTCTTTTTGAGTCTTGTGAAGCAGCATGTGAAGAGCTGTTATTGGTGCAAAGAGTGTGGGTGAACATTATACACAGTATCTGTAAGTGTTTCTCATGGGCAGTGTAAAAACTCCAATTGTTACATAAACCTCTCTGTTATGCACTGCATTGCGATGCACGGCTTTCAGCTGTCACGCTCAGTAATAGCTGTAGGGCCTCCTCAACCGGTTTGATTAACTACAATAGTGATACTACACACTGCTACAGGGGAAAGTTCTGCTTTAACATTAAACCCTATACATACTGTGAGACAGCAGGGAGGGGGTTAATTCCTCCCTAGAGGAAAACATGTGCGTAAGGCACATTTTGATTTTGTTTAATTTGTGTTAATTGTTTTGTTTAATTGTTTAATTGTTTTATTGTTTAATGATTACCTGCACCTGGCTATTATTGAAAATTAGAGCCAGGTGCAGGGTTTATAAGGAGAGCAGTCAGTCTGCTCTGGGCAGCTGCTGAAGAGGGTAGAAGCCCGACTGTGCTGGTGTGTGGGTACAGCCGTAATTTAAAAGGGAAAAAAAGGTAGAGTGAGTCCTTTTTTGTGTGTGTGATTTTGTTTGTTTTGTTTTGTTACAGGTAAACAGCTTAGCTGTCCTGTGTTTAGTTTAGGTTCCTGTTTTGTTTTAGTTATTGCTCAAGGAAGAGCTAGGTGTTTGTTTTGTTTATTGTGTTTTGTGTGTTTTCATTAAAAATAGCGCAACCGCGCTTCAAAAATCCATTTGTGTGTTGGGTCGGTGTTTTTAAAGGGGCAACGAACCGCAAAGAGGTTCGATCTTTTACATTACTAAAAGTATAGATGCTAGCCAGTGTTATGTAATGGTAATGGTTCCGTCAGTGGTGAAACAATATGACATCAGTAACACTTTACATGAAGTGTCTCTAATTAATATTGTGCATTTACATAGTAGTTACTCAGAAAATACATGTATACTTACACATAATTACAATGTTAGTATGCATAGTTACAATGTACTTAATCTACTATATTCACATGATTAGAGTGATGGGGTTCCCCACCCCTTGTGTATTATATATTTGTATTATTATTTGTGTTTATATATGGAAGGACGAAAGCCATCCAACATTATTATTTATTATTTGAGACCGTTGAAAAGCCGGTCGTATAAAGTGTAGCGAGCGTGGATGGGGTTGAATTCCCCATCCCAATAAAACCTGTGGGAATGTGGCTGGAGCCTTAATAAGGTAATTTTATGAATGAGTAATTAAGGCTCCAGCCACCAATATAAGAGACCCACTCCGGGAGAGTATTGGAGGAGAGACCAAATCGTGAGTCGAGAGAACCAGCATAAAAAGAACAACAATTGCTATATTTAAATTTATACTTGTTAATTTATTCTGTGTTTTGTTTGTTTGGCCAACAAGCCCTTTTCTTTGTAGTTCAAGTAAAGTGTTTTGTTTTGTTTAAATATTTACTTTTGTTGTTTATTAAAATAAAACACTATGCCTCCGTTTCAGCCTCATACCTTTTGTTTTTGCACTTCTTCCTGGTCTGTGACATCACCACCCACACCACTAAAGCCATCCTTTGTGACAGAGGACAATTGGCAAACAATTTCACACTGACAGTGCTGACACATGTTTAAATCTCCTGCCAGACTTCCTTCCATTCCCCTACATTAAGTCGGGTGGAAAAGTAAAACAGTTGTCTACCAATACCATGCTGCCATGTGTACAATATATTACTTTAAAAAGAGAAACACAAGGGGCTCCCGAGTGGTGCATCCAGTAAAGGCGCTCCGCATGGAGTGTAGAATGTGCCCTATAGCTTGGAGATCGCAGGCTTGAATCCAGGCTATGTCATTGCCGACCGTGACCAGGGGTTCCTAGGGGGCAGCGCACAATTGGCCGAGCGCCGCTGGGGTAGGGAGGGATTAGGTCGGCAGGGCAATCCACGGTTCACCACGCACTAGCGACCTCTGTGGCTGATAGGGCGCCAGCAGTTCTGCAGTGGAGCCATTCAGATCTGTGTTGTCCTCCGGCACTATAGGTCTGGTGGCTTCACTGTGGCTCCGCAGTGCGAAAAATGACGGATTGGCAGGAACACGTTTCGGAGGACTCATGTTTCAGCCTCCATTTCCCGAGTCGCGGGGGGGTTGCAGCGGTGAACCGGGATACACAAACTCGTTCAATATATTTGTGAGAAGGCAACACTGTAAAATGAAAGAAGTGATTCAAAACCACTATTTAAAAAAAACAGTCATGACTTTAACTTCGAGCATTACTTGTGCCCTGTTCACAGTAGCATTTTTAAACCGGTATCGTTGCGGAACCATACCAAAACATCTGTCCAGACTGGAGTTCTTATCGGTATCGTATCGATACAAGTGTGAACAGGGCTTTTGATACGGTGTTTGCCTTCATCGTTTACTAATATGAGACCTGCTAACCTGAAATGTAATTTTAAGTACATACATCATTGATCTTCCAGGTGTAACATTGAATAGACTGCAACTGCTACACAATAACAAGTACATAAAGACTAAATCTGCTCACCAGAACGCAGTCATGTGGCCACTGCATTGGAAATTGAATTCCACATTGATTTTAAGCTGCTCTTTACCTTTAAGGCAATCATGGCCTTGGGCAGCTTCATTGGTGAGCTGCTCACTCCCTACAGTACTTCCCTGGCTGCACTTTAATTTGTAATTTTCATGTTCCCTAAATTCCAACTCAAAAGACACACTATGTCAGGGCTTTTATTCTTATGAATACTTGATAATGGTTTTCTATTTCAGGTTATAGCTATTTTTGATATTAGTCTGGTGTTCAATCATACTGTCAAAGGATGAGAAACGCCACTGTGGTCACACACAGCCAGTGGATGTCATTTTACTGTTAATGGGAATTTCATTTCTGACAATAAGAAAACATTCAAAGCACTGGGTGATTTCAGGGCCGGCCTTAGTCTGTGTGGGGCCCTATGCAAGTGTGGGGTTCAGAACATCGAAAGAATGCTACAGTAGGCTATACCTTAAAGTCAGTGTATTTATGTATTCATATATATTGTTATAATTGTCGTGGGCACAGTAGCAGAATGTTATATGAGGACTCATCTAATACAAGTACTGTAGCAGGGTGATTGCCCTGCATGTGTGTAAATTTAGTGCTGGTATAATTTGTATGGGGAAATGGGTTTATCGTTTTGGAGTTGATTTGTATGATTGCATTATTGTTTACAGACGGGCGCTTGATTGAGACTTGCTGCCTGCTAGGCTTGGTTGAGGGGAAGGGCAGCAAGTGATTGGCTGTGCTGGACCTCAATCAGCCGGTGGGCGGGTCTTAACCGAGTGTCCGTCAGTTTAAAAACATCCGCGGGAGATGAATCGGGGCGACTGCAATGCCATGGCAGAGGGGAGCGGCGAATACTCGGGAGGAGGGGGTCCGCTCTGCAGGAAGGACAGCTACGCAACCTTGAGACTGCAAGCGGTGCATGTGAAGGCAATGCCCAGACAAGGCCGTATGAAGCAGCAGGAGTCGTTGTATGAATACCGGCTCATCAGTAGGTTAGTTTAGGGCAGGGGTGCCCAATCCTGGTCCTTGAGGGCCGATGCCCTCCTGGCTTTTTGTTGCAACTGTGCCCTAAATTACTTAATTGGACCAATCAAGCCCTTATTAGAAGCTTAATTGGTCCAATTAATCAATTTAGTGTACAGTTTTAACAAAAACCAGGAGGGCATCGGCCCTCCAGGACCAGGATTGGGCACCCCTGGTTTAGGGGATAGTGATCCCATGTGATGTATAGCGAGGGTTACGTAGTGTAGCCGGTTCCTGGAGCGGGACACCTCGTTTAATAAGGCTAGCGCTCGCCCTCTGTGGCACCTTTTATTTGTGGTTTTTGTACTGTGTTTTATTTTGCCTTTTGTACAGCTTGCTGTATGTGTCCTCTGTGCGTTACCATAGCTGGTAACGTCACATGACCACCTTTACTTTCGTTTCTGTTTATTATTAATAAATCCTGCGCGCCTGTGCCGGCGTTTCAACTCCACCCCCAGTTGTCTCTCTTTATTGCTTGAACAGCGGCTACCCACACACGTGACACGAGCAAGACCCTGTCACAAGTACATTAAAGAATTTTAAAGAAATTTAATTTCCATTAAAAAAAAAAATCCATGTGAAATAGCAGTTCGTATTTAAAGGTATGCCAGTTGGGGAAGTAAGCAGCAACAATGTCAAATAATATGTCCTGAGAACAAAACAATAAAAAGTGCATTTACCATGGATGAACCGCTTGTTATTAATAACTTATGAATGGTTTGCATTTCATTCAAAAAGGTGTATGCAGGTGTATGACTCTGATCTGGTGTGCAATCCATTATGACTGAAAAATACTTATACTTAATACTGTCTTAATCCAGTCAACTATTGTACTTTGCACTTTATTCCCCATGCTGCTAATCAGCTAATTCTGTATGTTTTTTCCGATGAGTCGTGCATCTCATTACTAATGATCCTTCTGACATGTTCCATCATTATAGGCTCGAATTTGCCCAGCAATTCTATCAGACCCCAAAAATGTCCATTATGTGGCTCATACAACTTGTCAACAGATCCAAGAAAAGCCATGTTCTGCTCTGCGAGAAACTGAACAATTGCAAGGCGGCACTGAAAAACTTGATGCCATCTTTCCTTTTCACTATTAATCAGTCTTTCCATTATTTTGTCCACAACGCTATTTGTTGACAGTCTTTTCTTAAGTTCATTCCATTTTTGCAAGCATTCTATGTGACTTTTTGAAAGGTTGTGTTCACAAAGGCGAGCAGAAACATTTTTCCAATCAGAAAAAACATCACATTCTAAAGCAGACTGAAAGCTGAAAGAATATACAAGCCATCGATGAAACAATGACTCACCATTAGGGAGCTTTCTATTTCTGTGGATATCAGAAAAACATTGCCCGTTTTCATCCAATGGGTATTCATCATTTGGTAGATGTACAGGGCCTTTCTGTACCAAAAATGGTAAGTGTTTGTGGCCACATTGCTGGATCAGTGTAATCCATCAAAGGCACTTCTTCAAAAACCTTGTCTTCTTCAGGCTCATTTTCTTCAGGCTCATTTTCTTGTGACTGTAATGTTACAGACCCCTCTTGACTTCATGATGCGAGCAAAAAGGCTGGTTGTTGCTGTAAGTCTTCGGTCTCTTGTGAAGAGTTGGATTCATTTTCTTCCAGATTTGTAGTTGGCAGTGGAATTGATTTGAAATACTGCAGCATAGCTCCTTGTTGCCACTTTACCTGAATTTCTTTCTCTATTTTTTTTTTTTCTTTTAGAATGGCCCGACTCGTATTTGTGAGGGGCCGACATGATGTGTGACAGTAACGACCAAGCCTAATACCGCAAGACTATCTTCTAAGAATGATCTCTGTGAATGCAGCCATTGGCTAAATTGGTCAAATTCTACACAGAATCTGCGCAGAATGAACGCCCCCAATTTTGACACGCCGGGCCCCGAGGGGTGGTCCCTAGGTAGCCGTCTTGCTTGCCTTGCCCTAAGGCAGGCTCTGGATGATTTTTCATTAGTTCAACCATTTCTACATTAACCTTGCACATGTACAATTCCCAAATGCAGTTTTAGATGTAAGGACACAAGCCCCCCTCTCCCCCCATTAAAAATGTGGTTGCTATACCACTCCATGAGCCCAGTTCACTTCGTTCAATTATACCAGCAGACTAAGGAGTTTATATAGAAACAAAACAAGCAGATCATTTTCTTCTCCCACATTTTACTGGAATTGTATATGGAGCTGATATTTTTAACATGGGTTTCAAGAACACATTTAAAAACTGGAAAGCAGGAAAGAGGGTGTCAAGCCAAATACAGACAGATGGTTATCCTTGCAGACACACTTCAAGTGTGGATCAAATTTGCAGGCTTGCTACAGCTCCAATTGGCTTCTGCTTGCAATAGTATTGGACAGCTTCGGAAACTCCACACCTAAATGAGGTCCAAGTTTTCAGACTTGGAGCTCTGCCGATGGCAGATATTTATGCAATAATATTGAAGGTTGAATTTTCTTCCATTTGCAAAATACATAGTAATTACTGAGTAACTTTTGGTAAGCAACAGTGGGATATATTGATCTAAACAGTAGTGATTCTAAATAGCGCCACAGTTTAAATACTTATAAGAGCAGTGCATGCTTGTCTTTCATTGAATAGACCTCAGTGTGTTTTTTGGGTCATGACTGTAATCATTAGGTAATTACAAGGTACAGACCTTCCAGAAAGTAGAGATTACTAAAGTCACTTGCAATCCAGTAGGGTTTTGTATGCACCCATACTTCCCCATAGGTACTGTACACTCCCCCTTCTTGCATCTAAATATTGTAGTATTTCTAGGTAGCTACTTTACCTTTATATTTTATTAATTAAATACATTTGTACATGACTTTTGCTCCTTGTAAAATGATGATATTTGTGAATATATCCGCTTCTTAACAAAAGTCTCCCAGTGGACAAATATAAAACAGATTTGGGCAGTGGGCTGCTTCTTACCTTGCCAAGGATGGCTGGAACAATATTCCTGATCATATTAAATAGTCTCCTATCCAGTGTAAACACTGTTTTTTTTTTTCAAATATTTTGTTTAACGTACCTCCTGCAGGGTTTTTAGACGAACAATGAGAGATGACTGGGGGTTTTTTATGACAAGGAAATGTTTTCCATTACAATACGTCTGTTATGCAAACCATCTTTGACTCGGAATAATGAGGATAGATTTCTTTTTAAACGGTCCCCAATCTCTTTTTTACTGGTGAATTGTAAATCTGTTAACACTCTTTTCATTGCCAGCTGCTGACACTTGTTAACTAAACAAAGCAGTTTTATCAAGCCACCAGGCAATATAAATATTTAGTTTCAGAACAAGAGGTGAAGCAGTTTTATTTTTAGTAAGTAAAGTAACAGATGTTCCATGTGATCAAGGAAGCTACATTTTAGATTATTTTTTGATAACGTCTGCTCAGAAATGATAATGGAACAATTCATTTGAAAAAACAAAACCTAATTTGAGGACAGAGGGTAAAGAGCTAAACTAAATAGATATAAATATACAGCTTTGTGTGTTGTAAGAATATTTTGTGTGAGACCATGGAAAGTGTGTCACATGCTACCCTTGTGAAATGATAGGCAAGCTGGTTTGATGGTAACCCAGACCAGAAGGCAGTATAGAGTTGTGACACAGATTGTGGGTAAAAGGTAATTGTGGGTAATAAGGGCAGCAATGTAGAGTAGTGATTAAGGCTCTGGACTCTTGACCAGAGGGTTGTGGGTTCAATTCCAGGTGGAGGACACTGCTGCTGTACCCTTGAGCAAGGTACTTTACCAAGATTGCTCCAGTAAAAACCCAACTGTATAAATGGGTAAATGTATGTAAAAATAACGTGTAAACAATAATGTGATATCTTAACAATTGTAAGTCGCCCTGGATAAGGGCGTCTGCTAAGAAATTAATTATAATAATAATAAAAGGACCCAGCACATTTATTATAGCAGTCATTAAAGGTGAGGTGACATTAAGAATAAGACAAGAGCTTCCCACCACCATTTATAAAGCATTTCCTTTACTATCAAACCTGATCAATGATCTTGATTGAAAACATAAGCTACTTGACAATAATATGTGTGTAATCAATAGTCACTGTTTTCCTGCAATGAACACAAACTGTGCATAATGTTTTATACAGTATATTGCGTTTACGCCTGCATTTCCAATCAATTATATACTTCTGTTTTGACATGTGTGAACAGGGTGGCTGCAGGGCTGACGTCAGACCAGAAACAGAAACCACAACAGGGATGGTGGGGCAAAACTGAGACACTACGGCGCTCAGCATTTTTTATTAAATAACAAAATTAAATATTTAAACAAAACACTTTCAAAACAAAAAGGCACTAGGGCCAAAACAAGCAAACAGATGGACAACAAACAATAACAAGTATTGTGCTGGTTTAATAACCAGCACGCTTAGCAATTGTTATTTTCTTCTAAATGATCTTTTACCTCTTGTCTCCACTCATTCTGCACTTACGAACACTCTTTCACTGTGCAGCCAAACTGCAGGTCTTTTTATATTGGTGACCGAGGGACTAACTAGCTATCAATTATTATATTATCCCTCGGTCACATTCTGCACGGATTTACTAAGTCTGCGTGACTATCAGCTAGTTAAATAATCAGTTGCTAACAGTCACGCATTCTCACAAGGTATTTTAAAACATTACACAACAACAAATAATGGCAGTGGCTTTTTGACCACGCCACAAGGTTCGAGGTTGGGACCCTCTGTCAAATTCCAGAAAACACAAAATCACGGTATGATAATACTATGTGACCGGGTACTTTTTAAAACACACTACCAGACTGTCAATTACTGTAAATGTCTTCAAACCATATTTTAAATGTCAATAGAAACAGTAAACGCTTGCTTACCTTTCACTATCTGTGTGGTTCTGGTCTTCCTGGTGGAACATTTCCTGGCAATAGCGGAGTCTGGAAAGATATCTCCCACACATTTATTCAATTCCTCGCAGAAAACAAAAGGGATGTTTTGTTTGGAGACTAACATTGCAATTTCTGTCTCAGCATATGTTACCTTCTCCACCTCCGTTCTTCCATTGGCAGTAAAGGTTGTGAAGGTGCCACTTGTTTTCTGCGCCTCAATTGCCTTTTTGTGGTTCTGGGATTTCTCATGTTGGACTACATCGAACTTGGGACAAGAAAGGAAAAGGTTTCGCTCCAAGTTGGTAGGTACCTGCACGAGTATTTTGCCTTTTTTAGTTCTTCGAGATACCATTATTACTGTGAGAGTGTGACTGTACAGAAGCTGAAAACAACACGCTAAGACTAAGAACCAATGAGCATGTAGACCACCCCCAAAATGATATGTTCATTACGTTCATTGGTTGAACTTTCTTGTACTTTCTCTCTCGCCTAGCTTCTCCCTGGGTCCTAAAATCCGACAACTTTACAGTATTGGGCTGAGGTTTTGACATTTTGCTGCGAATATAATTTGTTTGAAATACTGGAGAAACACGGGAGAAATTATATTACAGGAGCTGTCCGGGATAAGGGGTCAAATTACGGGAGTCTCCCATGAAATACGGGAGAGTTGACAGCTATGCAAGTCCTCTAGCTTTTCTGTTATGTATCACATCATGTATCATTATTGCTGTGTTACCTGTTTGACAATGTGGGCAATAGTCCTTACACTATCAGTGCACTACAGCGGCCATTTTGAAAGAGCTTTGAAACAGACTTTAAAGTTATAAGTGTAAAAACTTGTCAGGATGTTAACAATGAAAAGAAAAATTTACAGGTACGTTATTTAAACAGTTGTAGCAACACGTGGGGATGTGTAACGCTATATTTTTCGGAACCCTGCTACTTACTCTTTAAGAAGAGCATTTGTAAAATTGTTAAATATATTAAAAGAAAAACTTGTTTTTACCACTACTCGACCAAAGTGGTTTCAGGATTACATGATAGATTAAAATCTTGTAACAAATGTGTACTACTTATCACTTTTTACCAGTGAACACTATTGCTTTTTAAATAATCATCTGTGCATTTCTGCAGTGCATTTCACACACTTAAGTAAACTTGATGGGAAGTTGCAGTGGCTGCAGCAGGCAAAATCAGCAGCTGTTATGCATTACACAATTGTTCTACATAAATCTTTTTTTCTGTGCTAAATTGTGTATACTGCCAGCCATGGAACCAGGATTCAAGAAATGACGGCTAGTTCCCTTAAGGACATTTTGGTATCACTTTACATTGTGTCTAATTTCATTGTATTTGCATAGCAGTTACTTTGTAAATAGAGGTGTACTTACACATAATTACAATGTTATTATGCACAGTTACAATGTCCTTAAAGTGTAAATATGTTTGCACGATATATGTTAGTACACAATTGTATCAGAAAATGGTTATGGTTATATTGTGCACAAACATTTATTCATTGAGTCCATTGTAACTGTGCATAATAACATTGTAATGACTTGCAGGTTCTCATGTATTTACTAAGTAACTACAATGTAAATACACAGTAATTAGAGACCATGTAAAGTGTTACCAACATTTTAATCACACCACCCTAGACAATGTTCATGCTGTTTTCAGGTCTATTTCCTTTCCCTCTCCCTGTGAAACCTCCCTGTTCAGGGTGACCTGAATTTATTGATTAAACGAATAGTAGCACACAGGTAGGTGCAAAGTAGTGCAATGCACCTCACGTCATACTAATGCTTTATGAATAGTACTGTGACTCAAGGGCAAGGCATTTTTTGTCAGTTTATATTTACGAGACTCAGGCTTATTTCATTATTATTTACTTCCAGGAATAAAATATAACTCATTGCAGAATTCAACATACACGTCTATATTTAATCCATTCACAGTAACATTTAAAACAGAGATATTGCTTTAGATGTGTAGAGGTGATCAATATGTACTGTCACCAAGCACCTGGCATATATTTAACACAGCACAAGCTCTTCAGGCCTGTGGGAATTTTGGAATCCTATTTTTATATTCTTTGAATGCACCATTGTCTAAGGTTTCCTAACATCCACAAAGTATGGATTACCAAAGTCTGGACAAGGACACATGCAAGAAGTGCTATTTTTATACAACCATGCTTCTCCATAGGTACATGTACACTCCCCCTCCTGGCATCTAAATGCATCACCCCCCCACACACAAAAAGGAGTGATCCTAAACACAGGTATGCTGGCTAAGACAAAGTAGGTCTGCTGTCTGTTTAATCTGGTAACCAAATATTATCTGGGTAACCAACTATACTTTACTGTAGTTCCAATTACATCTGCACCACCTTCTATTTCCCCAGTTTTATGTTGTACATAGTGTATAAAGTGAGTCTGTGGTGAGCACATCAGTCAAGGCTTCTAATCCCTTCACATCGAGTCCTGCGATTATAACAGTTTTTACATTATTTACTTGGCTTAAATCTATTGATGCCATTTTCCTGCTATATTAAATATATTATAAGTGCAACCAAATAGCACAAAGCAAAACCTCTCCCAATTACCTGTGACACCTGACAAAGCACTGCAGTTATATCGAACACTTACCTTGACTTCAGCTCTATCGTACTTTTTTAATCTTCATTTCCAATGCCCGCTCTAACAGTATGTAGAATTGTACAACAAAAAAGGGTGAATATACAATACAGAGAACAAAAATTCTAATTTCTGTATTAATCCTCAGTTAGGATAAGAAATGTGACGGAGGCCTTCAGCCAAGACAGTCTGGAAACCCCTGATCTACAGTCCTTAGTTAAAAATGTAAATATCAAATACTTAGAGTGTACGGTAGTGGAATGTTATATGTTTAACATATGATGGCTACAAGCACTCTATATACACCAGGTAAACAAATGTGGGTCAGTGTTTATTTGTTGACTGTGACACAGTGGGTAAGTGTGTGCAGGTGGATGCAATGCAGCAGTGCAGAACAAAACAGACAGACAATGATATTCAGGTGCAAGGGTGTTTATTGAAGGTTTTAATGTCCAGAGTCTTATGGCGAACACCTGTAAATAATAATGTTGTAAAAGTGATACAGCGGCGTGTGTCACTTTGCTTATTGTAATCCCCGGGTTTGACCCGTAACCAAAAGTCCAGTTCTATTACACCCACATGAAACACAAACACAGTAACAGTGAGTGATATTAGTGCTTGTGGTGCAAAGACAGTTCTCCATGAACAAAGGGAAAGTGTTGGTGTCCGGGTTTAATGCTGGCTGAGTAGTGGCAGCTCCGGATCGTGTTAGTAGTCTAAAATAACAAACAACAGTTTTTACTTAGACAAACAAACAAATACAACACTCACGTTTTGGATCTCACAGGTCATTGGTATCCTTCTAGGTTTTCTAACCATTTACAAAGGAACAGATTGCTTACACTACGACCCCTATATACCCTCTCCCATGACGCCTAGGTTAACGAGAGCATCCGCTCCTCCAATCCGCGGATGCCACACCGTTTCCCGTCCTTGTCATTGAGTGCGTACCGTAGCTCCACCCCTTTTCTAGATGGCCGTCTGCCACCTAACCCAAGGAATAAATTGTCATGCCATTTAGTCCAGGGTACTCTGTTCCCTTTACACAGCACCCTCACAGGTCGGGAGGGAGATCTAACACAAAGAATCTTTCGATCTCTGTCACATTGACCTAAATAAGTAAATAATTACATTGATGACAGAACTGAAGGAACACTGAATAAAGTATGAAGCACAAGAGCTAGGCTCATTTATCATTTCCCTTCTGTAGTTTTTCTACTTTAGTTGAACTGCATTCAAACACAGTTTCCTTTGGAAAGGGTGACTGTGATAACAAAACAGTGAGATGGAGACAGTTCAGCTGTTTGCAATGCTTCAGAGAGTTTTTGTGAGAAGTTTGTTTTCAAGCATAACAAATGAGTTTAAAATCTTTTTGAATGGCCCTACTTCAAAACAAGCTGCACGAAGGGTGTGCTGCTGAGACTTATGCCTCATTTCCACTGCTGGCCACAACAGCCCTGGCCAGCCACTAACGTTTTTTCTGGCCTGCTTTGCTTTATCGTACTCGATATGGCCACTGTTGACAAAGGAACTGTTCCCGACAGGGGAACAGAAAAAATTTAATCCTCTACAATGGCTGCCGTCGAACAAAATTGTGGTGGCATGTGGGAAAATGAGGAGACAAAATGTTTGCTGTCCGTATGGGCTGATTCAGAAATACAAAAACAATTAATGAGCACTGTGTGGAATATTCGAGTCTATGAAAAAATAGCAAAAGTTCTTGCACATAAGAGATTCACACGAACACCACAACAGTGCCGGGACAAAATTTAAAAAAAACGGTGGGCTGGCTACAGAAAAATTTAAGACAGCAACAATCAGAGCGGGAACATCCAATTTTTTTCTTGTTTTATGAACAAATAGACAGTGTTTTAGGGTGCTGGCCCGCGAATGAGCTGCAGGGTGTTTTGAATAATACCTTTGTGGAGAATGCCATGATGGAACAGCACTCTACAGGTATATAAGCTTTACTGTTCTCTCTGAAAGCAGGAAACTGTGTCTGCTAACAGTAATCACGCTTCTGTAAACATTCAGAGCAGTACAGTGATTCTAGAGTAAAATGTGTCTTGGGGGTTGGTACATGTTTACGGGAGAGATCACAATACATTTTTGCCCAGGCTAAATGTAACAAAGACAAAACCTAGCTGTTTGTTCTGGCTGCTGTCTGCCCCCTTTTGGAATATTTTATTTGCATTGAGCAGACGTTAAGAAGGTTTGTTTCTGGCATAGATAAAACACAAATCTTACCTGCTTGGAAATCCTGCATGTTTAAAGATGTGTTCCTTGCTACTGGTGCTAGATTTATGTATTGTTTTTAACATGGGATGTTTTTAACATGGAAGCTATCAGATTAAATTTCAATCTGTCTTCTTTTTGGTTTGGAAAATTTGGTCTTGAGAATGCTGTCTACAATCTTGTATAGCATGAAAATAAAAATAGCAACAAAACTTTTTTTCAATTGCAGCATCCGTGGTTCGGGCATTTTTTTTCCTGAACTTCTACTACTATGAGTTTCTTTAAAATGCAGCAGAATACATTCCCACAATCCCCCAGTGACCTGATGATGATGCAGGACAAGAACCTCTGAATTTGGCCACGTTAAGAAAAAATGTAGAAACACGTGTTTATTGTACCGGGCCGCAGTGGAAACAAGGCATAAGGGGTTGATTTGATATACTTACACCCTGCAGGGATGAGGCACAGCTGGAGTTTTTATAGAATCATCTGGCTTGTTTTGGAAAAAGGGCATTCAACATTCAACCACCTAACCGTGGTTACCCTGAGATAACACTTAAATGCCTAGATCATCTCCTGCTGTGGAAAAATATATACATTTTTAAAAACTAAAAGTTGTTTTTTGATTTGCTTTTTAAAAATAAATCTGTACAATGTATAAATGAAGATAAATGGCAGTATATCCTAAACCTGTAGCTCCTGGCATGCTCTGAATGCCTTTACCGGATGCGCCACTTGGGAGTCCTAGTTTTAAGTTTTAAAACACAAGTTTAAAAATTTTCACTAAATAAGTTTATTAAGACACCTCTGCTTCACTTTTTCATGTCTGTAGATTTATAACAAGTGAATGGATCTTATTACTATACAGTATTTAGTATAAAAATAATATTATGAGTTGTTTATTCTGTGATGTAGAAAGTACAATTTATATACTGAGCATCAAAAATAACGTATCACTTATATTTGAGCATCAAAAGAAACTTATCATTTATATAAAATTCACCAGATGTGATCAAAAAATGACCCCCTCCTCCTCCCTCCTCTATCTCCCCTGATGACTTTGCCTCTTTCTTCTCTTCTAAAATCTCAGATATCCACAAACTCTTTAACACCTCTCCCTCCCCCGCACCTCCTCCTGCTCCAACCCCTACACCCACTGCATCCCCTACTAACTCACCCTCCTTCTCCACCTTCTCGCCCCTCTCAGACTCTGACCTCTCCTCCCTGCTCCAGGGTCACAAACCCACCACATGTGCCCTGGACCCCCTCCCCACTCACCTCTTTCAAGCTGCTGCTCCTGCTCTACTTCCCTTCATCTCCTCCCTTCTCAACACCTCTCTACTTTCTGGTCTCTTTCCTCTGCCTTCAAAAAGCCTCTATCACTCCCATCCTCAAAAACCTACCCTCGACCCCACCTCCCTCCAGAGCTACCGTCCTGTCTCCCTCCTACCCTTCCTCTCCAAAACCCTTGAGCGGACTGTACACCGCCAGCTCTCTGCTTTCCTGTCCAACCACTCTCTGCTCGACCCTCTCCAATCTGGCTTCCGCTCTGCTCACTCCACTGAAACCGCCCTCCTGTCTGTCACCAACTCACTTAAGTCTGCCCGAGCTGCCTCTCTCTCCTCTGTTCTAATTCTCCTCGACCTCTCTGCTGCCTTTGACACTGTTGATCACTCTATTCTACTGTCCTCTCTCGCTGACCTGGGAGTCTCTGGCACTGCTCTGGCCTGGTTCTCCTCCTACCTCTCCAACCGCACTTACCAGGTAACCTGGCGTGGAGCAACCTCCACACCTCACCCTCTCTTAACAGGAGTCCCCAAGGGTCAGTCTTGGGTCCTCTCCTGTTCTCTCTCTACACCCGCTCCCTGGGCCCCTCATCGCATCCTATGGTTTCTCATACCATTTCTATGCTGATGATGCTCAGATTTTCCTCTCCTTCCCCTCCTCTGACTCCACCATCTCCTCCCGTATCTCTACCTGTCTGTCTGCTATTTCCTCCTGGATGCACTCGCATCACCTCAAACTTAACCTCTCTAAATCTGACCTCCTTTTCTTTCCCTCCTCCTCCCCTCCTCTGATCTCTCTATCTCTGTTCCTCTGGAATCTACCACACTCTCTCCCTCTTCCTCCGCTTAAGAACCTCGGAGTCACCCTGGACCCCTGCCTCTCTTATTCCCAGCACATCTCCACTCTGGCACGCACTTGCCGATTCTTCCTGAGCAACATCCGAAGAATCCGACCCTTCCTCACCAACCACGCCACCCAGCTCCTGGTCCAGGCCTTGGTACTCTCCCGCCTAGACTACTGCAACTCCCTCCTGGCTGGCCTCCTGCGGCCGCCACCCGTCCGCCTCCAGCTCATCCAGAACTCTGCTGCCCGCCTGGTGTTCTCTCTGCCTCGCTTCTCCCACGCAACTCCACTACTCCGCTCACTCCACTGGCTACCGATCACCGCCCGCATCCAGTTCAAGACTCTTGTACTAGCCTACAGATGCCTTGACCAGACTGCACCCAGCTACCTCCAGACCCTCATCTCTCCTTACACCCCCACTCGACCTCTCCGCTCCGCCTGCACTAGAAGACTGGCTCTACCTCCTCTATGCTCCCCTGCCTCCAGAGCCCGCTCCTTCTCCACCCTCGCTCCGCAGTGGTGGAATGACCTACCTACAGATGTCAGGACCGCCCAGTCCCTGACCACATTCCGCGCCTCCTTAAGACTCACCTCTTCAGACAGCACCTGTAGAACTCCTCTGTTTCCCCTGGGACACTTTCACCCTTCCTTAAATTTGCTTTACTTACTGTTACCTGCCCCTATTTTACTGCATTTAATCCTGTACTTCAGAGTACTGTAATCTGCCATATGTTTAAACTGTAGTATTTGGTATTTAATCATATCTTGATGTAACTGTCACTTATCTGCTGTATTGAATTGTATTTTGTCACACTTGTACTTGCTTGAACTTGTCATTGTATTTATCTTGCTCTTATTGTATTACCTGTACTGTAACACTTGAAATGTATTTGCTTACAATTGTAAGTCGCCCTGGATAAGGGCGTCTGCTAAGAAATAAATAATAATAATAATAGAGCAGGTGCAGTGACTTTTTATTGTGCTGCAAAGATGCTGCAAAATGATCTGTCGATCTTGGACAGATGTTGTGACTCTTGGTCTCCCAGTTCGTGGCCTGTCATTGACGGACTGTGTCTGGTTATACCGCTTCACTAGGTTTAAAATTGCTGGCTGTGAGCACCCAAGACGGTGAGCCACAGTACGCTGCCCTAGTCCAGCCTCCAACATGCCGATTGCACAAAGGTGTTGCTCTCTTGACAGACGTAGCATATTGTTTTTTTTTCTGTGATTTCTTTATTGCTTTTATTCAAGCTTGCAATTCAACAGCTGAAACCACTCCATATCCAGTGTCCAATAATTGTCTCACTAATTAGTTGATTAAGTGCATATGCTTCAGTGATAGTCACTCAAGAGTGTCATGGTCAAGGCTGAATAATTGATTAAAAAGAAACCAAAACCATTTTGCCAATGTCCATCATTTATATACCTTATTTTTTTCGAAAATAAATGTGTTATAATAATGATACGTTTCTTTTGATGCTGGGTATATTTGCTTAAATGAAAATATACCTATTGAATCGTTATTTCTAAGACAACTATAAAAGGATAAACTCATCTGGGACAAAGAATGTCATCTGTTAAGCTAAATCCCTGCTGTGAAGATCGGCTAGGCTTGACTTTGTTAAGCACATTTAGATTGTTATCAGAACTAAGTATCGAACTTCAAACATATTTTTATTTACACCTCGTATCTTGAAACTGATAACAGGACCATGTAAAGTTCTTACAGACATCGTGTCTAAAGGAATGTGAATTCCATAAGAGCTCAAAATGGTGTCATACTGCCATCTGGTGGACAGTGGAGATGGTTCAGTTTGTAAATAAAATAAATGAAAATATGTTAACTTATAAAAATGATATTCTTGTGAACTCTTACATTTAAAAAGATTAAAACTGTAGGGTATTAAAAGCCTTACTTAAATCACTAAACATTATCATTCAGGAAATTGATTAAAATCTAATTCATTCATTAGCATGATAACTATGGGACTTATATGATTTATTTTGATTTTGCATTGTGTGAAATCACATCAAGAAAATAGAAATGTGATTATCAAGTAAAAATGAATAACTTAGGAAAAGTTATTTCACAAGAGTATTTTATGATGTCATCTGCTTACATTCAAAACAGCCAATAAAATTACCTAATGGAGAGTTTACCAATGGAATGACTAGCAGAACAGACCAATTGAATGACAATTATCTGAGAGATACATCTTTTCTCAAATGTTATAAAAATGCTTGCAGCATGGAAAATTGATCTCTCTCCAAGGAAAACTCTCTCTCAAACAAATCAAAACTCTCCAAGGAATCTCTGAATGAAAAAAAAATCTCTCTCAACAACAACAACTTCCCAAGGACTCTTTCAAACAAATCAAAGATTTCCAAGTATGCTCTCTCTCTCTCTCAATAGACAATAGTACTCTTGGAAAAGCTACACAGAAACATCTAAGTGTGTACAATTGAACTGAATCTGTGGAGACTCAACAACACCTCTCAACATTCTAACTTCAGGAACAACAACTAAAACACAGCTGCTGGACAACAAGAAAATTACTTCTTGAAGAAAATATCTTAATTCAAAGGATGAATAAAAAGACTGTTGCTACTAAATCTAAAAGTAAACAAAAGAATACTGAAGGAAATACAAAACTGCTTTTTAAATCTACTCAAAATGACGCTTCCTTGATACAAGCATCTTAAGCACACAGGAAGTGTGGCTTTGTTGCATCATGGGATATGGAGTCCTGAAGAAAAAGCCATCTTGTTTTTCTTCAGAAATCCTTGAACTCAGCGTTCCTCATTATATGTCCCGCGGGCCAAACGTGGCCCTTGGGGTCCCAAGGAGTGGCCCCCCAGCTGCCTCTGTATAATCCTGCCGCGTTTTGTACATCTTTATTATATTACAGTACTTTTTTAGTACGTACTTGCGTATTTTTCATTCCCTTTTCACCAGCTCCACTGCCGCTTTAACCCACCTACTTTTTTTTGTTATTCAGCCAATCACAAAATCTAAATGATAAATCCTACTCTTCTTATTGGTTGTTGCTCA
The DNA here is from genome assembly GCA_030684275.1 of Acipenser oxyrinchus oxyrinchus. NCBI lineage: Eukaryota > Metazoa > Chordata > Actinopteri > Acipenseriformes > Acipenseridae > Acipenser > Acipenser oxyrinchus. The sequence continues at coordinate 63,609,254 of CM060251.1, forward strand.
AGAACCGCATTACCACACATCAGTTTCCGCCGGCATCAGAACAGCGGTGACAGCAACTGAGGTTTGTAATTTGAAAAGGGATTGAAAGCAGACGTAAAAAATTGAGCATTTTTAATTTGCAAAATCGAACAAGATATGAAAATGAAGAGCTTTCCACTGACACTGATATCCATCTCCCATTCATCCTCTTCTCTTACCTGCCATGATTTCTCCTCGTTCTTTCGGAACAAAATCAACACCATCTATTCTACGCTCTCCTGCCACAAACCCAGTATAACTTGACCACCTTGACTCCCCTCTGATTGCCCACCTGCTCTCTCTTCCTTCTCTTCTCTCTCCATTACTGATGTCTCCAGCCTATTGTTGAAATCAACTACTACTTGTGAGGGCCTGGAACCAACTCCCCAGTAATGTTGTTGAAGCTGACACCCTGGGATCCTTCAAGAAGCTACTTGATGAGATTCTGGGATCAATAAGCTACTAACAACCAAACGAGCAAGATGGGCCGAATGGCCTCCTCTCATTTGTAAACTTTCTTATGTTCTTATGTTCTTACTGCCATGTGCCCCTTGGACCCCTGGCCAACAAAATCTCATCTGTCTCTGTGCTTCTGATCTTGCTCCTTCCATTATGCACACTCTCAACCTGTCCCTGGATTCAGGCTTGGTTCCTGCTGCCCTCAAGAATGCCTGAGTAACGTCAGTACTCAAAAAACCCTCCCTTGACCCGGCTGTCTTATCTAACTTCCGTCCTATATCCAATCTTCCTTTTCTCTCCAAAACTCTTGATAGGGTTGTTGCCAGCCAGCTGATGAAACATCTCACAGATAACAATCTGCTTGAATCTCTGCAGTCTGGCTTCCGGCCACATCACAGTACTGAAACTGTAAGTTATCTGCTTAATGCTGATGCTGCTGCTCCCTCTGCCTGTGTCCTCCTGGACCTCACTGCTGCTTTTGATACCATAGATCATAGCATTCTTCTTGACTGCCTTCAGAAGTATGCTGGGATCTCTGGAACCTGTCTCTCCTGGCTGTCCTCTTACTTATCTGGGCACATGCAGTCTGTCTTCTCTGATGGAAGCAGTGGTGACGCAAACCCGGTCACCTGCGGTGTCCCTCAAGGGTCTGCTCTTGGGCCTCTTCTCTTCAACATCTATGCTTCCCTTGGGTCACCTCATCCACCAACATAGCCTCATGTTTCACTCCTATGCAGATGACACCCAGCTCTACCTAAAACTCAACCCTGCATGTTCCTCTGCCGTGGTCTGGCTCTCAGCTTCAAGGCCTGGATGTCTGCCAATTTTCTTCAGCTCAACACTAACAAATCTGAACTGCTTCTAGTAGGATGGAAAACTCAGCTTAAGAATCTCAGAAACTGTCAGCTGCTGCCTTCCCTCACTGTACGAAGCCTAGGTGTACCGCTGAATAGTAACCTCTCCCTTGATGCCCAAATCTCCTCGGTGATCAAATCTTCCTTCTACCATCTCCGTAACATCTCAAAGGTCCACCCAAACCTTTCCCTCCCTGATCCAGAGATACTCTGTCATGCATTTGTCTCATCTCAACTTGACTACCACAACTCTCTCTATGGTGGTCTTCTGTCATGCGCCATAAACCGTTTGCAGCTGGTTCAGAATGCCGCCGCTAGGATCCTTACCAGATGTAAAAAATGCAATCACATCACCCCCTGTCTTGCCCAACTGCACTGTCTACCTGTTAAGTTCAGGATTACTTTCAAAATTCTCCTGCTTACCTACAATGCCCTTCATCACACAGGTCCAGAGTAGATCTCCAACCTGCTGACCTGCTCTGTCCCTGCCCGCAAGCTGAGGTCCTCTGACTCTGGCTTGCTTGTTATACCCAAGCAAAAGTGCACCACACTCGGAGAGCAAGCTTTTAGCTTCATGGTTCAGACTCTCTGGAACTCTCTCCCAGCTTTAGTATGTGAAGCTCCCACAGTCGCTCACTTCAAATCAACTCTCAAGACCCATTTGTTCTCTCTTGCTTTCCATGCTCTTTAAGCCTGACATCAGTTATTAGCTGTTGTCTAATTTGCTATTTCAGATTTTTCACTGTATCTGTTATGATTCTGTATGACATATGCATCCACAATGTTTAGAACTCACATCCTAGCCTTGTATTTGATGTACTATGCCTTGTATTTCATTGTATTTAATATATTGCATTGTTTTCACTGTTAATGTATTATTTATTGTTTCTCACTATCTTGTAAAGTGCTTTGTGATGGTGATCCACTATGAAAGGTGCTATATAAAATAAATATTGATTGATTGATATACAGTAATTCTTCATTGCGTGACTCATTCAATTTTTTTCACATATAAGGACTGGTAACTAAACAACTTATGAATGTCCATGGTGCATAAATTGTAAGATCAAGAATCCAGGGGTCACAAATTGAGATTAGATAAAGGGGCATTCAGAACAGAAAATAGGAGGCACTTTTTACAGAGAACTGTGGGAGTCTGGAACCAACTCCCCAGTAATGTTGTTGAAGCTGACACCCTGGGATCCTTCAAGAAGCTGCTTGATGAGATTCTGCGATCAATAAGCTACTAACAACCTTTTATCCCTGTCTTGTGTTCCTCTTTCCTTATCCTAATTTACATCTCTTCATCACTCCTTCCCTCTTTTCCTCTATTTCTTGTTCTACTTCCTCCCTCACTTCTTCTCATCCTCCTGTTTCACATTTATCACGGGTCTCCAGGACCTTGCCCCTACAACATAGTCCACATCTAGCTGGCATTATGAAAGAGACTTCTGTTATTTTAATGCTTCCTGCAGCCAGCTGAAAAGTAAAGGTGGTTGTTTCTGGTGTTTTGTGTTCCCTCTTCATAAAATCAGCATCTTTATGATGCTTCTCAACCATTAAAGAAGATATGGATGACATCACGCTAGGGCATCATACTTGCCTTGATGATGCTGGGAAGCCTGAAATGTGTTGTGCCTGGTTTTCTGTTTTGTATTTTTATGCTATGCCTATGCGCAATGATTTTGTAATCACATGTACAGTAGGTTTGTGTGGGAGTATATTTGACATCTTATCATGGTATCTTGACATTGGAACAAATATTGTTGCACATTTGTAAATCAGAACTGGATAAAAAGTTATGTCAAGTTTGATTTTGGAAGAAAAATCTGAAGGTTCAAGCACACATTCTTGCTGGAACTTTTTTCCAATGAGTGAGTCAAAATTCAATCAGAGCAAACTTTGACCTTGAGAAAGAAAGCACCTATATTATGAATACTGATTAAAGTAAAATTTCAATTTTACAGTTCTAAACCATGAACTAAGCTTGTGACAGAACAACCTCTTTATGTGCTTTCTATAGTTAATTAACCAGAGGAATTTATTTTCACCTGTAGCCTCATTAGTGTTTAACAGACAGTAGATTGTCCAGTAATAACTTATTAAGGCTTCAAAAGATTCCAGTCCATTAGCATTACCTCTTTCTTGCATGGGCAGTGATATTTTTGCCAGTATGATTGAGGAATATACAGACATATTGAGCTTACAGACATTTGACTTTTAATTGTAGCTGCTGTACAAGATCCTGTTCAAGGTGTGCACGTCTCTGTATCAGATTGTCCATCTATCACTGAATTTCGGTGTCTGATGATACCTGAGGGTGGAATCTATGGCAATGTTTTCAATGAATGGAACATTCTTTTTCTAGAATTTCGATGTCATCATATTGTCATCATCCTCTACTTTTTCTAGATTCTGGAGAAGGGATAGGTCATGGTTCAAAACATGTCAAATTCAACGGGACAATTGGAAGATTCATCATGTCCTGTAATCTTGTTGCAAGAAATGTGTAGCTAGTAGCTGCACAATTTCAGAACAAATAACACAAGGGCCAATGAAAATCGGTGCTACCCCACAATTGTCAAAAGTATATTCTTAGGAATTTCACAATAGAATTTTTGGAATAATCTAAATTTCTATATAGTAATATCTCTTTATATAAATTAGGAATGCAGCATATCACACATCCAGACTGTCACTGATAAAACTCAGCAGCAAGCCCGAATCCCACCGTTGGAAAGTATTTTAATACAAAAGAATGTCTCTTACAATAATAACAGTAGTTATAGCCTTCCTTTGAAAATGAATTGATTTGGAGTTAAGAATCGTACATCTTTTATCAGATACATCTTGTTTTACCTGTTCTGATGGTCCCTTTGCTGAGTAACGAAGAATAACCATAAAACAAAGCACATAGTGTAAAAAAATAAACTTCAATTGAATTAGTAATAGTGGTAACCTATTGGCACACCTTTAGCACATCACATTAAGAAATGTTTGTGCTATGAGGGAACCTTAATGGAAACGTTTAACAAATAATTACATCAACAAATAATAACAAATAAAAGTCTAGAGATACAAAAAAAAGAAAGAAAAAAGCAGAGACGACAAGTAGAACACTCCAGGTAAGTACAATTGGAACATTTCTGTAATATAATTCTTACAAAGTCGTAAACACCACTTTTTAATGAATGCACGTTTATTTAATGGTGTGGTTTTTATGATTTGTGACATCTGAAAAATCAGCATAGCCCCTCCTTAGTTACCATTACCAAATGACACCCACTGGTGCAGCACTTTGTTGTTTTTGTTTGTTGTAAACCCATGTCAACTTAAAGGTCAGGGTCAAGTTGATGTTTTATTAGGAATAATAACCTTACTATTATACAGTGCAATCTCTTTTCTTTTGTAAATATCAAGGGTCACAACAGTTTTGCAAAGATTTCCAATTAAGTTGCCTGTCAAGGGGTTTCATGTTTCAGATTTCATTTTCATCCTTTGAGCTAGATAAGAATTTAATTTTGCTTGTAACAAACTGGAATTTTAATGAACCATGCAACCAAATAACACTGCCATGACATGGAACTCTGGGACATTTTGTTATGCTTCCAATGGCCATAATTCCAAAGCATCGCTCAGCCTATGGATCTCATTATTTCACAGCAATGTTTTACATCTACCTAACCAAGGCTAGCTGTCAGCTCCTTGAACATCGTGGTGATGATTCCCAGGAATATTCATGAAATAGATTGATCATAAATTTACAAGAAAATATATTTAAGTGAGTAAGAGGTTTAATGTTTTAACAATGACCCTCTTTCAACGTTATAAAACTACATTTATATTTTTTTTAAAAACTTGCAAAGAAACAGGGAGGATGTATTAAGTGTGGGGGAAAATGGATTGTGATGAACAGAACCTTATTTGATGGCAGCCAAAGTCACATTAACTCAGCTGAGCTTTATATTACACAGGGATTAAATCATTTTAAAGCAGGCAATGTAAATGCATTTCCTTTATTAATTCAGACCAGTGTCAGTGTCTTTATAAATTATTAAAAATAAAATCCATGCATGCTACAAAAGGGTCATGCAAAAGGTATAATAACATATTTTGAAATGCAGTCAATTCTCTTTAATACAAATTTTAAAGGGACCAGCACAAAAATTAATCTTATCAGTAATTCTTATTATCAGGAGTATAAAGACAGTTTTTATCGAAGTTACAGTAACACTGAAATACAATTTAAATTACAGAACAATGAAAAATATTATCAATTTAAAAGTATTGTGCAATTTACTGAAAATACAGCTGCAAGCGAACTTTTAAAAAGTAGACATTGCAAATGAACTGCACTTGAAATCTGCATGACCCATTCTGACCAGGGACATTTTTAAACCATAAAAGCAAGGCCTGTATTATTGTATAATGGTTTTTCAGAATGGCTGACAGTGTCCATGGGAATGTTTTGAAATCTGCAGCAACATCTTTCTTTTTCTTCTACAGTGGTGAATTATCCACTGCTTTCAACACCTCTCCAATTTTGTCTGCAAGGATAGTGCCTGTTTTTGCATGAGCCCTATGGCAACTCGAAATGCATCATGGGATCTGTAGTCCCCAAACAGCACTAAAATATAGTACAGAGACGCTAATCTGGATGCACGCTGATACATTTCATATGTTTATTTTAGGTATTCCCATTAGCCTAAATTGAATACCTCAACACTAATATATATATATATATATATATATATATATATATATATATATATATATATATATATATATATATATATATATATACAGTATACCGTATTACACACATACCGTATTACTTCAATTTGGTGCCGCTGGGTTTATTTTAAATTGATCAGAATGACTGCGGCCCTTAAACGAGGGCAGCGATTATACGAGGGCGGCCTTTATTAATAATACTATGCTTTACAAATGCTGCGATATTTTATTAAATGATTTAAGGCATTTTAGAAGCGGCACTGTGAGAGGCTCCGATCTGCAGCACTATACTCTTGTGTGTTTTGGGGGCTTGAATACAGTACATTTACTGACAGTTAACGAGAGCCTATTAGGTGGGAGTTGGGAGGTCAGGGGAGTACTGTACCAGCGAATCAGGAGTGTGTATTGGTTGCTATGGGCAGTGTTGCCAGATTGGGCTGTTTTTTTTATTATTTGTGCGTGTAAAAATTGCATTGTGCGGGTGATGATATGTTGGGCTAGTTTTAGGTCTTTGGGCGGGTAATTTGTATTTTCTGTCAGAGGTCCATAAAAAATATTTTTAAAAAATAAATAAATAAATTATAAGTACATCTAACATAAAGTAAGATTCAATGAGCTGAAGGTAAAATGTCATCACTAAAACACTTACTTTTCATAACCACTTTAACCCACATTAACACAAGCATGGACTAATGATTGGCAGTAGCAGAAGACCATCACGTCGCCACAAGCGAAGCGTTTTCCCTTGTGGCTCAACTATTGTTCACAAAGTTCGCCACGGTGGCAAAGGCTTTGAAAAATGTACTTGTTTAAGACTGCCACTACTCTCAACGTGTGCTGGTAGATGATCAATACAGACTGTTTAGTTTGATTTCATTTCGCCCAATGAAAGCCCTTTAGCTTGTTCATGTAAAATGTATGCCACAAACGTTGTATTTGGCGGGAGGACAGAGGTTTGGCGCTGCTTGTAAAAAATTTTTTTTAAAACATGGCATCCAAACGGCAAAATTCTTGACATGTTTTAAAAAAAAATTGTAGACAAATTATCAGAATAATGTTTCGAAAGATGTAGCCCAAAGAATACCAACCATGAAAACACAACTAAAATATGACCGTGATAGTCACAGGGAGGTGAAGCAGATCTGGTTTCAAACATACCACCGTCCCGAAAGAACATTTTCACAGTTAGCCAGGAACATGCAGCTTCAAAAAATCAGATATGCTTTTTTTTTTGTTGTTGTTTGCTATCGCTTTAAAATGTGTTGAAATATATTTTGGAAATAGTAACAGAGTGGATTCGAGAGAGGAACAATTTAATAAAATAAACACATTTATTATTTTTAAAAAGAAGGATTCGTCTCACTATGATATATTGAGTTTTAACGTCACAATCGGTGCAATATTACGGTCAGTAGTCCCAGGTGAAAGAACACGGTGTAATTTTTTTTTTTTTTAACACAGTAGTGGCTGTAAAGTCCTACTAATATTATTAATCACATTAGTACAAGCTTGTGTAACTACAGCTGCGATTGGTCAGGTAGGCATTAATATTAACATACACTAATAGCACTGTCCTGCAGTGGAAAGAAAACCACGTCACAGTCAAAATAACGTAAAGGATTATGCAGTACATAAATATCTCTGCAAACCTATTCACAATTTAGGAAATATGTGGGACCAAGTTTGGCATTTATTAAATGGGAATCACAGAGTTATAGTGCACTTGACATGGTTTATGTGTATTGTTAAGGGTAGGGTCTGGCATTTTAAATATTTACGTGTTTTCAAATAAAATACATGTCTTTTTGCCTTGTGAAACAGTATGTTTAACTTGTATACAGTATTGTTTAGTGGCTTAAGTTTTTCCAGTGTGGTTAAAAAAGTTACTTTAGCCACAGTGGCTAACTAAATGAAAGTCTTAGAGGGAACGTAGCCTCCCCGGGAACTGCTAGTCAATTTTGATTCTAGCATGTACAGCAACTAGCTGATACTGCTGGAAAATCAGAGACAAAGTGAAATGTATGAAGTTGACTTTTCTGTTTTTGGAATGCTGATGATGCTGTGCTACAAGACCAGTGCAGTGTCGCTGGTGTGACTTTTTGGCAACAAAGCGGAATGTATATAGTTCATGTTTCTTTTTCTGAAATTCTGAGTATGCAGAGGTACAAGAACAGTGCAGTCGGTAAGTGTAAATATTTTATTTATCTTTCTTTGTTAATTGCTATTTGTATTGCTGTTATAATACAAATGTATTCGGGTGTGTATGGGGTTGTATGTCCCCCCTGTCATTATACTACTTGGTGATTGGGCTACTTTTGTGAGTCTTGGGCAGGATTTTAGCTGTGATTGGGCTATAAACTGGCTACCAAATCTGGCAACACTGGCTATGGGGCAGGACAAGAAGAGGAGAGACCACGGTAGTTGAGTGTGATGCAATACATAAATACTGTACTGTATTGGCGGATTTTTCTGCCGGATTTATTTGGAACAGTGATTAAACATACTTTGAAAGATAACATTTTACCACAGATCAATGCCCTTGTATTGACAAATCAGTTTAAAGGAAATCTCCGATTCATTTTCAAATTGTTTTTTATGCCTTCCTGTTGATAAATATAAAGACACAATGTAATCCAAATAAGTGTCAGTGGCCCACAAGAACAGTTTAAAGACAAAATCCTTTTTATAAGACATATCCAATGTAAGGGTACATTTGTTGTTTCCCTAAGTACAATATATTTTGTTAAGCCACCCTTTCCATGCAGCACATTTGCCACTTAAGAGTAGTTTTTAAAAGCAAGAAGCAGACATTGTATTTTACTAGCATGTACACACAGCCATTGCCCATGTAACTTTCAGGTATGTTTTGATTATGCTAAATGTTTGTCCCTTTTTTACGGTATCAGCTTCTTATGATGTCACAAATATTATGTCTTCACATCTGCCCTGGTAACTTTGCTACATTATTTGAGAATGGTCAGGTATGCAGACGTACAAACACCACAAAACAAAGCTCATGTACTCGCTGCTATTTCATATATTGAACTGTTTTTCTTGGGCATGCAGACCACACTGAACTGGGTGGCTGTTGAAAAAGTTATCTTTGATTACCTGGTTTACGCCAGAAAATAGAAGCTGCTGCTACAAATAACATAACACATGTTCTACAACACAATTACTTATTTTCAGCGTGAAGTCATGCTTGGCCCCTTATCCATGACAGAAAATTCTTGTTTCAAAAGTGTTGTTTTTACATTTAGTCATACTCCTTTACATTTCTGTCAAAATTTAAATCAAGGTTTTGGTTTACTTTGGTTTAACATCAAAATAAATATAAAAGTTATTTCCCCCTAGAGTCCTTGTTTCAGTAAAAGGTGCCCAAGCCAATGAAGTTTAAGTCTTATGGAAAGAGTTCACCATGCGCTAAGAGAACACCTAAAAGAAAGAAAAAAAGTAGTATTAGGCGTGATTTAGGGTTGATCTTGCAGTACTGTATGTCACAAGCAATGTTCATTAAAAATATACCAGGATCTAAATTGAACAGAAATTTGATTTATTTTACCAGCTACCTATACACACTCACACAAAAATATATAGGCTTAACTGCAGGGTTGGAAACATTAAAAAATACAGTGCTGCAAAACCTGCAGAAGAAAAAAAAACCTTTAAAACTTAGTTTTAAGTATTCTGTCCAGTTACCCTGATACTTCAATTGTAGTATATCAATGTCAAATATATTGATAACTGGGCAGCAAAGGGTTCAATTGGTAATCGATGCATCCATTATTGGGTGTACTGTTGAACTAAAAACTATTTCAAAATATTATAATTTGGGATGTTACTACCCTAAAGTTGCATTATGCAAGTCCGAAACAGGGAAATGGATCGAAATTCATGAAAAACCTAACAGAAATCCAACTGAAGCTCACATATACTGTTGCAGAGTTCATGTCATTAAAATGCAAGAAACCACGAAATAACTACTGTACAAATATATGACAAGCATTAATTAATGAAACATTCAATGTCTTAGTTTACATGTGTGTTTACTCTTACTTGAGACATTTCTGTCTAGTGAAATAAATAACCTTTTGAGTTTCCATGTGAAGCCTTTCATTTTCCTGGGAATGCCCACTTTCCCCCTGTTATGCAATTAATGGGGAAGGGGGAGGGGGTTGATATTTAAATTAGCCAAGCGTCAGGCCCAGTTCGATTCAAGTGCAATTTAGCAGGAAACTTGCAAAAATACTGCTTTTTTAATACTTTGTTTTAGTGTTGTCGCCCACACTGCTTTTCACACACCATCTGAAGAGGGGTTATATCTTTATTAATAATAAACTGGGCCAAATCCAAGTGGTGGTTGAACAGGCGTTTGGGCTATTGAAAGGGAGCTGGCGGATACTACTGAAGCGTACTGAAGTGAACCACGAGTTTTCTCCCCAAATTATTACTGCCTGCTATATCCTGCACAATCTGTGCCAGGACCTTAAGGCATCAGTGGCTGCTGACGGTGAGCGAAGCGGAGGAACAGCTACCTCAGCCACCAGCAAGAATTGCACAATAGCGATATGAAAAGGGTCCTGCTATTAGAGATGCAAGGCTATCTTTATTTTTGTAACCTGACGGTGTACTCTTATTTTGTATCACAGTTTTGTTTCGTTGGCTTATTTTGTATCTCTTTATACAAAATATAGCATCCTCGTTTGTGCTGTACTTGTATGACTGCGTATGCTAAATAAAGTATTGGAATATTGAGTAGTATTGTTGATTCCCAAGAAATAAGTCACGAAAATTCCACACATTTTATTTTGAGAGTGGGTTAAACAATTTTTGTGTTGTGCATTGTATCCTCTTCCCTTATGGATATTAACACCCAAGCCTCGTCATCGCTCCAACGGACATAACTGGAGGATGGACACAGGTTTTGCTCAGACATAACTAGGAGAAATTGCATGGGAGTATAGTTATACATATTTAAACATAGTACTTAGTAATACTTTACAATAAAGTTGTTTTGACAGTTGTTTGGAAAGTTATTTGCAAGTGTATTCTGAAGTACTGTACAGCAGCTGTAACCACCTGAATTCACAAGCCCACGATGCAGTTAATCAGTAATAGTTTTAAACAGAAGCTTGGTAAATACATTCTGTATGATACTTTACAAACACATTTAGATTCATGCATGATTAGCATTATGCAAACTTTTAGGGAATACGGAGCAAAAAGTTAGGTTATCTGCAAACATCAATCAGACAAGGAAAATACTGCAAACAAAAAATGAACTTCCCTGCTGCCATCTTTGGATGTGGCTTTTATAGCGGCTTTAGGAAAGGACTTCAATGAGCTAATTAACATTTTCACAAGACACTCGTGTTTCCATGTGTAAGTGGGCGTTGATTTCACAAAAATGTCCTTGATTCGAACAGATAAATTAGACTTTCACGTTAAAATACTGCGGCCGTTTTTGGGGCACATTCACAAGTTTTTCTTCCCAACATGCACGCGCATGGCCATTTCACGTGAAAAAACACAACTGGCCCAATGATACAATTTTATTTTTACTTATAATCACAAATATGCTATCTGGATTGCCTACTGCAATTAAAAGTGTAGTGTGCTGGACACAAAAGAACATACAGTTAAAATGATGAGGACATGACACATTTGTTATCTAACCCTCTGGAACATTAGCTTTTTTAAATATTCATCAGAATGTATCTGATGATAGAGTACAAGCAGTGGGAAAATGACCTAGCACCTGTTGGCAGTTTTTCCTGACTAAACTAGTCTGTTCTCAAAGTTAGCTTAACAACACGAGAGGGGAGAACAGTTGAAACGGTACTTATGGTAAGTTTATATTAAGTGTCTAACTACATTGTAATTACACTGTAATAGCATGTGTATATACAGTATAATTACAAAAGCTAGCTAGCAACTGGCAACATTTTTAAGAGTGCTGTTGCATTGTAACTACAGAAGTATGTATGTAATTAATATGTTACAACATTGTAAATACTATGCAGTTAGAGACACTTCATTTAAAGTGTTACCAATGGGTGATTAAACCTTGGTAAGAACACCTTTATGATGAATGAGAAATAAACATTTTCTGGATTTGTATTGTTGTTATACATCACTGAACTCAAATTAGATACTATATTCCACCTAAATATTATGGGAATGTAAAAACCTGTCAGATTTAATGCTTACCGACATGAATAAAGTCTCCTGAAACCTTATGATTTAGTAAAAGGCTAATTTTTTTTAAAAAACATCACCACAACAATCAATATCCTGCTGGGATGAGTATTTTTGCTTGAATTGCTTCCTCTTGATGATTTGTCCGCTTGACAGGACTATATCCCCACATCTCCACATCCCAGAGACAACAGAAACAGGCGTCTATGTTAATGAGACTATAATGGACGCTATTTATACTGAAACTGAGCAAACACCTCATCTGACAAATTAAACTTTGCTTCTCCCTGGCACAAGTGCCTCCTAAATAATGAAGCCTGAACTGCGTTTTCAACCTTGACCAAGACCTTAGATCATTTAGATTTTTTCTTAAGAAAGGATTTTTTAAGTTGGTTCCAAGAGTGAAAAAGTAAAGATGTGCTGTGTTTCGAGAATTGTCTGAAGCCTTTCCCAAAGGAATATGCCTTAGCCCACAACAGGTGAAAAAGCTGCTTGGATCTTTTTAATTCTTTTCTGTTTAATATCTCTATCATGTTGTTAACTGCTCATGTCGAGAGATGCACTCGTGCCCAGCACTTTCAAGTCAAAATCCTGGTCCTCTGAACTTCAACAATATTCTCAATCTGTTAGAAAGTTCTTCATGTTTAAATTAAACAAACATGCTTAATTTAAATACTGTATACATGTACTTTAATTAGTGTTTCAGTCTAAACTTTTTACATTTCTATAGCACACCTTATACTGCTTTTAATTGGATATTTTGTTTTATAACAAGTAATAAGTAGACAACTTATTAATATATAAAATCAAACACAAAAATTGTGCAAAACTTAAAAAACAAAAGAAAATGTAAGTAGCGATTTTTAAAATAAAATTCTGAGCCCAAGTCTGGCAACTCTGCACTCTAGTAAGGACAGTCTTCTTTCTCTGCATCTGTGCTAATTTGGGAAACATTTCCTGAAGTAAGAGCTTTTAGGAGCTCTAGCTTCAGCTCCCAAACCTCAACACCACAAGGGATAGAGGGAACAATAACCACCCCTTTGAAATGATGAACCGAGGCATGTCACTGACATTTGTACAAGTGTGTCTACCAGGGGAAACACAACTAATGGTAATCTCATCTGCTTCAAAAGCGTGCAGCTCCAATTTAAGGCTCTCTTTCAGATGACACGTCCCCCTCGGCTCCGCTGCTAGCGCTGGGGTCAACTTTAGCACGCGCAGCGGCTTTCTCCTTGCCTGACTCAGAGGGTCCCTTGTTTCTGGTCTTTTCTTTCCGCTGCTGCTGCTTTTCCAGCTTTGCCTGCTGGAAGGAACAAAGGAAAGACAAAGTGCGTAAAAGTGCATTGGTTTGAACTGATATTGGCTCACCTACAGCTATGGCCAAAAGTTTTGCATCACCCTATAGAATTAACTAATTTTGCTTCATAAAGTCAAATGAAACCTGCTGAATAATGTTATTGTAACATATTGAATTACACACCGCTCTCCAAGCGAGGTTCAAATCACATTCTCTCCAAGCGTGGTTCAAATCACATTCTCTCCAAGCGTGGTTCAAATCACATTCTCTCCAAGCGTGGTTCAAATCACATTCTCTCCAAGCGTGGTTCAAATCACATTCTCTCCAAGCGTGGTTCAAATCACATTCTCTCCAAGCGTGGTTCAAATCACATTCTCTCCAAGCGTGGTTCAAATCACATTCTCTCCAAGCGTGGTTCAAATCACATTCTCTCCAAGCGTGGTTCAAATCACATTCCTCCAAGCGTGGTTCAAATCACATTCTCTCCAAGCGTGGTTCAAATCACATTCTCTCCAAGCGTGGTTCAAATCACATTCTCTCCAAGCGTGGTTCAAATCACATTCTCTCCAAGCGTGGTTCAAATCACATTCTCTCCAAGCGTGGTTCAAATCACATTCTCTCCAAGCGAGGTTCAAATCACATTCTCTCCAAGCGTGGTTCAAATCACATTCCCTCCAAGCGTGGTTCAAATCACATTCTCTCCAAGCGTGGTTCAAATCACATTCTCTACAAGCGTGGTTCAAATCACATTCTCTCCAAGTTGTCGATCTTGGCTGGGGTCCAGCAGGGAGCGCTGCATTTTCTTTGCCCTCCCGCAGAATTAGGATGGAAAATTGTAAGTGCCAAGTTTGCCTCATCGTGCTCCTTGCAACCATTGCTGGTCAGACTCCCAAAGACTCAAGCCTGAGATTTCACAGGCTCAGTTTTGTAACAAATATTAAGCCAATATCGTCAGGGGTTCAAAAAAATTATAATTGGGCAGTTCTCACATGAGGATCATCAGAATTGTTTTGGTCCGCATTGAGATTAACATAAATAATAGTAAGAATAACCGCGTCTTACATGAAGACTAGGGATCGGCAAAGAGTAGACTAGCCCTTGTGTTACCCCTGAAGGCTTTTGTATTACAAAAAAGAATGAAAAAAAGGTTTTGCATTTTTATACACATACTAACTATCTTACAATGGGCTGATGAAAGGCAGCACCAATAACGCCATTTCAAAGAGTAACGTACTTCCAAAAAAACTCTCCAATGCTCATGTGTTTATATGATTTCATCTGTTTTGCACTGGTGCTGGCAAGGCATACACAATTTAGTTTCTCGCTCACAAAATATTTGTTGAACAGCATTTTACAAGGGATGTGATGTAGGAGTTAGCATATGATTGAAAATGACAATAAACAAATAACAAAGTAGCTTTTCCTGATGGCAATTTATTTAAAATCTGCTTATTCTGGGATAATTGCCTTAGGAGAACCCAGAAAAGGTACATTTCTGATTGAAAAACTCTCCATTCTAATACAAATCTGGGCATCATTGTTGTTACTGTGTCATGAGGATTGTTATGTTATTTAGTTATTTTTTCCTGCATCTGCGCTCTATGCTATGAAGGCCACATTTCTAAACACAATCGCAGGCACTTCATTTTTTAATGAAATCAATGCATTACTTGCAATAGAGCCAAAGCAATGCAGGAAAAACAGTGAAACAATAGTAGAAGCCAGCAAGTGGAGACTAACACAGGACTATAGATGCGATTTGAAATTGATGCCACCATATTAGATACTAGCACTGTATGACTATGAGTTAACCCATCACAGCAGTGCAGCCAGAGATTAAGGCAAGCTCTATTATCCCCTGCTGAATCTCATGCTTCCCTGCACCACTTGAATAAAACCAATTTAAAGAGTTAATTATCATTATAGAATATCTCAGCCAGATGAAATGAAAGGACAATTAGTCTCGTAAAAGGAACAGAAACACAATTCATTATTTTGGCTCGTCCATTACTTAATACCCAAAGAGTCCTATATGTACTTCCCACAGGGGAAAAAAAAAAAAAAAACGTAATTTATGGAGGACAAATAAATTAATACAATCATGTAAAGAGCTGCTGCCAAGAGGTCCTACAAACCCTTTTAAACAGTCCAGGAAGAGTTATTTCACTGCTGTTTATTACAGCGTGTTATCTAACTTCTTCAGGCATTATGGCACAATATAGCTATCCGCTCTGTTTCTGCTAAATCATCCCTTCCTTGTGGACATATAAGCACATTGGGTCCCGCTCTAAAAATAGACGGAAAACCCTCACCCGCCTCTATTAACTCCTTCGACCCTTATTAAAAAGGTGAACATTTTTTAATTTCAAAACCCTAAAATGTTAAAGGTCACCTACCAATTTTATCTTACGAGTTCATGCAACTTGGCAAATATGAAGTCTGCATCTCAAATGCTTTCTAATATGAGTTGCTGAACCTGTGACCAATCTAACAGTATTAAAACAACCTTATGGGATGTTTAATTCAATGAGCACCACTACAACTCACCATTTTTGTTGTCATGTCAATATTCTATAAAATTACTTAATGATTTGCAGATAAAACTAAGGGAAATTTAAATGCCCCACGTGTATATTGCAAAAAAACAGTCCTGTAATTCACTTTCAGACAGTCCACGTATATGGCTACAATACCTCATACCTAATTTTGTTCCATGCATTTTCAGAAACAAGTCTTTTTTTATTATAATTTATAAAACTTTGGCCTCTAGAAAGCGTCTGTGCTGTAGGGTCTGATATAGTGGTGAAATCATTTAAAAGCAGTATTTCTAAGAATATCATTTGCTGTTTAGGCCAAGATCTGGTTCTATAGCTGATGACTGACCCACAGCACATGTGCCACAATCTACTAGCTTCAGAAAAACAACTTTGCCAAATAATATTACCACTGGCCATCTATATAATTTATTGAGTTTTATGTTTTATTGTATTATTTTTAGTTATAAAGGGAAGGTCAAAGGCTTACACAAATTATTTTCTAATCCCAAGCGGTTCCACATATCGTCCCCGTGTTGAATCATTTTCATCACTATTAAATCATAAACCTCTTTATTTTGTTGACTTAAGCAATAGATGATCTTTTTTAATCTTTTCAAGAATCAATGGCAGCTGCAGAATACAAATATGCTAAATTGCAAAAGAAAAAGTTGCACATTGCGAACATACATGCTAACTTTTTTTAATGAAAATACAGCGTTGAAGCTACTAATACAGTAATCCGTTGCATATCCGACTGCGGTGGGACCAGAGTGAGGGCGGATATGTAAAAAGGCAGATGAATGAATCTTGTTTTAAATACCATTATACTCAGCTGTAACAATTACTATATTCACTCAATTATTGTTTTGAGATTCAGCTTTTATTAGGGAGCTCCCCTAAATCCCATGTTTAGAAAGATACAAGGTATTAATGCTTGTGATAGGGTAGCTGTCTGCCGTGTGGGTGCGTGCATTTGCTGCTGAGTGACAGGCAGGAGAACAGCTTACATGACATGGGCAGCAGCGTGGAGTTGTGGTTAGGGCTCTGGACTCTTGACCGGAGGGTTGTGGGTTCGATCCCAGGTGGGGGACACTGCTGCTGTACCCTTGAGCAAGGTACTTTACCTAGATTGCTCCAGTAACCCAACTGTATAAATGGGTAATTGTGTGTAAAAATAATGTGTAAAAAATAATGTAATTGTATGTAAAAAATAATGTGTTATCTTGTAACAATTGTAAGTCGCCCTGGATAAGGGTGTCTGCTAAGAAATAAATAATAATAATAATGACACTATAAGCAATGGCAGCGCACGGATCACATACAACACAGTGTACATCTAATCTTCTCTGTTGAATAATAAACTAACATTGCTGAAGAGGTTGATAACCAGTTAGGGCGGATATGTGACGGGCGGATATGCAACGGATTACTGTAGGTTAAAATGCGAATGGGATATAAAGTGCCTATAGGAAGTTTACACCACCTTGAACTTTTTTCACATTTTGTTGTGTCAGTGCCTCAGAGTTTCATGCATTTAAATTTTTTTCCACTTATCTACACACCATACTCCACACTGTTAAGGGGAAAAAATATATATATTAAAAATACAAAACTGAAAGATCATAATTGGATAAGTCTCCACCCTTAACACTTGGTGGAAGCACCTTTGGCAGCAATTACAGCTGTGAGTCTGTTGGGTTAGTTCTCTACCAACTTTGCACACCTAGATTTGGCAATATTTGACCATTCTTCTTTACAAAACTGTTCAAGCTCTGTCAAGTTCCTTGGGGAGCGTTGATGGACAGCAATCTTCAAGTCATGCCACAAATTTTCGATTGGATTTAGGTCGGGGCTCTGACTGTTTCCTTTTTGTTCCTTAGCCACTCCAGTGTAGCTTTGGCTGTGTGCTTTGGGTCGTTGTCATGGTGAAAGGTGAACCTCCGTCCCAGTTTCAGCTTTCTTGCAGAGGGCAGCAGGTTTTCCTCAAGGACTTCTCTGTACTTTGCTCCATTCATTTTCCCTTCTATCCTGACAAGTGCCCCAGTCCCTGCCGATGAGAAACATCCCCATAACATGATGCTGCCACCACCATGCTTCACAGTAGGGATGGTGTTCTTTGGGTGATATGCTGTGTTGGGTTTGCGCCAAACATAACACTTTGCATTTAGGCCAAAAAGTTCCATTTTAGTTTCGTCAGACCACAAAACTTTGCCACATGGCTACAGAATCTCCTGAGTGTTTTTTTGCATACTTCAAACGGGATTCAAGGTGGGCTTTCTTGAGTAATGGCTTCCTTCTTGCCACCCTACCATACAGGCCAGATTTGTGGAGTGCTTGGGATATTGTTGTCACATGCACACTTTGACCAGTCTTGGCCAGAAAAGCCTGTAGCTCTTGCAAAGTTGCCATTGGCCTCTTTGTAGCCTCTCTGATCAGTCTCCTTCTTGCTCGGTCATCCAGTTTGGAGGGACGGCCTGATCTAGGTAGGGTCTTGGTGGAGCCATACACCTTCCACTTCTTAATAATCGTCTTGACCGTGCTCTAAGGGATATTCAAGGCCTTTAATATTTTTCTATACCCATCCCCTGATCTGTGCCTTTCAACAACTTTGTCCCGGAGTTCTTTTGAAATTGCCTTGGTGCTCATGGTTGAGTCTTTGCTTTGAAATGCACTACCCAGCAGAGGGAACCTACAGGAACTGCTGAATTTATCCTGAAATCATGTGAATCACTACAATTTAACACAGGTGGAGGCCACTTAACTTGGTGTGTGATTGGTTACATCTGAGCTAATTTAGGATTGCTATTACAAGGGGGGTGAACACTTATCCAACCAAGCTATTTCGTTGGACAACACGGTTAAGGACTTAGGAACGGAAACGGATATGAGTATGGAGAGTACTTCACAAAAGACTAGTTCAAGATCTGCAGTTAGCAAAGACATGGAACTCCAGGTTTGTGTCTCTTGGCTGGAGCAAGGCGACAACGGTCAGGGGTTTGAAGATTCATCAAGGGAGAATGAAATGCTTGAGGGAGAAGGGACAAGGGCCTCAGATTGATCAGTACTTCTTACTGAAGTCAGTCAAGTCAGTCGAATGAAATCCAGCGACAGGAAGCAAACCACAGTTCGCAGGATATCAGCACCCTGTCATAGATGTGAGGAGGACTTGCATGGACACAGTTAGTGATGAACCTAATGATCCTTGTGAACCCGGTCAGACAAACCAGCGTAAGAGAGAAAAGAACCTCAACGGGCACAAGCCTGAGTTAAATGGCCAAGAGCCTGTGAGAAAACTGCATGGGACACAGTAAACACAGATCTCTGCTTTGCATTGGAAAGGTTAAGTGGAACAGTTGAAAAGAAACTGGATAAATTTGGGGACATCATCTACGCATATGGAAGCTTAGAGGTTTGGAGTTGAAAAAAGGAAGGAAAAAGTACAAACTATTCCTGGAAAGTCTAGACGGCAGCAGGAGATTGAACGCTTAGTTAGAGAAAGGAGACAGCTGAGGAAGCAATGGAGAAGAGCAGAAGAAAGTCAGAAGGAGGGACTCAATCTCTTACAAAGAGTCATAAAAGATAAGCTTGCAACATTGCGCAGAGCTGAGCGCCTACGGAAACACTACAAAAAGAAGGAGCGTGCGAGAACTAACTTTTATAAAGACCCATTCAAATTTGTAAAGAAGTTATTCACCAGTGAGAAGAATGGCGCACTAAAAGCATCTAAGTTTGAGTTGGAGAGATATTTGGAGGAAACGCATACAGATTCAAAAAGGCAGGAGCCTATGTCAATTCCCTCAGACATCCCACCTATCAATCCACCAGAATACCAAATGGAGGACTGTGCACCTAAGTGGAAAGAAGTAGAGCAAGCTGTGAAAAAGCAAGGGCTTCATCATCTCCAGGGCCTAATGGAGTTCCGTACAGAGTGTACAAGAGTGCTTCAGGAGTTCTACTAATCCTGTGGAAACTGATGAAAGTAGCATGGGAAAACAGGTTGTACCAAGAGCATGGCGCTGAGCAGGTGGAGTCTTTATACCTAAAGAAAAAGATTCTAGCAGCATCAGTCAGTTTCAGCCCTATTTCCCTATTAAACGTAGAAGGCAAGATTTTCTTCAGCATTATTGCTCAGAGATTGTCAACTTACCTATTAAAGAACTGCTTCATTGACACTTCAATACAAAAGCGGGCATTCCAGGTTTCCCAGGATGCTTAGAACACATCAATGTGATCTGGCAACAAATTCAATCAGCTAAAAAGGAGAGGAAGGAGCTCCATGTGACATTCCTGGATTTGGCTAATGCATATGGTTCAGTGCCACATGAACTTCTTTGGGCAGCATTTGATTTTTTCAGTGTACCAATGACAGTAACAAATCTAGTGAAAGCCTACTTTGGAGATTTGCAATTTAGCTTTTCAACTTCAGAATTCAGCACTACATGGCAATGCCTAGAAGTTGGAATAATGGCAGGATGCACCATTTCTCCACTGGCTTTTACCATGGCAATGGAAGTAATCATTAGGGCATCAAAATGGGTAGTGGGAGGAGAGCTTGGCTTCTGGAATACGACTACCACCAATTCGAGCATACATGGATAACATGACAACCATGACTACAACAGTAGCCTGCACTAATCGGTTATTGGGCAAATTAACCAATAACATTGAATGGGCACGAATGCAATTCAAGCCCACTAAATCAAGGAGCATCTCTATAATTAAAGGTAAAGTAGTAGATAAAACGTTCTTCATTAATGGTGAGGCAATACCAACAGTGTCTGAGAAGCCAGTGAAGAGCCTTGGGAGATGGTACGACGGGATCTAAAGGACACAGTTCGTGTGGGAGAAGTTAGACAACAAGCTGTGGAAGGGTTGAAGAGTATAGACAGCAGCTTTACCAGGCAAACTAAAACTCTGGTGCTTTCAGTTTGGCCTACTGCCAAGGTTGCTGTGGCCACTGACTGTGTACGAGGTTTCTTTGACAACAGTAGAGAAGCTGGAAGCTTTAATCAGTTCACACATCAGGAAATGGTTGGGAGTTCCACGCTGCCTCAGCAGAGTGGGACTTTATGGTAAAGGAATACTGCAGCTACCTGTCTCCGCTCTAACCGAGGAGTTTAAGTGCGCCAAGGTCCGACTGGAAATGACATTAGTAGAGTCACGCGACAAATGCGTAAGGGAGGCAGCACCTGTGTTGAAAACTGGAAGAAAGTGGGTGGCAAAGAAAGCTGTGGAGGATGCAAAGGCTGCCCTTCGAATTGGTGATATCATGGGGCAAGTTCAGCTTGGAAGAGGGGTCTTGGTCTCAGTTCAGCTCCTCCTACATGGCACAAGGCAGCCCCAGCGAACGGAGGAAGCTTGTAGTCAACGAGGTGCAAAAGCAGGAGGAGAGGATGAGGTGTATAAAGGCCATTTCCCAGGGCAAGCAGGGAGAATGGATGAGGTGGGAGAGTGTGGAACAACGCAAGATTGGCTGGCAAGACCTATGGTCAATGGAACAGAGCAGGATCAGTTTCCTTATAAGGTCAACATATGATGTTCTCCCATCACCACAGAACCTAAACCTCTGGGTAGGAGAGGATCCCTCATGTCCTTTGTGTTCATCACCTGCAACATTAAGGCACATTTTGACAGGATGTAAGGTGGCTCTTAGCCAAGGACGGTTTACTTGGCGCCATGACCAGGTGCTGCGATGTTTGGCCTTAGCATTGGAAGACAAGCGTAACATGACCAATAAGTTGCCACCTGTTCCATCAAAACATTACACAACATTCCTCCGCCCAGGAGAGCAACCACCAAAAAAAGGTGTTAAAACCAATCCTCGCCCAGGACAACTGGAAGCTGCTAGAGACTGGAAAATGCTGGCAGATGTTGGTCAATGGCTTATTTTTCCACCTGAGATTGCCACCACAAACCTTCGACCAGATATTGTCTTGTGGTCTGGATCAGCACGCCTTGTTCACCTGGTAGAGTTAACAGTGCCATGGGAGGATGCTGTAGATGAGGCGATGAGAGGAAGAAACCGCGGTATGCTCAACTAGCCACTGAAGCGGAACAGCGAGGATGGAGAGTCTGGGTTTACCCAGTGGAAGTGGGATGTCGAGGATTTGTGGCACACTCTACAACCCGGTTTCTCAGAGATGTCGGATTCAATGGCCAAGAGTTGCGCCGCACAGTGAAGAACTTATCTGAAGCAGCAGAGAGGAGCAGCAACTGGCTGTGGTTGAGACGGAAAGATTCTGGCTGGGGATCTCAAGCACAATAGAAAGAAAGAAAGGCTGATGTACAGGTAAGTAAGCTGAGCTGAGTTGAGTGGGGACGGAGGGGGTGATGCTGGGACGCCAGAATCACCGCCGAGCCCTCTTGAGGTGTCGTGGGCTAGTCGACGAAACACCGAGGATGGAAGGTGCCCACTTGAAGACCCCAGAGATGTACCCTACTTAGCTCAATCCAGACGGTTGTCATGCTGATGCGCTGGGGAGACCGCGACTGTGGTTGATCCCGGAGCCAGCATCGCAGCCGCTGTGTGTGCTGATGCGCTAGGGAGGCAAAATAAGCTGATCCCTGGAGCCAGCATTACACTTCAGCCATCAACACCAGACAGAAGGATATCTATATCATCATATGGAAGGAAGCGCAAATGGATGGAGACACATATGGATCACATTAGTTTACTGTGAAGCTACGTCTTAGTTGGTGCTTATCTTGGCGAGAGCCAAGTTCAAATCAGCATGAAGTTTTAACATCTACTCTCATGTAATGGAAATCATTCAGTTTTTATTTTTAATTCATTTTCTACAAATTTCTAGAATATTTTTTTCACTTGGAAGTTGTGGGGTAGGATGTGTGGATAAATGAAAAAAAACAAATGGAGCTTAAGAATGGATAGCTGATGCATAATTCCTAAAAAAGGGAGCATTGTCAAGAGCAGGGGAAGAATAAGTTGAGGCTCCTGAGGAGAGTAGGCTGCATTTGGACACAGAGATATAGAATGGGTGGAGGAAGCACAAACTCTGCAAGTGTTAGGACAGAGAACACTGAAGAATCTATTAAAGAGATCATGATCGGGTTGAGACCAGTCAATCAGTGTATTGTCGAATGCTAATCGAGAAGCTGCTTTGGCTGAAAAAGCTTTATGATACTCTGTGGCAGAGCAGGGCTCTGCCTGTGGAAATACTGCCCGAGATGGAGTTAAATTCTCCTCCCTACCCAGGTTGATTGTGTCAGGTGGGAGCAATCAACCAATTAATTATCCAATTAAACACTCAGCCACCTGGCATAAAAGGAGGCCTCAGCCTCCCATTTGAGGGAGAGTTCTAGAAGGAGAGGAAGCAAGAGTGGTTTTTGTGTGTGCTGTTCTTTTTATTTTGAATCCAGTGAAGGCAACGCCCAGCCTGGAAGCCTTATTCTTGTAAGTATAATTTTGTGTTGATTTTGTGTCTTAGAAACCTGTTTTGTTTGGCCGTCGTGCCGGTTTATTTTTTTGTATTTTTGTGTATTTGTGTACCGCCATATCTGACCAAGAGAGCAACGATGTTAAATAAATATGAGTCCAGTTCCTGTTGTCAGTGAGCATATACTTCACAAAGGACATTGCGAAAACAGAGAAAGCAGGCACAAATTCTCCAAGAGTAAGATTTTTACACAGCCGAGGATCCCAAGATTTAAGAGTAACAGACAGATCTCCAGTCATCTACCCTGTGATCCAGAAATTCTGAGGTTGCAATAAGTATTGAGACCAAATTAATATATTTACCTTCAATAATATTGCATCTCAGTTGAGGAGAGAGAGAGTGGCGATGAACTACTGAAGCAGAAGAGGATCCTGAACTAGACGCGGTCGCTAGAGTGAAGACTGGCAGCAAGGGAGCAGGTGTGGGCATGGCTGGAGCTACTGATGAGGATGTAATTGATGCGAGTGATCCTGCTATCTAGCGCATCCAGATGATCAGATACTGTAGAAATGGTTATGGAAAGAGGATGAATGAATTGCTTGATACAGTTGAAAACATGATAATGCAAATCGGAGGAAGGATCAGGTGAAATTGAAAACTGAGCGGTTGCATTAGCTGGCTCATGAGCAAGTGAAGCTTGCACTGCAGGGGCAGAGAGTGAAATGACAAATTTGGATTTCTGTTGTGACTTTTGAGGGGAAAAGACAGGCTCTGCCACTATGAAATTGCAGTATGAAACAAATAAAGTAGCCCGATCTCTCCCTGCTTCAATGGGCAATCCTTTTTTGAACAGAGCCTTCAGGAGTTTGTTGATGGGCCAATCTTTGTAAAAAAAAATGTGCTGAAGAATCATCCTCAGGTTTGATGCGTTTAGAGCGGTCAAGAGGAATGGCAGCGGGCACAGCTGGATAAGCAGTGCTTGAAACAGCAGCAGTGTCAGATGGAGAAGCAGGACAGGCGGATTTGTTTGAAAACTATTTCCGTGGATTATTTGTTGAAGAAAGACTGCCAGAAGGAGAGAAAAATTCTTCATCTGAGTTGGATGAAAACGAAAGCTGCCTCGGGTGAGTAGTCATTTTAAACTGATTGAAAACAAAAGGTTTGTTTTAAGATTGCACATCTGCGTGGTAACCACCAACTGAAATGCAAGACGAGAATTAGGAAGCTAGCCACAGTTTAAATGGGGTGACTGACAGGTAATTGACGGTTGACCGACAGATATTTTAGCGGGATGACACAAGGGAGGAGTCCGGTCTCCAACCCCCACCCCGAAATACAGCAAGGTTCTACGTGTGTGTGTGTGTGTGTGTGTGTGTGTGTGTGTGTTTGGAATGCCTGATTCATGAAGAGTTACATAAAACAAGGATATAATGCAAGTCATATTTTTTTACTGAATCTACTTATGAGTGTAGCTAAGAGGACAGAAATAGCCCAACCACGAACATAATTTTTGACCAACTATTTAGTAGTTTAAAAAAAAAAAAAAAAATTTTTAAAGCTCAACCAATGTATGTTGACACCAATGTCTAATCAAAGGTACAAAACACTATAGAGTGAAGATAACGAGTTACCACGAATACCCTGTCTGATGCAAAATGTAAAAATTAAAGAAAGTAGTTGATTGTCGTGTTGAGTGAGATAGTGACAGGCTACCAGAACATGCGACAATGTTGCAACCACATGGGCAATGCATGTTCATCATTGAATACTGGAATAGATGTTGATCAATGTATTTATTTTTAAAAGGTCTACCTATGAATGCTGTCAAGTCAATTTTAATGTAATTTTAAATATTTCACACTATTTCATCCAATAACCAACATCAAAATAAGAATCAGAACAGATGCATATCAACAGTGCATGTAAAAAAAAAAAGCTTTATCAAGAATTAATACCCAACTAAAACTGTGTTTAAAAGCTATACAGTACATGCCTAAAACACTGTAACCTTGCTTAATTTTATGAAATGTTTTGATTTATTGAAAGTGATGTGCAGACACATGCACATACCTTAACCACTCCAGGGATGTAGGGTCCTATCCAATTTTTCAGAATTTAGTTTTTTGGTATTTACATCTTCCCATAACTTCTCAACACAACTGTGTTTGTATTTACTGATATTGACCTGAATGATGAATGTCTTGAGTTTCTTTGATAAGAAATGTTAAGAAAACACAGAAATGACCACTTGAGCATATCTAGATCTCTTCTATTTATACTTATCTTTGTTACATTTGCTGAAATCAGATCAAACCGGAGTTAATGGAGCCAAACATTAAACAGATTCATATTAGGTTGGTGTTCATTTAATCTACTCTTACAATTCAGAGTAATTAGGCATCGGTATTGAATTTCCTATTCCTTTGTATTTATGTAAAAATCAATCCCCTGGGATCGATATCAACACCTGAAAAAAGGTTCAATTTTAAAAGCATGAAACACAATAATGCACAGAGCTTGGAAAGCATTTATTAGCCTGAACCAAATTTTCTGCAGTTTCAGCATCTCTTCTACAGCAATATTTTTTTGTGTAATACTTTCAGCTCTGTGGCCCTGTACACACGCAATAAATAAATGCACTTCATCAACAATAAACAGGATAGGTATTCAGTGGGGGCTCTAAAACAGTTATAGATATATACTGTGCAGGAACGCATAGACCTGGACAAGAACGCCCTACTTTTCTTTGGCCCATTTTACCATTGTCATTTAAAATGCAGCTTTGGGGAAACATGATGATTGCAATTTGGAATGCTTGAACCGGTACTAAACTTCTACTGGTTTGGGAGGATTTTGCTATGAAAAAACTTACTGTATAATAATTCCTTGATTAATTTAGCTTAAGACTACCACAGTCACATCCAAACTAATGGAATGTTTTGTATTTCACTGGGTCCTAGTCACACATATACATCGTTTAAAGAATCTTTTGGAATAAAATACATTTTTCTTGGATGTTTCTGGCTGCTTTAATGACAGTTATGAATATTATCTCAGCCTTACTGGGACATGTTTATACGTTATATTTAGGACACACACACTGCCAATTGGGGTAGTTTATAATGTAAAACAACTAGCCAAAAAAATTAGACAATCTAGGAAAAGTCAGAAAGAACCCTAGTCTGCACTGCATGCAAATGTATGTGGTTCCCTATATCAATTCAAGCTGTGTGAGAGTTGTGTGCAACTGTTCAGCAACAATCCCTGGAAAGTACAGACCTCAGTGACTTTACAAGGGGCATGGTGGTGGGTGCCCATACAACTGGCTCATCCCGCAACACATTGGCTGTATTGACCAACACATCTATCTAGACAATATCCCAGGTGTTCCTGAAATGACAACCCCGCAGAAGTACAACTCCAGTCACAGGCATGTCTTGATAGATCTACAGACATATGCTACATACTGTGAGAAATAACAGATGTCCTAAAGTGGCTCAAGTCACAGAAACCTTCAACTGGAGCTACCTATTGTAACCAATAAAGTCATTACAGAATTAATTTGTTTTCCAGTGCTTTGTTAAAGTTTTCTTTCTGGACGATAAAATAAAACTTTGTTGATTCTCTGACTGCATTACTGGTGGCACATACTGTACTTAGTATTATAAAAAGGATAATATTATGCATGCAAATGGGACAAGACATGGCATTCTGCAGTCAAAATGAACTGCCTCTCCCCAAAAGCACTACTATAATTAGCCTAATTATTAGCCAGCAGATGCTCAGTTCAGTTTTGGCCCCTCAGCAGCTATGTCAAGATGATGCAGAGTCTTCTTGTATTCAAGTTTCTACTTAATCCCAATGAATACCTTGCTATGATTAAATACTGCACAAAATCACCTGGCTGATATAATTATATCCAACCTGCATGGCTTTAATTACAGAATGAACTAAATTCTATTTAAGATACTATCCTTAGAAATGACAATTTTAAGCCTAGTCGTGGTAGGTCACTTCAATAACCCCTTTCAATGCTTGCAAATTGCTTTAAATCAGCAGTTTGTATGGTGCCCTGACATTTTGAAATCACAATTTACTGTATCAACCAACTACAGTATCTGCGGTTATCCTGGGGTTACAAACAAAAAATATATTTAGATGTACAATATCCAGGTACATATCAAACTTCCAGTTTCTGTTTGTATGTTTTTTTATGCCTTTCTAGTCATAGCTCTGGTAATACATTTGTACATTAATAATTAAGTAATTTCACCTCTCTGTCTCCATTTATAATTTTTAATTATACAACAGGACAAAATGACCAAATTCTGGTTCAGCAGTAACCCCCTTTGTTCACTTCATGTGGAATTACCCTATATAAGGGGTTTTCTATGGGTCAAAGGGGATACAACTAATACTACTGTGCATAAATATTTCATTTTTGTTTAGCAGCTCAAAGGCTAATATAGTATAATTTCAAAAATGATCAATCACCTGTACGTAAGCTTGATTTCGATGGAGCGGATTTCCACTCTGATAGCAGGCATTTTAGTAACAGCAATAGCGGCTGGCTGAATTTGTTCACAGTGTTTGATAAGTGTACATCCAGATTATCCTGTGTATCGTTTTTCGAGTGAAAAGTGCATACATTTCTTACTTTCAAAAGAAAAACTAAGGAAGAGTCTACAGAAAGTGCAAAATGGCAAAGTTATACCGAAGATCATTTTAATGTTGGCTTTAATAAAAAGTTAATCATTGTTAATTATTACAGTTTTATCTTGAGGTTAATGTGTTTGATGTTGTAAACATCTTAATTGGCACACAATTATGCTGAGATGGGAAGTAAATGGTAACGTGATAAACATTTTCAGTGCAGATTTTAGATTATTTATAATTACTTTGCCGAATAAAAAGCATATACATGCATTTCCGAAGATTAAGATTTTTAAATACTGTTTTTTGAATCTGTGCATCCAAAGACTTGAAATTAAAAGTTTTAAGAATTAGTACTTGTTATTGTGTCCTAAACCAGCAGTTTGTCAGTCCCAAACTGTTGGGACATAAATTATATATTAAAATAAAGAAGTGAAATCAGATGTATTTATTGCAGCTGCAGTACCACTCAGTAGACGGAAATTGTAAAGGGGTACTTGAGCTGAAGCCTACAGACAGAAGGGGTACAGTGTTAAAAAGTTGAAAACCACTGCCTTACATACATATTTTTGAAAGAAAAAAATAGTACCTATTTCCACCAAATTTGAACAGCTTAGAAAACCAAAGGACCGAGCGACAGAGAGAGGACAATGAGTTTGCTAGACAGGGAAAAGCAGGCCTTCATTTTCTGAGTTGAAACAGCTTATTGAGTTTCTCATTAAGCTTTGACATTCAAAAAGAAACCCATTCTAAATATTAATTCTAGGCACATAACCCTCGGTGACTGTACACTAGTGGGTCTCCTTTGTAATACATACAGTGCAAAACAAAGCATTAAAGAAACGTTAAGCTTTGCCTTTGAACTACAGTATAGCCATTATGTTCTACTTACGCAAGCACACAGTTCTTTACTCCACATTTAGCATCACATAGACAATAGATCCAGCTGCTGCTATGGTCCTTCACCTCACAGCAAGCGTGTCACTATTAGGCAGTGGCATTTAAAGATCATTACATTTGGAAAGTGGATGGATATTTTGTTAATAACAAGTCACAAACATTTTTTGTACTGCCAGTATTTAAAAATTGCAGCACAGCTCATGATTGCTCTTCTTCTAGGGAGGTTACCACCATGAAGTTTTAATTTAAATATATATATATATATGTAGATTAAATTGTTTTATTGATTAACAAAATAACAAATTATGAACAGAGCACATTGCAATATACTGAACTATATGTATACATAACCAGTTTTAAAGAAAAACAGAAAATGACAATGTGACAGAGTAAAGTGATCTCGTCCTGTAATTCGCCCTCCCAGACGCTAGATGGCTGTGGCCTAATCCTGGGTGCCTCACACAAACATGACGTGACGAGGACGGAAGCTCTGTTTTGAACGAGTGCCATCTTTGTGTGGGGCAGTGGTTGGTATGTGCACAGCTTCACCTGTGACTGACAGGCGAGTTTAAACACAATCACTAGGATTGGTGTGCCATTAATCAGAGGATGGGGCTGGGCGCATAAAAGGGGAACCAACCAGAGAGCTCGAGGTTAGTGTGTGGGGACTGAGAGAGAGACAGCAGCGACAACAACAGTGTTTATTTGGATATTCACAGTTTGCTTTTGTTCCATCAGAGAATTAACTGCTTTTATATTCGTGGACTTTTAACAACACCAAGGACTAAAAGGACTGCCTGGGTAAGACCAACCCGAAGGAGAAGGCTTACAGAGCAGGACGTCGGTGTTTGTTTATTTTCTGTTTCTGTGTACTACTCACTACGTGAGGTTACTAACTGCTGCAATTACTCTCTCTATTGTCGAGCCTGTAAGTAAATAAATCTTCCACATTGTTGGATAGACTGGACTCTGGAGCAGACGCTGTTTTGTTCACCATCCTGTCACAGACAATTAAAGAAATAAAACAAATAGATAAACAAATACATATGCACATAAACTAAATATAATAAGTAAACAAATGAACACCATTATTATAATAATAACAACATTTAAATAAATAAATAAATGAAAGTGCCAGTGTCTTAACCCTGTCTCTCTGTGGTTCCAGATGTCTAATATCTTTATGATAAAAAAAAAAATCAATTTTGTTAACCAGCCTATACGAGAGTCGCTCATGGGCTGCAATACTACCCAGATGTAGAGCCTTGCTACCTGACCTGAGCCCGATGGGACCCGACAATAAGTGTCGGGTTCGGGTCGGGTGTAGTTTATATATTATAGTTCTGGCTTGGGTCGGGTCGGGTCAGTGTGTTATCAGTGAGTGGATTATGGCGTTTTTAATTTTAAGTGACTATTTTTTTTTCCTCTGTGTGCAAGTGTTTCCTAAAACTCACTTCCTACTTCACAATTTTTGAAAAACACGCACCATAGTTTCTTTGAGAAATTACCTCTCTAATATCATCTCACAAACCCGCTTATTCGTTTTGTGCAGCCTGTCAAATGCTATGTCATCAGGCTTTACTAAGTAACCACAGGATACAATTAATTTCCAATGCAACTAACAACCAATAATCATCTCGGCTGATAAACTGACATTTTGTGCAGCCTGTCAAATGCTGCGTGGGCGGTCTTAACAGGATACAGTTCAGTTGCAAAACACCAATGTCACCAAATTTTAACAGTCAGTCTTATACAAATGCACAAAAAAAAAACACCAAGTGCAATGCCTAATTGATAGCGCTCATCAGTCGACAATTCGTGCCTTTCTTAGATAATGAGACAAACTGTTTCGTTCCAGTTAATGACACAAAACGTTTTTGTCCTGTACTAGTAAACTATACGCAATAAAAAGTATTAAAACACCGCACGTCAATTCACCATTAGTCTTCTTTCTTTTTTTTCTCGCACTCATAACGTGCTGTCATAGGCAAACATGAAACTCGGTTTATATCATGACCTGCTTTATATCATGATGATAATTCATCTGTATACAATAAGCTGATGAAGTAAAAAACAGGAAAATGTGTAGCAGTGAAAGATTCCATTGCTGGAAAAGGTATGGCTTTCCACCTCTTGGAAAAATTATGACATTGTTATACGACAATACAAATCTTGCAAAATATTACTGAAATATGACAGCAAAAAGACAGGAAATTCATCTCTGCAGCGGCACACAAAGGGATGTATTGGTCCTGTAGCTGTTTTAAAAGCCATAGTTATGGTGTAATTTTTCTTGTTGAGCGTTAATTTAGCAGTTTGATATGATATAGACTTGTCCAAAATGAGTATGCGAATTTGCAAGAAAATCCAATTCAGGCCTTCTCAATCTGGCTTTCCTAAATTTCCCCCTGTAAGTTTAATAGGCTAAGTATTCCTCACTTCTCCAACGTACCTGCTGTGCAGTGAGCTGCTGCCACGCATCACCCAAGTGGGTGCTGCACTTCAGTGTGGATGAAGTGAGCCCCTTCCTTCATGTAAAGCGCTTTGAGATCCTTCAGGATGAAAAGCGCTATATAAATGTAAGTAATTATTATTATTATTATTATTATTATTATTATTATTATTATTATTATTATCTTCTGTGTGGCTATTTATGGTAACAAAGTTTTGAAGAAGCCTGTTGTTGTTTTCTTCTAAATGATGCAGTGTTGGATTATTGGGAAACAAGTAAATGAGAGATGACTGTTTGAGAGTGATTTTGTTCTTTATTTATTTAGGAGCAGAGCATAGTAAGCAGAAGCTTCATGCCCCTTGCCAAAAATCTCTGTGGTGGGTTAGTACTTGAACCAAAGACTTTACACAGCAGGTGTCTGAGTTGGAACTGTGGCAAATCAAATTGTTGCTTTAATTTTTTTTAATGATTTTATTATATTATTTTCATATAGACACTTGTTCTCTACTATTGATAGATTGTTAAAGCCTAACTGCCCCTCCACATTACCAGCTTCACATCAGCTATGCAATAGTTTCTTAAGAGTTTTTTAAGTCTAAGATTGACAATATTCGTCTACATATTAGTATTTCTTCTCAGACTCCTCTTGCACAGTCTCTCGGTCTGTCTGGCTTTGTGGGGTCCTCTCTATCCTGTTTTATACCTCTCACTCTTAATTCTCTTACAGATCTGGCCCTTCGTATGAAAGCCACCTGTTGTCTGTTGGATCCTATCCCCTCTGTTCTTTTTCAGTCCTGTTCTGAGCTGCTCTGTCCCTTGGTGTTAATTATTATAAATGAGTCCCTGAGTTCTGGTGTGATCCCGGTTGCTTTTAAAACTGCTGCAGTCACGCCTGTGCCTAAAAAACCTCATATGGCCTTGGATAATCTTAATAATTTTCATCCCATTTCAAATTTGCCCTTTCTAGCCAAACTACTAGAATGAGCTGTCACTAGGCAATTAAACTGGCATCTCACTGCTAACAATCTTTTTGAACCCTTTCAATCTGGCTTTCGGCATCTTCATAGCACTGAGACTGCCTTGGTCAAAGTAACTAATGATCTGTTAATGGCTGCTGACTCAGGTGCATTATCAAGTTTAATCCTCTTGGATCTTAGTGTGGCATTTGATACTGTAAATCACAAGATCCTACTTGATAGATTAGAGTGTTTATTTGGCATCTCTTGCACTGCCCTCAACTGGTTTAGATCATATCTAACAGGATGTAAACAATTTATCTCCCTGGGTGGGTTTAGTTCTGAGGTTGGGCCAGTAACTTCTGGCGTCCCGCAAGGCTCTATCCTCGGCCCCCTGTTATTTAGTATTTATATGTTTCCTCTCGGCCACATTTTAAGGTCTCATGGCATACGCTATCATTTTTACGCAGACGACACTCAAATCTATGGTTCACGCCTTTGTTTTCTCCAGGATCGATTACTGTAACGCCCTGCTTGCTGGGGTGTCTAATAGCATCCTCACTAAAATTCAATTTGTCCAAAACTCTGCAGCCAGAATTTTGTCTCGGTCCTGCTCAAGAGATCACATCACTCCTGTCTTGGAGGCCTTGCACTGGCTGCCTATCAGATTCAGAATTGATTTTAAAATTTTAATGCTGACATATAAAGCTCTTCATGGGCTAGCTCCGACTTATCACTCCCACTCGCAACCTCCGCTCTGCTGATCTCAGACTGCTGTGTGTCCTGCCTGCTCGCCTGTGCTCTATGGGCAACAGGGCCTTCTGTTGTTATGCCCCCAAATTATGGAACTCAATTCCACTAGAGATCAGGGACTCAGCTTCTTTGAGTGTTTTTAAAGCTAATTTAAAGACTTACTTTTTAGAAAGCGTTTTATGATTTTTATGATTGTTTTATTTCCTTGTACTTTTTTTATGTATAATCTGTTTATTTATTGCTGTACTATTAATTGTGAAGCACTCTGAGATTATTGCTTTTAAGGGCGCTATACAAAATAAAGTTTATTATTATTATTATTATTATTATATCCCTTAAAATATGAATGCCCTTGTGATACCAGTCGTTCCATAAAAAAAACTAATACACAATTTAGGATTTATTCAGATCCCTGCTGAATCAATTAAATAAGGGTTGTAAGGCTGTTGAGAGTATGATAGAGGAGGCTGTGTGGTCCAGTGGTTAAAGAAAGGGGCTTGTAACCAGGAGGTCCCCGGTTCAAATCCCACCTCAGCCACTGACTCATTGAGTGACCCTGAGCAAGTCACTTAACCTCCTTGTGCTCCGTCTTTCGGGTGAGACGTAATTGTAAGTGACTTTGCAGCTGATGCATAGTTCACACACCCTAGTCTCTGTAAGTCGCCTTGGATAAAGGCGTCTGCTAAGTAAACAAATAATAATAATGATAAGATTGGATGGGTTGTGGCCCAATGGAGATAATTTACTGGTAGCAGAGCAAAGGAGGGGGAGTGGTCCACTGTGCTATATATCTTAAGACAAATACATAGTGATATAATATTAATTTAGGAATTCCCAACCCTCCTCCATCCACAGGCCTTTGTAATTTTCTCAATTTTCTCCCATTCCATAGGAACTGGTTACACAGTGTATCAAATTGAAAAAAAGTATTTGTTTGGGATCTTAATAGGGAGAATGTGCAATAAATAGTTTAATTTGGGTAAACTGTTCATTTTAATAATATTCGTTTTTCCCCACAGAGACAAAAACAAAGAAGACCATCTAGTAAAATCAATATTGCATAAAACTAATTTATCTAATTCGGGTGGAATTGTAAGGCCCAGGTATTACATACCTTTCTTTGGCCACTGAAATGAGCATGCCCAGAGATTTGGGACAGAAGGATGTTAGGGGGAGTAGCATGAACTTTGCCCAATTGATTTTGTATCCTGAGAATTTGGAGAATGCATTCACCACTTAGGGTTGGACTAGAGTTCTCAGGGTCGGACACGAACAACAGGATATCGTTGGCATAGAGCAGAAGCTAATGTGTTGAAACTCCCACCTGAAGCCCTGGGAAAGAGGGGTCAATGCGAAAAGCAGCAGCAGCAAGTGGTTCCAATGCTAGAGCAAATAGTAAGGTTGAAAGAGGGCATCCCTGTCTGATGCCCGTTCTCAGGTTAAACTGCTGGGACAATAAGCCATTAAAACTGCTGCTGTTGCGTGTTGATATATCAATTGCACCTAGCGAATAAAATTAGGGCCAATACAAAATGATTGCAATGTAAAGAATTAATAATCCACCCTGTCAAAGGCCTTCTCTGCATCTAATGAGATAGTAGCCATCGGAGAGTCAGCTTTTTGTGCAGCCCACATAATAACAATCAGACTCCTAATATTGGCAGATGAGTATCGGCCTCTAATAAACCCCACTTGGTCAGAGTGAATCAGTTTTGTCATGATTTTGTCCAGACAGCGAGAGAATTTTGATAACATTTTCCCATCATTATTAATCAGACTGATGGGTCTGTAGCTTGAGCACTAACACAGGTCCTTGCCTTTTTTAAGTATAAGCGAAATAAGCCCTCGAGACAGGGTGGTTGGTAAGGAGTTGTTTGTAAATGATTCTGTGAACATGTTTAATGGCAGGGGAGCCAATTCAGTGACGTAACTTTTATAGAATTCCCCTGTGAAGCCATCTAGACCTGGGGCCATGTTCGAGGGTAAGCTCTTTATTGCCTCCATTACCTTCTCCAATGTTACTGGGGCATCCAAGGAGTCTCTGTCTTGGTCATCTAGTCCAGGCAGGCCCAGCTTGTCAAAGAAAGATAGCATCTCACATTTCCTGGCTGATGCCTCAGTAAAATACAATATATGAAAGTACAAAATTCCCTAAAAGTTGGTTTATTTTGCATGACTGAATCACAAAATTTCCCTCGAGCCCTCACCGCTGGTATGATAGCTGCCGCCTCTCGTTGTTTTAAATAGTGAGCTAATAATCGCCCTGCCTTATGTCCCTCTTCAGAATACTTTTGTTTAACCCTAAATAAGGCAAATTCTGCTTTTTTTTGTAAGGAGACAATTATATTCATATTTGATCTTTATCAATTCTCTTAAATTGGCTGCAGACATACCCTGTTTGAAGGCCTTTTCTGCAGTTTGAAGTTCCTTTTTGACTGTCAGTTGTTTAGCTGCAGCAGCTTTTTTCTTTTGTGAAGAGTACTGAATAATAAAGCAGTGTGGCAGGGTGAAAGCCCTGCCGGTGCACGGGAGTGTGGAATATTGGGTGGCAGGAAGGGGGTTAAAGTCCTCCCTGCAAAAACATGTGGGAATGTGGCTGGAGCCAAAAATGTAACAAATGATTAATTAGGTATATAAACAGGGTGATCACAGGTGTTAGTTTAGAATAGTGATGGTGAAGGTGCTGTGCGGTGTGCTTTGTTGTTTTTGAGTTGTCGTGATATGTAAATAAATGCAGGTGAGCATGTGAACTGCAGCATTCAGGTCTCTGAGTCTCATTGCCGACGCTACCCGATCACACCCTCAGAAAAGCCTTCATGGCTTCTTAAGTTACCTTCGCAGAAGAGGAAGAAGGCACATTAGTCTCTATATAGAGAGCAATTGGGGCTCTAAAGCCATCTTTGAATTCTTCCTCTTGTAAAAGACTAGAGTTAAACCTCCATCTTGGGGATTTGTTCATTTTTATAAATGCAAGCAGTTGGAGGGATATACAGGCGTGGTCTGACACAGCAATATTGTCAATTGCGCAAGATACAGTGGAATTAAAAATGCATATTAGAGGATCATTATGAGGAGAAGAGAAGAATGTCTCTTTCCTTGGGATTTTGCAGGCGCCAAATATCTACTAAGCCCAGCCCATCACACATGCCCTTCAAACTCTCACTGACAGGTGCACGGCCTGTGAAAGGAGAACTGCGGTCTAAAATTGGATCCATTATCTGATTCAAATCTCCCTCTGCTACCAATGGATACCCATTTCATTTAGTTTATTTTCCACATCCTTAAAAAAGTCAGGTTCATCACCATTTGGAGCATAGACATTAACTAGGATAACCACCTGGCCCTGTATCTCAGCCAATATTATTACAAATCTACCCATTTGATCCCTTGTTTCTTTAACAAGCTTGAATTGTACTTTTTTGTTGACTAAAATGGCAACCCCCTGCTCTTGCTGGTACCCACAAAAACTGTCTGTCTCTGCCCCTTTAGACACTAAATGCCCCTCTCAGTGAAGTCACACACACACAAACAAAAACTATCAGGAATTGAACGTCAGTCCCTCCCGTATGCAATGATATGTGTGGCCCTGTAAGTCATCAAAACAAAGTGCTTTTTTATCATGTTTAAATGATTGCGGTCCTAGAAGCTCATTTCAGTTTGATCGTGTTAACACAATCCCGGTCCTTAAAGGGTTAAGACTGGATAACACCACATTTGTCTTAATAGGGTGGTTTAAGCCCTTAACATTCCATGAGGCAATACCTAATTAGAGGCTTGCCTATTTTATCAGAGAGAACAGGTAAGCAGACATCTGGAAACCGTCTATATGCAATATACTAACGACAACTGGCACAAAAAAAGATCGGAAAATAAATAAACTAAAAAATAAAACTTTAAGATCCATGATTCTCCTAGTGGGATCCATCACTCAAACCGTGCCCCCACATGGACCGATGAGCTCTGTCCATTTCTAGCTTCCCGTGATCCTCCTCCAAACCCAGAGTTTTTCTTAAGAAATGAATCCGGTCCCCAGCCTCGATCCCCTCAGGAGATTATTGCGGCAATTTCTTTTTTTAATGTCGTCCAGCTTACTGGTATGGGTCTCCAAAGACTGGGAGGCAGGGGGATCAACCTTCATTTCCTCCTGAGACTCCTCCAGGGCATCAACCCTGTTTTCAACCCCTTGCTGTCTTCAACCCTTTGCACTCATGTCATTATGTCAGAAAGTTTCCCCTCTACAGCTTTAATAGCTTTTAGGTGCATAGATCATCTGAGATATTTTAAAGTTAACAATTCCATAACTTATTCCAGACTCCAATTACTACCTTGTTCTTGATCAGCCATTGTATTTGAAAAAAATGAAAGCGTGTAACACCAACGACAAAAATGCCCAACACGTCCGGTATACATGCAGTCACGTGGGATGTTGACTTTCAATCCATGCCCACTATAGCGCTTCAGTGCCGGCATAGCCTTTCACACAGGAGTTAAGACGGTTCAGTGCTCGCGAGATGGTTCAGTGACGGCATAAAATATGACGGCTCTGTGACAGTACAGGTCATTTACACAGACCAAAATGGCGCATCAGTGCTGGTTCTGAGCCGTCATAACTCGTCTGTGTGAAAGGGGTATAAGAGCAAGAACATGCTATTACATAGTTATTAATATGCAATTAAATGGCTATTTAAGTCCTGTTATCTAAAGTGATACCAAATGTTTGATATTCATGAAACTTTTCTAGACTGCTATTAGATTGATTAACAACAGTATACAGAATACAGCTGGCCATTTACACACATTTTAAATGTGATTTTACTCCTTACTTCAAAATACTACTGTGCCAAGTCCATCCCGTTCAAACAATGGCCCCATCATTTTAATTGTCCTCACTGCAAGAAATACCAAGCCACAAGCTGGAGTAAATAGCTTTACAATCACTAAACTCTTTCTAAAGTTCTGGAGCCATCGTTCAAAAGGTTTTCTGCAGGATAGCTAAAGTACTAAGAGGATATCTATGATCTGCCGGCCCATTGTTAGTAATCTGCTTTCTGCATTATCCAATCATCTTATTTCAGTTTTACAATGCTAGGTGTCCACTATGCAACAAAGAAGGCATTCTGTGTCTCGAACAGATTGCCCAGGCCATCAATGGCACTGACATTCTTCCAGTGTCACTACTATGCTTTATCACTCAATTAAAATGTAAAATGTACAAGATTTTAAAAAGGCACCCATGACGCTTTTTTTTAAGCTTTAGCAAACTTGACTGCAATGTATCACTGAATGACCGCCTGATTAAAAGGCTGGTACCTTTGAGTCAAGAAAATACATTAATAAGAGAGGTCTAGCTGTTTGTCATAAATGTCAAGCCACCCACACCAACACTGTTTCCATACCAACCTGGGTTAAGATGTTAAAAGCATCTATTCAACACAATAGGTACAATTAGGCCATTTAGAGACTGTCTCAAACTGAATGCAATTGTTAATATAACAAATGCCAGTCTACATTTTGTTAATGAAGGAAACATTCATTTACATGGAATATGGCATATCTTAGTACCTGGGGTTGCACTCAGGAAAGCTAAAATTAAGGTAAAGATGGCACTGGCAGCTATTGTCAAAACACACAATCATCTGATCCCTGTAATGTGATACAGTTTTAATTAATATGAGCATGCACCACATTTTTTTTATTTTTTTTTTTTGCATTTAAAATATTACTTTAAAGCAAACGAATAAACCAAACTGGATATGTTCTATTGTTTCATTGCCTTGTTTCACTTCCTGTGTTAAGCGTTATGCTTGGGGTCAGGTTTTATGCTACTGCGTGTAAAACACAAAGGACTCAATTAAATTGATCTAAATGATCAATTTAAAAAGGTATTTTACCAGCCTTTAAGGGCATTAGAAACTGTAAATACACAAAAGAAACTCAAAGGCACGGTTTTCTAAAATTGCGCTTGTTATAATTGTAAACTGTTCAGATCAACTGAATAGACCAATTTTAAGAACTTTTATTTTTTAATTGTTTTGGTTTATTTAACCATGAGATTTACCCATTGAGACCGAGGCCTCGTTAACAGGGGGGTCCTGTTACATGTATATAACCATCCAGAACTTCAAAAACACTCAATTAAAGAACGATGAGTACAATCGGTGTTACGGTAGGATAAATGGTCATCTTCTGTCAAACAGCACATGGGACAAGGGGGAAAGCGATGACCCTAATGAGAGGTAACAAATGGTTTTTAAAGCCTGGGTGAGGTGGTAATTGAGTACAAGGGTTACTTTGAGACATACATAAGAAACCGGCCAGGCCAGCTGAAGCCTCTGCTGCTGTTTCTGGAAAAATGTTGCCCGTCTAGAACTTTAAACTCCTGTCGAGGAGCATCCTGCCAGACTGCAACATTTTGTGAGGGGGCTTCACTTTACACCCCAGTGCCAATATTCAAAACAGCATGCAGAGAGCTAACCTCCCACCTATAAGAATTGTACAGTTTGAAAAACTTATTTCAGGTGCCAACAGGGAGGTTCCATTTCTAGTTATGCAAACAGACGTAGACCATGGATCATGGGTTACTGGCAAAATAAAGAATGGTCTGATGAACCCATTTCAGGTTATTTAAAGTGATGGTCGTGTTGCACGTACATCTCGAGAAGCTCAGTAAAGGTTATGAACTGCTATGCATGGTGCAAAGTGTAAAAGGCATAGTTGGCTCTGTCGGCTCTATCCATTGATTGATCCATTGAGTGAATGCTTAGCCCCAGGTGGTGATTCTGGACAATGCTGTTTAGATAGGCACTAGATGTGAGCTTCCCTGCAAATCTCTGCCAATTCGCCTCAATCCTAACCTGACTCACCACCACACGTATTTTTACCTCATTCCACTAAACCAGATTCAAACACAACTCTAAAGACAGAAACAGTATCAGTGGGTACACAAAGTGGGTGATAAAGAAAATTTGTAAGGTACAGTAAGTTAAATATCAGATTTTAAAAAATGCCCACAGAAATGTAGAGGTGGATAGCTTACCTAATGTGATTTCAGGCAAGCTAGTCCAAAATTATTGCTGATCAGGGGCTGTGAAACTGGACGATAATGTTTGGTATCTACCCAAGGTGTATGTATGGATCATGTTTAAAGAGGTTTTGAACAATAGAGCAGACTTTGACCTTGACCTTAAATATTGCAGTTGATGACATAGTACGCCTGCCTCCAAGGACAAAAAGCATACTCACTTATGTTACATTAGGAAATAATAACAGTTGCACCTATCAGCCTTTTAAATGTATTACAGTGAAAGCGGTTCAGACTTAAACAAAGTAAATACACCTCTAAGTTCAAGCCATTCAACTCTGAAGGAGAATGACTCTGATTTGAAATCACACATTACTGTACACAGCAGGGTCTACTCAAATGATCTAAACCGCAGCACCCCTAAATACCTGTGCTCAGTGTTTTTGATTTACATAACCTTGTCAAACAAAGAGAAACAAAGGGTATTATCTTTGTAAAATATATGATGTTAATAAGGAGAAAGATAATGATACACAAAAGTCAGATCTCTGATCAGGGGGGTCACAGACTATTCAGAACAGTTCTATTCAGAACAGCAATTTGGGTAATTGTTAAAAGTGGTACTCAAACCTGGTAGCATATTGGGGCAGCTGGTTGTTTCATTCAATTGAATATTTTTATATATTTTGGTTACTTTTACTTAAAACTGATCATTTATCTTTTGTATGAAAACAGATCAATACAAAAAATTGCAAAATAACAATAAAAAATACAAAAGGTAAAAATGTATTGACAGCCTCCTGTCTTGTTTTTTACTCAAGCTAATATTTCCTTAAACAAGTAATTTCATTACATAAGATTTGTAGCCATAGTAAATGCTGTCTATTCTGCTGCAATAACTTTGGCTTTACTGCTCTTTCAAGTGTTGCGCTACTGCCACCTAGTGAGCTACTCTACTTTGACACTTACTTCAGTGCAGACGGCTCTACTGTACTTCAGTACTACTCAGGCAACCCTACCATATGGACCTCTGTAAGCTGCTCATTTTAATACAGTCCTTAGTGTTCTGTTGCAATTAAGTGCATCAGTGTACATGTGTGTACAAAGGACTATATTTGTGCATGCTTGCATGCCCGTTTTGTTTTTAAACTGTTCACATTATAATTAATTGTACTGAATAATTTTCAATACAAAAGGGAATGTTGCTTGGCTCCCTATCTTCCTCATTCAAAACACAGGAAGACTGCAGTTAGTCAAAAGAACAGTATTTATACTTCAGTACTGTTTTTAATGCAAAAGGATGTGACTATGCATGAGCAAACTAAGAATAAACACGGCACGGTTTTCATTTTTTAACCTATGTGTCAAAAATGTTGAAAACTGGCAATCAGTATCATTGTATATATATATATATATATATATATATATATATATATATATATATATATATATATATATCTCCTTGGGCAGAATATATAGTTACATCTATATTTAAATCAGGGGTTTGTACTGACTCCCACCCCATCCCATCCCATAAATACCTGCTTTAGATCAGCGGGTCCAGTTGGCGATTCTAACTCTATAGTAACAGGTCCATCATTCTGAATATGTACTTGCATATAGGCGCCAAACTTCCCATCTGAGGAACATAATAAAAACGTAATAAAGATTAATATAGCATTATTGACAATACTTCAAATCTGTACAGCACAGATCCACTGATGCAGGAGGGAACTGGCATATTTCAACATGAGCGTCAGTAAATGAAACCAATCGGTTTGATTCCTCTTCGAGCTTCACCATGAGATGGTGGAGCCAGTGAAAGACATGTTCTAACACTCAGATGTATGCACGGCTTGTCAATTTTTACTATAATGCAGGAGATGAAGCCCAGCTCTCCAGTGATTAAACTTTTTGGCTGGATGCTTCACAAGTCGGGCAAAAAAAAAAATTGTAACGCAGAGTGGAATGCAGCCTCATCAGTTTTTAGAGCTCACTAAAGAGACTAATTAATGAACCACCCTATCAGTCAGTCCAGCATATGCATTTGGTATGTTTTCTCTTGTGATGTAACCTATTTTCATGAGAGCACTTACTTCATTGACAAAGACCTCCTGTGAAGACACCAATGATTATCAGCTTGAAATTAAGAGCTTTTTTAATGACCTTGGTGCAGCGAAAGTGTTATCTTGGTGTTGCATATGAACTGAATCAATTTGGAGTGCTGTTTTTGTTTGGTTTTTAATTGCAAATTCTAAAATCATGGTTTCTCAGAAGAGGTCAGCTGTGAGTGCTCAATAGCCATTTAACTAAACCATAGTGCTTTAAAATATGATTAACATTGTGCAAGTTACTCCTAAATGCATCCCTTACCTGCTACTACTTTTTGAAAACTGAAAAAAACTATTAAAAAAAAATCACGGCAATTTAATTTTTACACATTTTGCTGGCTATTTTTGGTGCAATGCAAGGAAGACTAAAAAAAAAAGAGTTTTGTTTGAGGTTAATGATCACATTCAGCGCTACAGATAAGGTTTTGGGTCTGGGAGTAACTTACCCTCTAATTTTAACACAGTGACTAAAATGTATGTAGAAGGAATTAAAATACAACATTACCTTGAAGTCATGAGTATTCTCAATAAATCTTTAATGGTAGGCATTAAAACAGATTTTAACTGCAGTGTTACTTTGAACTACTGTACAACCACACATGTGTTCCAGAAGGTTCTTTATCGGCTCAGCGCATTTTTTTTCAAGCTATCACACTGACTCTGCAAATTAATTACGTTACTTATATTTTAACATTAAATTCTTAAAGTCAGTGAACATGTTACAACTTCAATATAGGGGGCTCCCGAGTGGTGCATCCAGTAAAGGCGCTCCGTGTGGAGTGCAGGATGCGCCCTATAGTCTGGACGTCGCGATTTTGAGTCCAGGCTATTCCTTTGCCAACCGAGGCCGGGGAGCTTCCAGGGGCGGCTCAATTGGCGAGCACTGCCCAGGGGAGGGAGGTTAGGTCGGCCAGGGTGTCCTCGGCTCACCGTGCACCAGCGACCCCTGTAGTCTGGCCGGCGCCTGTGGGCTTGCTTATAAGCTGCCGGAGCTGCGTTGTCCTCCGCGCTGTAGCTTTTGGGTGGCTGCATGGTGAGTCCGCAGTGTGAAAAAAGCAGTCAGCTGACGGCCAACGCTTCGGAGGACAGCGTGTGTTTGTCTTCGCCCTCCCGAGTCAGCGCAGGGGTGGTAGCGGTGAGCTGAGCCTAAAAATAATTGGCCATTTCCAAATTGGGTAGAAAATAATAAATAATTGGCAATGACTAAATTTAAAAAACAAACAAACAAAACAAGACACTTCAATATAAAGCCATACAGATAAATACAACAAGGAAATGCATTAATAAGTTATAAAAGTTAGTTTAATATCTTTTTTTAGCGGTTGCCTCTGACGAAGGTTCCAATTGGATTTGTAGCTGGACTGGGGTGTTTATGCTTCAACCTGTGTAGCTTCGATTTTTTCATATTCTTACTGTGATTGGCTGCAAAGACAACAGGGCTAGCCAGAGATTGGATAATGTTTGTTGGGTTGATTTTTCTTGTGTACAGTTTCCTAGTAACTGAAGTCATTGTATTCTAGGAAATGTAGTTGTTAGTGGAAATGTTAGGGGAGGCAGGAGAGGAGGCAGACAAGCTGTGCAGCAAAATTGCTATGCATATTTGTACAGATTTCAGATTTTTTAATGTGGAAAAACATCAGGTACGCAGCTTATCTGGACCACAGATCACAATGGAGTTTCCTGATCTGTAAAGGATTATTTCTATGCAACTGAAAACAACCTTGCTGCAGCATTCCTTTGCTTATGATATATTTGTAATGTTATTATTTAAAGTAAAAACAATGTAATGTATTGCAGTTGCAACATGACAATACAACTAAGCAATCCTTTGTTGCAAAATGTGTATAACAAGTAACAGAATGCTCCTGATAGAGGCTGCCATGTTGGTCTAAGGATTTTGTAAACAGGAAGTACCACTTTCGCCTCTTTTGTTGTGCTGCTGTTTCAAACACATGTTAATGCAAGAAAGGCGATAGTGCCCATTAGCCTCTTCATATCTCCCTGATTATCAGAGATTCAGTGCACATTAGCCTCTTCATATCTCCCTGATTATCAGATTCAGTGCCCATTAGCCTCTTCATATCTCCCTGATTATCAGATTCAGTGCCCATTAGCCTCTTCATATCTCCCTGATTATCAGATTCAGTGCCCATTAGCCTCTTCATATCTCCCTGATTATCAGATTCAGTGCCCATTAGCCTCTTCATATCTCCTGATTATCAAGATTCAGTGCCCATTAGCCTCTTCATATCTCCCTGATTATCAGATTCAGTGCCCATTAGCCTCTTCATATCTCCTGATTATCAGATTCAGTGCCCATTAGCCTCTTCATATCTCCCTGATTATCAGATTCAGTGCCCATTAGCCTCTTCATATCTCCCTGATTATCAGATTCAGTGCCCATTAGCCTCTTCATATCTCCTGA
The DNA here is from genome assembly GCA_030684275.1 of Acipenser oxyrinchus oxyrinchus. Classification (NCBI taxonomy): domain Eukaryota; kingdom Metazoa; phylum Chordata; class Actinopteri; order Acipenseriformes; family Acipenseridae; genus Acipenser; species Acipenser oxyrinchus. The sequence goes on from CM060251.1 coordinate 63,654,016, forward strand.
TTATCAGAGATTCAGTGCCCATTAGCCTCTTCATATCTCCCTGATTATCAGATTCAGTGCCCATTAGCCTCTTCATATCTCCCTGATTATCAGATTCAGTGCCCATTAGCCTCTTCATATCTCCCTGATTATCAGATTCAGTGCCCATTAGCCTCTTCATATCTCCTGATTATCAGATTCAGTGCCCATTAGCCTCTTCATATCTCCTGATTATCAGATTCAGTGCCCATTAGCCTCTTCATATCTCCCTGATTATCAGATTCAGTGCCCATTAGCCTCTTCATATCTCCCTGATTATCAGATTCAGTGCCCATTAGCCTCTTCATATCTCCTGATTATCAGATTCAGTGCCCATTAGCCTCTTCATATCTCCTGATTATCAGAGATTCAGTGCCCATTAGCCTCTTCATATCTCCCTGATTATCAGAGATTCAGTGCACATTAGCCTCTTCATATCTCCCTGATTATCAGATTCAGTGCCCATTAGCCTCTTCATATCTCCCTGATTATCAGATTCAGTGCCCATTAGCCTCTTCATATCTCCCTGATTATCAGATTCAGTGCCCATTAGCCTCTTCATATCTCCCTGATTATCAGATTCAGTGCCCATTAGCCTCTTCATATCTCCCTGATTATCAGATTCAGTGCCCATTAGCCTCTTCATATCTCCCTGATTATCAGATTCAGTGCCCATTAGCCTCTTCATATCTCCCTGATTATCAGATTCAGTGCCCATTAGCCTCTTCATATCTCCCTGATTATCAGATTCAGTGCCCATTAGCCTCTTCATATCTCCCTGATTATCAGATTCAGTGCCCATTAGCCTCTTCATATCTCCCTGATTATCAGAGATTCAGTGCCCATTAGCCTCTTCATATCTCCCTGATTATCAGAGATTCAGGTTCACTGTTTTAGCAGTTTCATCCTATTTGCAGGTTGTTCCCATTAAATCAGGAATCGACATACTGCAAGTTGATACCTCACACCGTTCCCTTTAATCCCACTGTCACTAATGCATAATGTTTAATTCATTACTCATGAGCTAGATCAGGAGTGGGCAATTCCGGTCCTGGAGGGCCGGTGTCCCTCCTGGCTTTTGTTCCAACTTTGCCCTAAATTACTTAATTGGACCAATTATTACCAATTATTGGTCTAATTAAGTAATTTAGAGCACAAAAGCCAGGAGGGACACCGGCCCTCCAGGACCGGAATTGCCCACCCCTGAGCTAGATTCAGGTTTTGTAGGTGATTACAGCTGAAATTACTTGCAAGCTAGGCCACCAAAATTAGCTATTGCCTTACATGTGTAACGGCCAGAGTTGTGCGATACACTGCCATCATGATTCTGTCCTTTTCCCCCGTCAGTGAGGTGAGATGGGGTAAAAGCTCTAAGACCACGAATGCAGATGAGCCTGAATCTTTTGCACTGTGGTTAAGACGCTCGCTTGCGGCACGTGGGGTCGTTGGGTCACCCCCCAGCTTCCTCCCTGTTTTTTTTTTAAGAAAGTGAAAATATACTCCCTTACCTTTAATCACTTCTGGCTTGTAAGTCTTCCTCATGTGCTCAAGGAAGTCGTTGTAGAATGGCTCGGACTGTTCTGTTGGCATGGCGGCATGATAGTCAGGTTTGTTTCCCTTCAGGATGCACTGCAGGGTGAACTGGCTCACACAAAGCACTTCGTACTGTTTATCCATCACACTTTTACACCAGTGCTTTCCATTCTCGTCGTCAAACAAACGCAGGTTCAAAATCTTTCGAACTCTAATAGAGGAAAAAAAAAAGAAGAATCAGGTGAACACAGTAAAATAATGACATACTACTGCTGCAGAATAACAAGAACGATGAATGCAAACGAATATGTATACTTACAAGTATTCAATATCCTTTTGGGTGTCCTCCATAGAAATCCCTAATAACACACAAATCCCTTTTCCAATTGAACTTATCTGTTCCTCTCCCACTATTAAACATTAAAAAAAAAAATAACACACATTAGACAACATACAACATGCAACACAACAGCCCATTTGGTCAATCGATCGGTGCCAATTTATTAAATTCTGTCACTGTCTTTCTCCTGCTGGGTTCACCTTTGGTCATCATCAACAACCCAATTATACATTTCTACATAGCCAAGTGCTGGAAATGATGCATAATTAAAACTGTGCAACCTTTTTAGGTGTCACTATATTGTACTGTAATCTCAACGCCTCCATTGACTTTATTTAATATTTAGCAAGATCACTATAGTCGGTGCTCTGTCCCTGTGAATATGTATTTGGGTGAGTGCAGTAGTGACGTAAAATAACAGAAATTATTATTTGTTTATTTAGCAGACGCCTTTATCCAAGGCAACTTACAGAGACTAGGGTGTGTGAACTGTGCATCAGCTGCAGAGTCACTTACAATTACGTCTCAGCCGAAAGACGGAGCACAAGGAGGTTAAGTGACTTGCTCAGGGTCACACAATGAGTCAGTGGCTGAGGTGGGATTTGAACCAGGGACCTCCTGGTTACAAGCCCTTTTCTTTAACCACTGGACCACACAGCCTCCTCCATTAAAAGAAAATCATTCCAATGACAGATTATTTGTCTTTATTAAGCATTGTGCTTAATATGTTCGTGTAATAATTCACTTATTTACATGTTTTTGTGTTTGTTTGTTTTTTTAAAATATTCAAATGATTGGGTTATTACGTTATTTAATAATCATTTCATTTAGTAATGCGTTTTTTTATAGACATGTAAAACTGATTTGTACATTACAGGATGGAACAGTTACAGACATTTTCACAAATATTGCAGATTTACTTACAGTATATATTGGTAGCTTTACATCGTTTAAACTCTAGGGAGACACCCATACCTGCTCATCTGATGTTAATGTACTTAAATTAAAAAGCCACAAGACGTTAACAAAGCACCACACTGTAAAATGATTTTCAGGGGAATCTTGCGATTTATATTGGCATATCACTTCAAATGATGAATTGACGTATGTGGAGTTCAATTTGTATCCAACAAGTAGCGTCAATTTACCCACCCTCAGGAAGACTGAAATGAAGCACCCGGCTTGTCAGTTCTCTAGACACTACTGCAGCTACACCGCTAGTATTGCGTGACTGAAAATTCTCCCTGTTGTTTTATTTGTTACCATATTTAGCTGAACTCTTCCACGAGTTGCTAAATTGTCAAAAAATTAGGATAAGAATTCGCTAAACGACTAAAGTGTATTCCTATCAATTATCAATATAAAAGCTAGAAGCATGTTCTACTGAGGTCTGTGCAAATCCACATCTGCATAATAAAATCCATGCATGGCCTTCCGTTCTCTCTCACACAAATAATTCAGGAAGATAATTTTTTAAAAACCTCTCGATACATTAAAATGATTTGCACTAACCTGTCACGCTGGCTTTGGCAACCCTCTGAATAATTACTTTCATGTTTGTTTGTTTTTTTGTTTTTTTGCTTGTTTTGTTTTGGTTTTTTTTCTGAATAGAGTTGCTCAAATACAGTCTCCACCTCCACAGCCAGACACACGCAGAATCAAGCTAAAGCAGTGTGTTGAGCGCCCCCTAGCAGCAAGCTGCAGGTACTGTAGCTGTACAGCCAGCACCCAACATGGTATAGCTGCGGACTGCAGGCTCTTCAAGCGTACCTCACCGAGGGACCTCAATCATACCCCTGCGTGCGCAGCTTCTAATTACGTCATAATGAAGCCGAGCTCGAGGGTGGCTCATCTAGCACCACGATCACATAACAATTTCATACACAAAGAAGTCAAGCATCAAGAATAGGGACAAATAATTGTAGGGATAATTTCAATGACTATTGTATATAAACACACATGTAGACAATAAGCATTTTTATGCAGGTGGTGTACACACAGAGATGGATGGATACATGCACAACACTGATCTCCAAGGACCAGGAACAGATATCTTTATATTTTCAACTCTTGAAGGCTTAGAAAAAGGTTAAATTACTTCTATAAAGAAATGTATTCAATTAAATCATTAAGAGCAAAAATGTAATAAAAAAGAAAGACCACCTGGCCAATGAGGATTGAAATAGTAAACCCTCAGGTATAAATCAGTGCAGAAAATGCTCATAAAACTTTATACACTACATTTATCTTCCAATGATCCGGAGCTCTTCTATCAATGCACCAGACCAGGGAATTTGAGGAATTTGTCACAGCAAACTACTTGATTATGTAACACTATTTATGAGTTTGTTAATAAGGATTAGACAGTCTGCCTGTTGAGCACAAATTTGTAGCAGTTTAAAACATGCTATAAACAAAAAAAGGATATGATTTAATTAAAAGTGGAAAACTTTATCGAACACACTGTAAAAAAGCAAAACAAAAAACATAATTATTTACACACAGAATCCTGGGTGTTGCACTTCAGCATAACAGGCCCTCAAAATGCCATGCTGTTCATCTCCCACAAACATGCATTTTATGTGAACAGTGTTTTTTGTTTTGTTTTGTTTTGTAAACTGTAAGGTATCAATCACAACTGTAAACTACTTACCTTAAAAACGCAAAGCAAGAGATTCATTCCCCTCATCATGTGATTGAGCTGTACCGACAAAAGGATGACGTATTTAGAAGCTGGGCACGCAGGGGTATGATGCGTGAGCCGGGTACCATCGATGCGGTACGCTGGATGAGCCTGCAGTCCGCAGCGATACCCCGTTTTCTCAGCACCTGCATAACTAACACATATTTAACTATACTGTACATGGAATTTTTGAAGTTGATAACGCTTGGTCCATATGATTATACAATTGTTGTATTTCACGACACGTCAGGCATCATAGTTTGTATCTCCTTGCATTTCACTTTCCAAATATTACTGATTGTAAATATTAAAGAGGCTTTATTAAAAAATAAAAAAAAGTATGTTTTTACTTCTCAAAAGGACACAACGCTGTCAATTCACTCCCGGTGTAACAGATAGTAGGATCACCTGACACCACCAAGTCCTGTGTGCATTAAAGGGAGTGTGGTGGCTGGCTAACTGTGCTTCTCCATATGAAAAATGAAGCTACCTACTGTTAGTATGGAAAAAATAATTAGGGACTTGCCTAGTTGTTAGGCTAATAAGAGATAAGGGAATGTTTTTAAGCATTGGTTACTTAAAAGTAAGTTACGATTTTGTCACAGAAGTCACGGAAATCGTGAATTTGAAAAAAAGTCAGTTAAATTTTGGAAATTGAAAAGATGCAGTATGTCTCGCACTGAAAATACAAATCTGCGAGTATCTGTAAATTGTTTGGTTGTGTATGCACGCAGCATTTAAGTGTAGCTATGTAGGTCAGTGAATGAGATAGCCGAGCGAGCAAGCATGTAAATGGGGGACAGCTAAAATACCCCCAAAAATTGTGAGAGAGCTGTTTTCTGTTAAGACAGAAGAACAATTAATCGGAGAACAGAAATTTACCAACTTACAAAGGCTTTCTTTTCAACATGCTGTTTGTTTCAGAATCGTGGAAAACCCTATTAAAGCCTGGTTCATACAGCATGTATATTGCAGATGAATGCGATACATTTTGCTGTACTACCGTACTGTAGGGTACACGGGGAAAAGCAGCAGCGGGGCTGGTAGGTGATGTAATCACACACAAAGACATTGCAACGGAGCCTGCTCTTTTGCACAGCGGTATCGGTGCTATGCTTTAGTGCGAGAAGTCCCGGGTTTGCGCCCGCCCTCCTCCTGTGTGTGGATTGCCTCACCCTGTATTATGCGCCTGCCTGTGTTAACCGAGAACGCTACAATACTGTAAATACAGTCTGCATTCACGAAATTGGATACATATACAGTATATTTAAGTAGATGTCATTGGTACATTCGTCCCCTCAACCAACAGAGAACTGAAAGTGAGAATTTCAAACAGAGATGCAGGTATGTGACAGTGAGAGATATTTTAGGTATTTAGGTATGGCACTGACTAGAGGGGAGACATGCCTTGATTTAGTCTTTTCAAATAACTGAAACAGAGGTCAGAACCATTGGCAAACTCAGACCACAACATGGTCTCATTTGAAGTGCTTTTTAAAACCCTAAACGTAATGACCAAATCTAAGGTTTACAATTTTAGGAAGGCAAACTATGAAGGAATGAAATAGAGACTAACAGAAGTAGATCGGAGTAAAATAGAGAAAACATCCATGGAAAAAGGATGGCTGTTTTTTTTTAAATGTAGTACTACAGGCGCAACACAATTACATCCCAAAAGTAGACAAATCTAAATATAAAATAAAATGGCCAAAATGATTTAATAGATCAATTAAAAAAAAAATTCACAGAAAAAAGGCACTTTACAAAGTGTTTAAAAGGGACCAAGAATAAAGTACACAGAAAGAGTACTTGGAACTGCAAACACAAGTCAAAAAGGAAGTTAGAAAGGCCAAGAGAGAGATAGAAATGAGCATTGCTAAGGGGGCTAAAACCAATTCCAAAAAGTTTTTCCAATATTATAACAGCAACAGAACATTCAAAGAAGAGGTAAAATGTCTAAGAGATATAAATGGCAAAATCATAGATGAAGAGAAAAAAATAGCAAATATATTAAATGATTACTTGACACAAGTTTTTACAAAGGAGGATATGGGCCACATGCCCCACATGTCGACCTGTTCCTATCCAGTTTTAAATAACTTTAGCATGACAGAGGCAGAAGTGTTAAAGGGACTAGGAGCTCTTAAAATAAACAAATCCCCAAAGGCCGGATGAGATCCTCCCAATAGTACTCAAATAAATGTAAGAAGTTATTTACAAACCGCTAACCAAGATCATGCAACAGTCTCTTGACACAGGGGTTGTACCAACAGACTGGAGAATTGCAAACGTAATTCCAATCCACAAAAGGGAGACAAAACCGAACAAGGTAACTACAGACCAATAAGCCTGACTTCTATTATATGTAAACTTATGGAAACTATAATAAGATCCACAATGGAAAATTACCTATATGGTAACAGTATCCTGGGAGACAGTCAGCATGGTTTTATGAAAGGGAGATCGTGTCTAACTAACCTGCTTGATTTTTTTGAGGATGCAACATCGAGAATGGATAATTGCAAAGCATATGACATGGTTTATTTAGATTTCCAGAAAGCTTTTGACAAAGTCCTGCATAAAAGATTAATTCCCAAACTGAACACAGTAGGGATTCAAGGAAATGCATGCACATGGTTTAGGGAGTGGTTAACATACAGAAAACAGAAAGTACTTATTAGAGGAGAAACCTAAAAATGGAGCAAGGTAACCAGTGGTGTACCACAAGGATCAGTATTAGGTCCTCTGCTGTTCCTAATCTACATTAACGACTTAGATTCTGGTACAGTAAGCAAACTTGTTAAATTTGCAGATGACACAAAAATAGGAGGAGTGGCAAACACTGTTGCAGCAGCAAAGGTCATTCAAAATGATCTAGACAGCATTCAGAACTGGACAGACACATGGCAAATGACGTTTAATAGAGAAAAGTGTAAGGTACTGCACGCAGGAAATAAAAATGTGCATTATAAATACCATTGGGAGATACTGAAATTGAAGAAGGAATCTATGAAAAAGACCTACGAGTTTATGTTGACTCTAGACAATGTGGGGAAGCTATAAAAATGGCCAACAAGATGCTCGGATATATTGTGAAAGTGTTGAATTTAAATCAAGGGAAGTAATGTTAAAACTTTACAATGCATTAGTAAGAATATTGTGTTCAGCTCTGGTCACCTCGCTACAAAAAGGATATTGCTGCTCTAGAAAGAGTGCAAAGAAGAGCGACCAGAATTATTCCGGGTTTAAAGGGCATGTCATATGCAGATAGGATTAAAGAATTGAATCTATTCAGTCTTGAACAAAGAAGTCTATGCAGCGATCTGATTCAAGCATTCGAAATTCTAAAAGGTATTGACAATGTCGACCCAAGGGACTTTTCCGACCCGAAAAAAGAAACAAGGACCAGGTGTCACAAATGGAGATTAGATATAGGGGCATTCAGAACAGAAAATAGGAGGCAGTTTTTTACACAGAGAATTGTGAGGGTCTGGAACCAACTCCACTGTAATGTTGTTGACACCCTGGGATCCTTCAAGAAGCTGCTTGATGAGATTCTGGGATCAATAAGCTACTAACAACCAAACGAGCAAGATTTTGTGGTACCTGAATGTTAATCAAATACTTTAGGATACCTACATATAAATATATTGAAAAAATAGCAATAAAAACATTAAATAATAACCAATAAATTATCACAATTCGCATAAAAGTAACTACTTTATTAATTAATAAAATCATTAAATCCTAGCTAATACTGGTGCGAAATACCTCAGCAAAATCTGATTAACTTATTTTTCGCTAAAGACAAGTTCTCTGCATACCCTGTTTGTCTGCCGACAGGCCACTGCTATATAGTAGCCTTGGAAAACAGTGTCACGTCACATTTCTGTCCGTGCATGGTCTCCGCTTTGTTCATAAAAAAAAAAAAACATTTATGTTTGCTGTTAAAAATTATAATTACATTGGTACAGTGTTATTACTTATTAGATATTTGGTGAATTACATATTTTAATTTTATTCTGACAACTCGGAGAGAGACTGTGGCGGAGTGTCCCGCCCCATTATTATTATTTGTATTATTGTTTGCGGCGCGGATAACAGCGCCGCGTATTTATTATTATTTATATTTAAAAACCTCGTGAGGATGCATGACTGATCAGCTACTGATTATTTAACTAGCTGACAGTCATGCATCCTTACCAAACGCGTGCAGACTGTGGCCGAGGGGTAATAAGATAATTAACAGCTAGTTAACCCCTCGGCCAGAGTATAAGAACCTGCAGCTGTTTGTTCTGCGTTGGTTGAGTGTACAGAGGAGAGTACAGAGGAGAGTACAGAGAGCGAGAGCGAGGAAACAACAACAACAACAACAACAACAACAACAACAACAACAACAACAACAACAACAACAACAACAACAACAACAACAACAACAACAACAACAACAACAACAACAACAACAACAACAACAACAACAACAACAACATTATTTAAAAACGACTGCTAAACAGTCTTTGTTTATTCGTTTGGCCCTTGTGCCTTTTTGTTTTGTGTTTTGTTCATTGTTTGAACCTTTTGTTTTTGTTTATTTGATTAATAAATACGCTGAATGCCATAGCATTCAGCTTCACCCGCCCATCCACTGTTTGTGATTCAGTTACTTCCTGGTCCGTGACGTCACCACTGCGAGCCAGCTTGCCACAGAGACATACCTGCGGGTTTGATTTTAAACATGCCGATTTTTCTGTCGGATGGAAAATTCCAAGGTGTTTCCACATCAGCGATGTTGTTTTGTTGTATGTAAGTTTTTTTTCTGCAAATGTCACATTTACCTTCTGCGTTTCATCAACAAACGAAAAGTGGCTGCTTTACCAGACTAGAAAAGTATCTGATAGTGTCTGAGGGTGTTCATGCATGGAAACAGACATGGTCTGAATCACGAATCACACCAGGAGGCTGTGTGGTCCAGTGGTTAAAGAAATGAGATTGTAACCAGGAGGTCCCCGGTTCAAATCCCACCTCAGCCACTGACTCATTGTGTGACCCTGAGCAAGTCACTTAACCTCCTTGTGCTCTGTCTTTCGGGTGAGACGTAATTGTAAGTGACTCTGCAGCTGATGCATAGTTCACACACCCTAGTCTCTGTAAGTCGCCTTGGATAAAGGTGTCTGCTAAAAATAAACAAATAAACACCTTGGTACAGGTTTTGCCAGATGCACAGCAGTAGAACTTCCAAATTCTGCAGATTGCCTTGGCGTGGTCTCCTGTAACACAATAAGATCCTATTCTGAATGTGGTCCAAGGATTTCATGTGAAGGTCAGGGCAGTCAGTGCAGTATGTTCAGTGCCTCTCATGCACTAGCCGTTCAGGACTCTTATGCATCTGATCTTGTCTGTCTGTCTGTCTGTCAGTCACACAATGCACAATAACTGCCTTGAATCTTCTCCAAACTTTAATCACAGACTCCTAGACCCTAAAGACATTTCACACTGAATTTGGGTAAAATCCATTTTTTTTATTCAAATGTTTTACCATCATATCGTAACAGTTCATCCCACTGTGCACTTTTTTGCAAATATTTATCGTACACAATAATGTAGTCGGAGATTATGTGTGCAGTGGTTTATCTGTTTGAATTATATACACCATCCAGGTCAGAGTCTAAGTCCAAAATGGTGACCATACATAGCAAGCATGCATCTTAAGCATTATACAAAAGAGTCAGGCTCATGTGCAGGTCTGGGGTGATGAAACTGCCCTATTTGCATTCAACTGTGGGTGCAAGGAGTCTGCCTGGGTCATATCTATATTGTGTTCATTGTTTGGGGCATGTTCATGGGTGCTTCACTGCATGGCACTGACTTGCTTTGTTATCTATACAGACAGAAACCTCTCTCCATCTCACAATTCATTTGCAAACTGCTGGAAAGCTGGCAACAGAAAATCACTAACAACAATTCAAAGTAAACATGATCTATTCCCACCCACTCTCTGTGGACCATGTTACTAGAGGAAGCACACAATCAGGAAGGAGATGTTTTGCATGTGCCTGTGATTGATCTTCTATTATTATAATCTCATGTTAATGTTCAAATTAGCTAACTAGGTGTTTTACATACAGTAGGAATGATAAGAACTAAATTGTATATACACATTTTATAAACTATGAGAGAGAAATGTATACCTTTGAGAGATTATGTTTTATATTCTTTTAAAAAACATGGACAAGACAGGTTCATCCTTATTTTTTTTAGATATTCACCATAAAAAAATAACAACCTTCATTAGACCATTTGTTCTCTTTAGATTTTTTTATTCATCATTCATTGTCACAAACTACACGGCACATTTGCTTTACATAGGAAGACAGATGTACTGATTATCTTTTGCAAGCTATGTTACAACAAACTCAAAAAGCAATGCATGAATCTTGAACAAGCATTTTTACCAGGATTAAGTACTACAGTAATTTGTCAGAAATGTCATTCACTGCTTACATACAACAATTTCCTGTTTTTGCATTGAAATTCCAACTAAGGTAGAAGTTCTTTCATTTGTTTGAACAATATTCTTCAAAGCCCTACCCTGAACTCTCAAAAAAGTAAAACCTGTGCTGGGAGGAGGGGGTGGAGTTTGTTCCCCTCTTACATTGATTGCTTATTAAATATCTTGTTTCCCAGAATAGAAGAGTCTTCTGAGCAAGCTGTCTAACAAGTGCAGTGGTTATACAATCAAATATCCTGCCCAATTGTTCAGCCATTGTAGCAAATAGATGCAATATGGGGTACCACTGCAACTCTGGGATGGCAGATACTTGCTTATTAAAATATTTATGTTATCTATTCAAGGAAATGAATGCTCGATTCCCCCAGCACAGATCAAATTAATCTTTTATGTTAAGTGTGAATTTGACATACTAAAAATGATTTAGCTTGAAATTCTTTATTATGAACAGGTCTGGATGACCCATTGTTTTCCGAAGTCACATTCTACATGCTCCTGCTCTATCACAGGGGTGGGTGGCGTTCATTTAGGCTGCATGGTACCAGACTTCATTGTGTCGATTGAAGGGTCTGAAGGGAGGGTCATATCCAGCTGCCACAAAGCTCTTTTCATCAAAGGACAAACCCTCGGCTTTTAAGTCATCAGCCAGAGCTTTGGCTTGATCAACATTGGTCGTCCCCATGGCAAACCCTCCGAAAGACCTGGAAAACACAAAACCTCATCAGTCCTTAATGTGTCACAAGATCAATCCAATATGCTGCTGCAGAGATGCCTTTCTTGCAACCAACTTGTTCCTTGCTACTTTTACTTTGTTAGTGTAGATAGATAGAGTTGGCAGGGAGGGGCTTAAAATCCTCCCTGACAGATAACAACTGCAGCTTTTCTTGTCTCAAAGTCTCATTCCTGACACTATCCTGCCACAATTACCATTGTTTTATTGCTCCCTGTTCTGAACACTATAGCAACACATTTTGTGAATAAGGTCCAAAAATGCTGTTACTATAAACATGTTACTTGCATGACATCCCACTGTAAATTGAAGTGTGTGATGTGAAACGACCTCAGTTTCAGCGCAATACAGCATTCAGTGAACCCACCTGACATACAGAGTGCCTGCTGGGACACTTAATGTATGAATTCTAGCATCCTTCGGTTTAGGCGGGTCACTTGCTGGTGGTACGAAGAAGGAGACCGAGTGATTATTTGCCATGCCTGTGCCTTCGGCAGTGGGATATACAACAACAGCAACAGGTGCCGTCATAGGAATCTTTTGCCCTAAAAACAAAACAAAAACAAACACACAAATGACAACCAAACTTAAGTTTTTGCAATCTGTTACCATGCATTTTTCAGTGTGGCGAGAAAAAAGAGGTGGTGGGGAGAAATGGGACTCAATATAGAAATACCACTGACATGTAGCACATACTTTTACTGTACATTTTTGTACAGTAGTTTATTTGTAATGCAAAGAAATCTCCAAATAAGACCTTATATAAAAGCTGCATCTCCCAGATAAAATGCATTTTAAGTAACAATGGACAAGAAAGCATATGTGCCAAACTTGATGGTGTTCAGTTGGCAGGAATTTGCCCACAAAATAATGTAACACAGTACACCCTCGCTATAACGCCCTTCATAACGAACCTTCGGCTACAACGAACCTGGCCCCTGAATAAAAAAAAATTAAAAAGATAATATAAACACACTGTCAACATCCCGGTCTGTACACACAGGATGCCACCTCTGCAGTGAAGTCAACTCTTTTGTCTTAATAAAAAGTGCACGCTGTGTAACTGCCTCCGAAACAAAAATCATTTTATGTTGCAACAAATCTTGAAACTATGTTGATCGCTTGAAAAAAAAGTAGTAACGCAGGCATATCTCTGTCATGAATATAAGTTGTCAAAAAACACTCTGTTTTTGGCTTGTTCAGCAATGATGTGGCAAAGCAAAATTGATTTAAAAAAAACTGTTCGTCGGGTTGATTTGGAATAAAAACTCAGTTTGGGATCCTTGCATGTTGGATTAAGATTTGGTGCACTTTGAAACGATTCGTGTCAGATTGATTATGTTAAGTTCAGCTTCAATTTGGGATTTTTCCTTGTACTGCGTTTTAATTCTTTAACGAACAGGATAAAGCAAAGGCAGGATACTGCATACATGAAACAAACAGGTACATGTAATTCTACTTTTATTCACAATCTCATCTCATTAACTTACTCCAACAGTACATCGTTCATTGTGATTGTCCTTTCGTTTTAACAAACCCCTCAATATAACAAACAAAAGGCTTGGTCCACAACAGGTTCATTATAGCGAGGGTGTACTGTAATTAAGAAAGCTGCTTCTGTAATTCTTACCTGCTTCATTGTCTCCTTGAATGTATCTGAACAGACGCATGAAGCCTTTAGAGACGGCATTCATATACTTCCCTTCCACCTCTGTGGTCATCCAGTGGCTGACCTCATAGCTGCGCACTTCAAATGTCTGTAATAGAAATCACTGAGAACTTCAAAACAATCATCATATCTCCAGTAATAGTACATTACAATACATTCAGAATCATTTCTTTACAATATATATGCCATATTTTACAAAACTGAAATTAGTTGTTCACACACATCAAAAAAAGGTCAAAGCATTAGCAAAAGTCATATTTAAAAATGTATTCTTTGGGATGCTCATACCAAGACAGATAAACCTTACAGTCTGAAATAGGTACTACTGCATATATGCAGAATCGTCACCCGCAGGGATGCAGATTTAAAAGTTGCAGCACGTCTTACTTTGGGAATTGCACCATAGAAACCAAAACTGTGGTGCGGTTCCCTAAATAAAAGGCATCATTTGCATGATAAAAACAGAACCTTGCTTACTGCAGGGCTTCGTTTCTAAAGCAACATCATAACAGTAAATGCATTGCAGTTCTATGCATTGATATGCCCCCTAATGACATATTTCGCAAATAATACACACATAGTTTCAAAATGTTTAAAAGTCTGGTAAACTACTGTTGTTTCCACACTAGCCAGACTATACTAGTAAATCTATCACATCTCCCATACTTGCGAACATTTGGAAACTGTTCGCATCATTCACATGGGAGAAGTCATTCGCAAAAAACACTCATCATATAATAGACGTATCCCACCCCCACTCCCCACCCCAACTCAACACGACACGACAGTAAGAACAGTAAAAATTGACATAATAAAGCGTTCTTACTGTGCGGAATATATATATATATATATATATATATATATATATATATATATATATATATATATATATATATATATATGGGTAAATATCGGGACTTTCTTCCTATGCATCGGAACGCGGGACATTTCCTAGGAAATCGAGACTGTTGGCATGTATGCATTTCCAGAAAACGTACTTTAGTTATTATAATGACAAATAATGTTGTTTGGCGACCAGGCATATTCTAATTTAAAATGAATAAAAATAAACAAAAAACCACAATCACTAAACACTTCCCATCAGTTTCCATAAACCTTAATTATTTATCATTTCAAGATTTATTTGAAACAAAGTTTTTTCAGCAGTCTCCTAAATTGATTCAAATAACATTTATTCGAGCTAATTATTTTACCGCAAGCTAATTTCCTTTGAATAGTGTGAATATGCTCAATAGACGATTTGGGTGTTATCGAAAATCACCATAAAAACAAAAAGGCAATTGCAGATATTTATATAACAACAGTGAGATTAATGTATACGTTTATAAAATAACCCACCTCATACTTCTTCACCAAACTGTATTTTGGGCAGTCCAGATTATGACAAAACCAAGGAGACTCGTCGACTGGTTGTAACTCGTTTTGTTCAGAAGCCAACACCCCAAACGGGGAGAGCAGCACCAGGATAAACAAGTTTCTCATGCTTCTTTTGAGCTGCAGTTGCTGTGATTACCAAGGTCACGGTATATGGATGCAAAGTTTCTCTCCTGCTTTTTATACACTCACGAGTTTCACAACAGTGTTTAACCCCACCTGGCCAAACAGCGCCTTGCAAGCAGCGCTACACATGCTTTCCAACGTGCCTGCGTTTTATAACTCGTGCATTTTCAATTTGCTACCGCTAGAGGCGAAGAGTATATTTTGGTTAGCGTTTTATAACTCGTGCATTTTCAATTTGCTACCGCTAGAGGCGAAGAGTATGTTTTGGTTAGCGTTTTATAACTCGTGCATTTTCAATTTGCTACCGCTAGAGGCGAAGAGTATGTTTTGGTTAGCGTTTTATAACTCGTGCATTTTCAATTTGCTACCGCTAGAGGCGAAGAGTATGTTTTTCTTAGCGTGAGTTCAGACAAACGATAAAAGGTGTTACATCACTCACCTTACCATTATATCACGATTAAGCAGTCATATAACCAAGAAGATCTTGTAGTGTCTACCGGGAAGTGCACACTTTCTAAAGAGACGGTTTTGTATTATCATGGTTGCTTATGTTTTATAACAATTATTGTTATACAAATCGTTACTGTGTGTGTTATACAATTGATTATAATAATTCAATTCATCAGAATTTAGACCATTATGGATTGATAAATAGTTACCTGCTCTCCCCCTCAAGACAATATAAAATGTTTTTTTTTTTTTTAAATGCATACAAAACGTTTGTATTCCTCGTCTGATGCAATTTTTCCCCTTTCATTACCTAAAAATATGGTCCCTGTTTTTTTTTTTTTTTTTTTTCCAGGCAACCCACTGAAGAGTCCTCCAGACAAGTGCTGATAGAG
This sequence comes from Acipenser oxyrinchus oxyrinchus, assembly GCA_030684275.1. Lineage (NCBI taxonomy): Eukaryota > Metazoa > Chordata > Actinopteri > Acipenseriformes > Acipenseridae > Acipenser > Acipenser oxyrinchus. Next base: position 63,669,860 of record CM060251.1, read on the forward strand.
ACAAGATTTTAAATTATTAGGAACTGTTGAGAAATTATGTAGAAGACACACCATGAGGCAATATTATAAAAAAGAAGCTGAACTAGCTAGGCAAGACTACATATGGCCCAGTTAGCTATATAGTTCATTGGCTGTTTGATCTGCGGTGTGTGATAGTGAGGGCCCGACAAGTCAGAGAGTCTGTATCCCAGACAGCAACTACAACTTGGACATCAAAAACTATTTAAGAAACCCGAATTTCACACAATTACCAGTCAGGAAAGATGACTACACCCTCTGTAACATCTGAAAGATGTCAATCAACATGCAAACACTGACCAGTGTGTTAGTAGAGAAAGACAGGTTAAAGGCCTGCAAAAGGCATACGGGTTCTTACTTGATATACAAGTAAACTATTATAAAGTGGGTACGAGTGCTGCAGGAGAAATCTCTGTCCTAAGGTAAGCAGTTGATAATGTGAAACACAAGCTTGCAGCTATGGTTTCAGTCTCAATGCAATGTGTATCACGTGTACTGTCTAGTTCTGCCCTGTGTTATTGTTCAGGCAATACTTCCCTTAGTTATCAGGTTTCATTATTTGCATTAGAAAGACAACTTGTGCTCAATACAAAAAATGTGAGGTCCAAAACCCGAGGCTGTCTATGAGAAACCTTGCAGAATAGGGCGCTGGGATTTCAAGTAATATGTGGCAGCACAAAAGATATAGTGTGTAAGCTTAGAAGCACAGTGTTTAATATATATACAGTACTGTGCAAAAGTTTTAGGCAGGTGAGAAAAAATGCTGTAAAGTAAGAATGCTTTCAAAAATAGACATGTTAATAGATTATATTT